>JAFEMH010001815.1:0-415980 GCA_022495995.1 Adenophora triphylla var. japonica | reverse complement strand
GTATGTTTGGCACCCTGCTCATGGGTCTATTCCTTTCTTTGGGATCCGCCATCGGCCTTCGCCGGATGTCGCTTCTGCTCACCGTCGCCCTCGGCGTAGATGTCGCTCCTTTCGAGCCTTCTGGGGAGACTTTTCATGCTCTCGACAGACATTAGGCTACTCGGACGTGGGGTACATGTGCACTGTGGCAAACTGCCTCTCCACCCTATGGCCGATGGAGCGTTTCGGGGTTCTTCAGAAAACCTCTCGATATGTATCGTGCCTCTTTGACTTTTGCGTATGAGAGCTGACGATGTAGATTTTGATGGATCGTGTGGCTCGTGGGAGCGTTGGATGGCGGGTCGCGCATCCGAAGATATCGTATGGCCTGGCCGCCTCACGGCGGGTGGAGGACTCGGCAGAGCTGCGTCAGACGGGTCCCATGTAGTTATGCTTCCGGGCTTTTCGGGCCCGGCTTTCTACATTCCAGCCTCCGGTCCTGAGGCAAATTGCCGGGAGCAGTTCCTTCGAGGGCTTTCGATGACGTAGCCACCAGTGGTGCACATGGCTGGCGTTTCCTATGGATGATCCCTCTGTTGGGGGAGCTTCCATTTCTTTTCCCGAGTATGGAGCGCAGAAGTGATGCCTTCCTCCTGGGTCATTCTCAGCGCGTCCGAGACCGCTGTTCCCGACCACTGGGTACTCCGGGATTGGTACGAGAGGCATCTCGGGAGAGACTCAGTGGCTATTTTGAGACGGCGCAGGCCATTAAGAAGTGCATGAGGACCCGATCAAGCTTCTCGAGAGGAGGAGTGGCCGAGGCGAGGGCCAACCCTCGCGATGCAGCAGAAATGCGGAGATCGTCATGATCGGGACATGCAGGCTTACGCTAAGCAGATCAGGAGAGGAGGGCTCCTATGCTACCGCCTAGGTTACAGGAGGATTTATGGACGACGCTAGTGGCTACTAAGGCCCTCTGGGACAGTAGGCCGGTTTGATAGACCCCGTTCCTATACTGCAGCTTGCAGAGTGAACACCGACATTTTTCCGGCCTGCAGTGGGCAAAAGAAAGACCTCGAGGGGAAGAAAAAGGGAGAGGCCAAGATGAGTGGCTTCGAGTGACTCGGGAGGTTTCCTTGAGTATCCCTTTTGCTTCGCCATGCGTACACATTAGTTTCGATTATGTATCTTAGTTTTCTTTTTAGCGGGTTGCCGCTGTAGGAATGAATCTAAGCTTAGACTCATCAAAGAGCTTTTAACTTGTAAAATGAATATTTGAATTGCTTTAGAGTTTTTCGAGACGCTTTCATGATCTCGATCTAACCGTCAGATTGACATTGCCAAAGTATGACTTTATTTCCAGTGCTTTAGACCGAACCGCTTTCCGGCCGCCTGGCCGTTCTTCATTTCTGAGGAGCTCAGAGTTCGTAGTTCAACCTGGGTGAACTCTTTTTTGTTTTTTTTTTGGTGCAACCTCCTCGTTTTTTACCTAGGCCGCCCTTTCTCAGTGGGTTTCTAACCTTAGTGGGCATTACTCTCTTTAGCACTCTTTTTTTTGTTTTTTTTTTTGTTTTATTTTTTTTGTTTTATTTTTTGTTGGGTGCAACCTGCAACCTCGTCGTTTTTTACGTAGGCCACCCTTTTCTGGTTTCTAACCTAGTTTCGGGTATTACTCTTTAGCACTCTTTTTTTCCTCGTTTTTTTTTTTGTTTTTTTTTGTTTGTTTTTTTTTTTTTTTGTTTGTTTTTTTTTGTCTTGTTTTTTAGAGTGCGTAGTATCTCAAGCGCAGAACCTTCAGTCACTCATTCACCTGGTGTACAAAGGGATTCCCTGTCGAGGTCCGCAAGTTGCATGGAGCCTCCTCCGAGAAGATCTTCCTTGACGATATACGGCCCGACTCCATACAGCTCCCATTTGCCGAGAGTGGTTGATGAATGACCGGGGCTTTTCTTTTTAACGAGATCACCTTTCTCGGATCTCCCGATGCCTTACTTTCTTGTCGAAGGCTCCGCCATTCTTCCTCTGGTAGCTCCGGATGTGTTCCATGGCCTTCCGCCGGGCAAGTTCGTCTAGGGGTAGTGGCCAGCTCATCACGGCGACTCCGGAGCCATTCGACCTCGTTGATCCGGCTCTTCCAAATAAAGATACCTGAGCCGAGGGATTTCCAAATGATCGATTGGGAGTACCGGCTGCCTATTCCGTATGCTGTGGGCAAAAGGTGTTTCCCGCTGCCGTTCCGGATCGATGTTCTCAGTAGCCCGCAGTGCCAAGTGTAACTTCTGGCTCAATCTCCTCGCCTCGGGATGACACCTATTTTCCTGATGATATTTTCCAGTGAGTCTTCGCTTGGCGCCTCGACCCGGGCCCTCCGGCTGGGCCTGGGAGGCCTCGTAGGGAGACGATTGTGACGAGTTATTCGGAATTCCGCCAAATAGCGGTTTTCCACATTCCCCTTCGAAGTGGGATCTCATTATCTCGAGAGATGATTTCTGCCTGGTTTGCAACCCGTATCCGCATCACTTGATGTTTTCTTTGATGAATCAGTGGCAACTTTCTTTGAGTCGAGGATTTGTAGGACTCGCTTCAACCCACTTGGTGAAATAATCCCACGGCTACCAGGCGAACTCGTGGCCATATCGCACGATGGTGTGATTTTTGCCTATGACATCAATTCCCCAAGTGACGAAAGGCCAAGGGGTTGTCATGCAAAGATAACTCGTGAGGAGGCAAGTGATTAAGATTTGAGTATCGCCGACATTTGTCGCAAACTTTTGACAAACCGGATGCGGCCTACGGAGATCCAAAAATACCCCATTCTCGCATGATTTGCATCGAGCTCGAGCATTCATGTGAGGGGCCGCAGTACCACCATGTATTTCTTTCATGAGTTCGGTAGCCTCTTGTTTGTTGATACATCGCAGAGGGGGCCTTGATAACGCTTCTTGTATAGCATATTTCCCAAAAGAACATAATGGGAGGCGAGCCGCTGTGGTCGAGAGACTTTTGCTTTGATTCCTTCTTTATATTCCCCATCTTCATTTTTGAAAGAGGCCTCGCCATCCTTTCCAGTAATCGGTAACTGAGTGTACCGGGGATCATTGATCGCCCGGCTTCCGCTTCAATTTCGAAGCAATAGCGGGGTTTTCTCTTCTCCCGACTACGAATGGTTTAATGAGACTTTCCTTCGTGTATTTCGACAAGAGAGGCTAGTGTAGCAGAGCATCTGCACCTGTTTCGGTCCCTGGCTTGTAATGAAAGCCGATTTCTTTGAATTGAGCCACTAGTTCTTCCATGTAAGCATGATACTTACGCAAACCCGGATCCACGGTCTTCCATTTGTTAGAGACCTGATTGATGATGAGGGCGAGTCACCATACACCTCCAATTCCTTGATATTTCTTTCAAGGGCGCTTCCAACCCGGCTATGCAAGCTTCATATTCAGTCATTGGTTGGTGACTTCGGTTCACTCTCATCACGCTATGGGGGTGTGTTCACAAGAGGATCGACTGTAAGCATTCCTATCCCGTTCCCCTTTTGTTTGACGCCCGTCGAAGAAGAGTTGCCGGCGATTTTCTCCTTCTAGAGCGAAGATTCCATCATCGGAAATTGAGGTTCAGTCCCTGGACTCATCACTGGAGAAATCGGCCGATGTTCCGCCATTATGCGTCCTTTTACGGATTTCCTTGAAACATAAGTGATGTCATATTCGGCCAAAAAGAACGACCATTTTGCCAATCTCATGGAGATGGAAGGCTTGTCGTAACAGTATATTTGATAGGGTCTATCCTTGAAACAAGATGTATCGGGTGAGATTGCATGTAGTGTTTCAACTTTCCCACTACCTGCACCAAACTGCGCAAGTCTTCTCGCAAGCAGAGTAATTGAGTTCGCTTCCTTGGAGCTTTACGCTACGAAATAGATGGCGTTTTCGACTTTGGAATCTTTCTTCTTGAGCTAGCATAGCCCCAATTGCCGTATCCGTGATGCTTAGATATAGCAAGAGTGGCTTTTGCCGATGTGGTGGAGCAAAGAATTGGAGGATTCACAAGGTATGCCTTTGATCCGCTTCAAAGGCAAGCCGACATTCTCGGGGTCCATTCCTTGTAGGCATTTTTCTTCATCAACTTGAAGATCGGCTCGCATCGAGGTCACTGATTCAAAGCGGCTTATGTATTGCAAGATTCCCATGAAGGATTTCACTTACGTTAGTGTCCGGTGGCTTCATTTCAACTATCGCCTTGATTTTCTCGGGGATCTACTTCGATTCCCCGTTACGTCACCATATATCCTAAAGCATCTTACCTCGTCTTACACCGAAGGTGCACTTGGCTGGATTCGCCTCATGCGTGGTCTCTGAGGCGGCCGAAGAATTTTCTCAAATCAACAAAGTCTTGGCCATCTCGATCCTTTGGAATGTATTATCATGTCGTCCACATAGACCTCAATTTCTTTGTCAGGATCATATCATGGAACAGCCGTAGCCGCCCTTTGGTACGTAGCCCCAAAGATTCTTTAGTCCGAATGGCATGACCGTGTAGCGCAGGTCCCCCAAGGGGTTGTGAAGGCCAAGCTTGGCTTGATCTTCTTCTCGCCATTTTGATTTGGTTGTAGCCAGGCAAAACCGTCGACCCGAAGGATTTGACTTCATGGTTGGCCGTGGAATCTACCAAAATGTCGATGTTGGGGAAATCGTCTTTGATCGGCTTTGTTCGGATCCCAAGTCTACGCAAAGATCGGATTTTTCCGTTGGCTTTGGTCACCGTCACTATGTTGAATGTACCATGTTGGATATTCAATGACCACGATGAACCCCGCTCTGAGCATCTTTTCTATCTCCTCTTTCACTTGTAGGGACCATTCGGGCTTAATTCTTCTTAGCCTTCGCCATCGGCTTGACTTACGGGTCGAGCGGTGTTCGGTGCTCAACTATGGAAGGATCGAGGCCCGGCATATCTTTATAGGACCACGCGAACACATCCACGAATTCTTTTAGCAAACTCAATTAGGGCGTCCCTTTCACCCTTCAAGAAACTACCGATCTCGCGTCTCTTTAGGCTCTTCCGCAGCTCCCCGAGATTCACACTTGTCAAAATCTCTTCGGCGGCTTGGGCTCGATTTTCCTCTTCCGGACAACCCGCTTAAAGATTTCTTTGATATATTGTTCATTTAATGTGTCCGCTCTCTTCATCTAGTGAATCGTTATTAACTTGTTTTTAGATTATTAGTTAATTCATCATTAGTTAAAGTGGCAATTAAGGGATACTCGTAAAGGTTCGTCATTTCATTGAGAATAAGAGGAATACAAGATTGGCTACAATTTCGTGGTCTTCGTGCGTGAGGCCATCTGGACGACTCGAGAGACTCGAACTCAACAATGAGAGACTCGGAGGACTTTACAAAGGTTGACACGAAAGGATCTGGGACCAATCCAAGCTTGGTGATCATTTCCTCTTTGGTCGCGGACGGGCCCGAGAGAGTTTCCCAATTCTTTAGCGCATCGCTTGTCGGTGGCTTCACAAGCCGGGAAAGGCATGGTCTCGTGCTTCCTCCTCGCCGTTGCTATCATCTCTTTGTCGAATCCGTAATCAATTGTGTTTGGCGTACGAAAGTGAGCATGTGGATGTAGGGATCTTCCTCAATCCACGGGATTTCCGTTTCGTCACAATCTGACCGCTCAATCCAGATGTAAGGACGCATTGCGTCTCGGTGAGCCGCTAGAAAAATCTCATGTCCCATACTCGAGCGGAAAGGTTTCGGGTAGTTCAAAGAAGGAGGACATCCCACACGACGTTCATAGATTCGAGCCGAGTCCGTTTGTTTGCTCGCGACTTTTATCATGAAAATCTCCTCGCCCTGGCGAGGCCAAAGAATGGGTTTGCAGGATACCGACAAATCCGTGATTGAGGACCGGGGACTTGTGTGCACGTATCATGGCGGTGTTCGAGCGTTTCCTTCCGATACGCCTCCAAGTGTTGGAAATAGCAATTAAATTTGATGAATCGAACTTCTTCGGAGTCCGCTCGCTTGAGTGTGTCGACATAGTTGGCATCGCTGGATTCCAAAGGATGCCGGCAAGACTTGCCTCTTGAAGGATGTAGCCCCGATTTGTGGGCGTTCTTGGCTATTGTTTCGGCTTCGTTCCCTATGAGGAAACTGTCACCCCTTATGACTTCAAGGTCTCCTGCTCACGGTTGATGAATTTGACGCATTGGTGGAGAGTGGAAGCTATGGCTTTCATGTGATGCAACCAAGTGGCGCCCCTAAGCAGGGTTGTGAACTTGGAGGGGATATCCATTACATGGAACTTTGCGGGCACCATTTGGGTTTCGTACTGCAGTTCCCGAGTCACCTGTCCCTGAATGGGACGAGACGAACCGTCGTAGGCTTTGACATCCGTAGATGGGATCACGCCTTTCATTTATGCGGAGGGCCCTCATCACGTGCGAGGGGAAGGACGTTTACCGATGATCCATTGTCCACTAATACCCCAGGGAGTGATATGGTGTTGAGCCGAATAGTGATGTACAAAGCTTCATTGTGTTGGGAGACATCTCTTGGCAAATCTTCATCGCAGAAGGTGATCATGCTCCCATATAGGTGAGGAGTGTAGGTTTGGTCCTTGTCTCGGGATAGAGAGTCGTTAAACACCGTCGCTTCGTGCCTTTTTCTTGCGAGGTGTAGTCTCGCCGAAGCCCACAAGGTTATCGATGCCTTTTGTGGCGTTGCCATCTCCATCAACATGTTGATTGAGTGGCATCGGCGCCGCTGAGGCCTCAGTTGTCACTTCAGTTTGTCGGTGTATAATGGGGGAGCCGAGTAAGCGTGGAAACAATCGATTGCGAGTGATCGGACTCCACGGATAATGAGAGATATTGAGGTCCAGGGAACGGGCACATGTTTGTCCTTCGGGGTAGCCCCGCCGGTTGGGACATTGTTAAGGTCCCAATGGCGTGCGGCCTCTTCAATCCAAGCTCGCTCGTCTGCATTTCCGGCGTTCTTCCAGTGGATTTGATTGCGACCATATTTCTTTAATCGTTCCCGATTTTCATCACTCAGCCGATATTTGTGGGACCATCACTTTGAGAGGGGACAACTGACAAGATACCGAACTCTTTCGTCCCCGATTGCTGTTTGGGGGCCAGCTGCTCCTGTAAGTCAAGCGGGCGGGAGTTCCGGCGGTGGAAACATAGGAATCTTGGGGTAGCATCTTGATGTATCCGGGACTATTAAGAAGAGGAGGAGAACCCTCTTCTCGTCTTTGCGGTAAAAGTGCCATCGGAATTGAGACCGATAGTCAAACCATGACTTGACTACCCCCAAAAGAGGGTCATCAATTTGAGCCTCATGTCGAAGTCTCATTTGTTCTACCAACTGGATCCACACCTTGAGTCTGTTCGAGGGATTTTGGAGGACGGAGGCAACGTTATCCCCCTCATTACCGGGCCGATGCGGACATTCAAACCCGGAGTCGGAACAAACGGTGAAGCCGACGATGCGCTGACTCTTCCCAACCGGATCAAACGGTGACACGGTGCCCGAAACCAAGCTTTGTGCGGAGGAGTCATGGGGGAAAGGACATGAAGGTTCGATGTGCAGGGAATGGAAGGAGGGTAGGTGTTTGGGCTTTAGGCTCATGCAACATGCAGCTTATTTGTTCACGTTTACTTAAAACATGTTTTATTAACCTAATCGGTTGGAAAAGATTGCTCTTCTTTTTCGCAAACTACTCGATTCCCGGATCGGTGCGGCCCCGTCACTACGTCTATAAGCCCTCGTATTCCACCGTATTTCGACCTCCCAGGGTGGACGGCCGGCGAGGGTCCTATAGGGCAAGCGGGTCCCACCGACCGAAAGAAAACGATCCTAAAAGTCTGGCGGGTAATCGAGTCTAACGAGCATTCGATGTAAATTACTGACAAAGCCGACGTCGAAAGTCAAGATCATGTCCGAGGGCTCGATAAAAAGTCGGCATGATTCGACCGATAAGCGTCCACGATTGATCTTGACTTGTCGTCGCTTAAGCCGTAATTAGGCATGGAATAATCATTAATCCTTGATGACTCGTGTCAATGCCGGAGCCGTGTATAATTTGTGCCGCCGTAACCGAAGTCAAGGCGCCGGTCAATATCTTGGTCAAAGTCCGCGGCGGAAAACCGGCGTAACTTCGACCGATTAGGGACCCGAAAGATATTGAGTCGGTATGCCGACAAAGGCTTGAAAGGAAAGGTCTATACACGGACAGGGCATGACCATGTACTGCACTAAAAACCAACCGGTGTCTCTGACAAAGTGTGTCACGGACAAGTGCATGGTCGACACGAGGCTCCATGTGGATGTTTGGGTAGTCCCCGTGCTCATCCGAGAGGCGTAATAAGACCAAACGGACCGCGACAAGGATTTCCCGGTTAAGGACGTAGTGTGCAGTGTACGGTCACGTGCGCGTAGTGTGCAAGCCTATATTCTTTTTCCGAGTAAAATAGAATTTTTTTTATGTGTCTTAAAAATATGATGCATGATTTTTTTGGAAATTTTCTTCTTTTTTTTTTTTTGAAAATCTTTTTTTTTTGATTTTTTTTTATGAGCACATAAGCACGTAAGCACGAAAATTCCGGCGAGTTAGGGACATTATTCCGATTACCAAAATTTTGACTTTCTCCGAGGCGGCCAAAACAACATGAAAACTGCAAAAATCAACACACACACAAAAATGATTTTCAAAGCCGGGACGGAAGCTTGACCCTCAAAAGCTTTTTTTTTTTTTTTAACGGTGATACCGGCAGACGTGGGATTGTTAGACCACAATTTATCCCCGACTCGTGGTTAGGGAGGCGATAACGGGAAATTTAGTGGTTTCCACCAATATACCAAATACCATTTTTTTTTAAAAAGCTTAGTCCCCAGCCGGAGTCGCCACCGTGATGATGTTGCCATTCGCGGAAAATTCGATTTTTGCGTTTCTTTGAAAACCAAATAAAACCGGAAAAACGGAGTCGCCACGCCATTTTAATTTTGAAGGCCAAAACTTTGAAAAAGCCCGAGATCAGAGATTTAGGTTCGGAGGTCATGTTACGCGTCGGGAAGGACGTTAGTGTGCACTCCGACGCGCCTCGTAGAAACGAGTCTTCCAAGCTGAAAATCATTTGTGTGTGTGTGTGTGTATGTGTTTTGGCCAAAATAAGTTGAAACTCAGAAAAGTAAAATTGGGATATCTTTTAAGACTTTAAACTGATCCCATGATTTTTGGAAAAGATTTTTGGGTTGAGATTTGGTACTCAAAAGACCTTTTGAAGTTGAGAGCCATTTCTGCCAGAATGAAAAAGGCAGTGGACCTTTGATTTTGAAATGGATTCAAGGGTCTTAAAACTTCATAATCTGGATAAACTCAGAGAATTAAAGTTGTTCTAGACACCTTAAATAAAGTTTGTGCATAGGAATTTTCCATTTTGGAGAAGATTTGAGGGGTCAAAACCTTCTGGAAACCTCAGATATGAGATCTGGATTCCCAGAAGCTGATGAACTAGCCTCTGAAAGAAAATTTGAAAAGAGGAGTTTTACTCACCCAAAAATAAGGTAAAAATATTTCTGGAAAGCTTCTGGATGTTGGCTACAAAAAGTATTTTGTAGTAAACACCAAATTCCAAGTTCATCTGTGTCCAAAAATTAAGACCATGGACTGAGGTCTGAGAAAATTGCTACTGGACAGCAACTTCTCAAGAAAGAAAATATGATTTTAAGGGGGGGTTTTGCATCCATGCTTGTCCCCATTTCCTAGGTTTTGGTTAGTGATCACTAGACATTTTAGTGGTGAATCAACTATACCAAACCATCCTTGGGGTACATTAGGACTAAGCATTTCATTTGCTTGGGAAGGGGAATTTTATCCTTTGAAATCAAGATTTTGTGCTTGAAAATGGTTTTTTAGGGTTTTGAAAGTGCATTTTTGCAAGTAAGCAAGAAAAGCTTTGAAAATAATGTTGATCTTTGTAGAAGATCATCCATGGAGATGGTCTTCCATGGTGATCTTCTTAGATCTAGAGCAAGAAGATGAAAGAACTACATTTTGTAGTTTGAAGATGCATGCATGGATGAGATTTAGGGTTAGGAAGAGGAGAGTTTACCAATCTTCCTTGTGTTCTTGAGTGTTTGGCTTGAGTGTATGAGTGTTTAGGGCTTTAATATGAGAGTGAGTGGATGAGTATGAGTTGGGAAAGATTGGAGAGAAAATGGTGACAATTCAAGTGAATTCTCACTGTTTTCTCTCTATATTTCGCCGAGGTTCGTGCAGTGTGTTTTTTCTCTTCCTTTTGTGACTGGGAGGGCTCAATTTATAGCCCTCCCGAAAATGCAAACTCATCCGCGCGGATGGATCCAGCAGCGTGCAATCAAGTTCATTAAATGTAGCTTCACTTTGGACAAGAAGAATATTTCTTTTTGAAATTCAAATTAATGAAATAGCTTTTTGTGTCTCCGATTGCTATTTGTGGTTTTATTCTTTTGTTTTTCTTTTTGAGATTCTTTTTAAGGTTTAACCTTAAATAACAATGCCCATTTTACCCTCACTTTGTTAGGAAAGTTAGGATTGTTAGGAATTGTTAGAAATGTTATAACTTTCGTTAATTTTCTAACGAAAATTCTAACAAGCTCAAATTGGAGCACTTACAGATGTTAAATATTTTCACTAAATAGAAAAAAGATAAAACATTTAAATAATTATTAAATATAATTACTAAAATTAGTATATTTCTCAAAAAATATTTCAAATGCAAATTAAAATTTCTTTTGCTTATTCATTTTTTTAGACGATTAAATAGGGTGAGTGTTCAAATAAGTTGTTAAATCAATGCATTTAATTTAATATTCTTACATTTTAATTTTTAATTTCAAAACTCTCTCTGCCTCCCTTATTTTTCTTTCCTTCAAACATTGCTTCTCTCTCTCTCTCTCTCTCTCTCTCTCTCTCTCTCTCTCTCTCTCTCTCTCTCTCTCTCTCTCTCTATATATATATATATATATATATATATATATATATATATATATATATATATATATCTATCTACATCTCTACCCAATATCTCGGTTTCTTTCTCTACCCATCAATGGCGCCGCCCTACCACCGCCACACCTTTAAAAACGTCAGCACCACTCGTTACCGAAAGAGATTCCAATCCTCAAAAACTCTCAAGAAAATCAAGACTCCCAATCTCAATCTGACGACCAAACCCAAACCCACTACCGCCTCCCACCACCATCATCACCGCCGCCCATCGCCTCCATTTATCCCTCCTTCTCCAAACTACTCCCGACCAGCTTCCTCAATCCTCATTCCGATAAGATCCAAATCCAACCCTCTCCTCCTTCCAAAGTCAAAATCCCTAGCCAAATTTCATCTTTTCTAACACTCTCCTTCGCCAATTTAATCCTTTATTCAAATCAACAATCTTCTCCAATCCTCTCCATGACCACTTTCTATAAGCCTACACCACCCTTTGAATACTTCATTATAGGGTAAAGCAAGGTTCAGATCTGTAAGTGATCAGGTAAGAAGATAACTCCCCCATGGCTGCAACCTCGGTTGCAATATCAAAGATCTACATCCGGAGATTGTCAAGCCAAGAAACGAATAACCCTGATTACCTGAGTCTACTCATCAAACAGAGAGAGTAATAAACTTCGTGTGTGAAAAGTGTGTGCTTCTGCGTGTTTTGGTGTGTAACTATGTGCTTGTGTGTGTGTTTGTGTTTCCTTCAGTTTCTGTGTGTCTGTGTGTTTGTGTGTGTTTTTTAAATATTGAGAAAGTATGAGGAGAGAAGAAAGAAGGAATAGGCTGACTCTTTTAAATGAGTAGAGGACAACATGTGAAAATGTGCACCTTTGCCTAATCCAATCACAACACATGCAAATTTTTAAAAAATGATCTAGTCAACAATCTAAAATGTATTCAGCAAGCTAATCTAATGTAGAGCTTCTCTTGCAAGTTAAAGCAATAGAATAGAAAATTCATCCATGAAAATCGATAAATATTTGTCTTATTCAAAGCAATGGGAAATGTGCACCTTTGCCTAATCCAATCAAAACGCATGCAAATTTTTAAAAAATGATCTAGTCAATAATCTAAAATGTATTCAGAAAGCTAATCTAATGTAGAGTTTCTCTTGCAAGTTAAAGCAATAAAATAGAAAATTCATCCATGAAAATTGATAAATACTCCCTCCGTCCCGCTACAAATCGCACACTTTCCTTTTTGGGCGTCCCATTACAAACCGCACACTCCCAAAAAGGAAACTTTATATTAATAAAATATTCACCCTACTCCACTCATTCTCTCTCCTACATTATTTTAATACTCACAACACCATTATAATTTACTATTCCCTCCACTCATTCTCTCTCCTATTTTACTTTTACACTCACAACATTTTATTAAAATATCATATTCCTTAATTCCTGCGTAAACAGTGTTAGTGCGGATATTAGCGGGACGGAGGGAGTATTTGTCTTATTCAAAGCAATGGGAGCAAGTACTTTTTTTTAATCACAAAAAATGATAAAGAGAAAAGAAAGAGTAGGGAGCAAGTACTTTTTTTTAATCACAAAAAATGATAAAGAGAAAAGAAAGAGTAGGGAGCAAGTACTTTGTTTTCTCGTGGAATGTGCATAAATACAATTGTCAAAGTTTTACATATACGTGTCATTTTCTCTTTGCCAAATAAAACAAATGGACCTCATGCACACATTAACATCAGCAAGCATCTTTTCTTGGTAGACTAAATTTTTGTCTTATTCAAAGCAATGAAAAAAGACAAATTTGCCCTTGATTGTGACAACATTTACCACTTCCTTCCTTTAATATATATAGAGATGAATTATGCATTTCCGAAAATACCCTTAATGATACTTTCCATTTTTGTTGCCATTGAAAGCGACATTTTTGAGCGGACTTTTTCCATTTGTGGAATGCAATCTTGTTATAAGATATAGATATATATATATATATATAGATATAGATATAGATTTGAAAGAATGACCCATTTTAATGATAAAAAAAATATCTTTAAATGGAGACTATTTTCTTTAAAAAATTAATATATTATAAAATAATTTAGGTAAAAGAAATGGGTTAAAAAAAACCTACATCCTACGGCCAAACACGTGTCCAAACAAAAAAAAAATTAAGAAAAATCCATCTGCCTTCACGCGCCATTGTTGTCGGCGCGTGTCCCACCCGTGGCAATGAAATGGCCAAATCGCCCTTGAACAAACGTACTACACGTGTCCTCATTGCAAAATAAAAAAAAAATATAGGCCAATCACAGATCTCCCCGTGTCTTTTTAGCCGGATTTATTATCATTTTGCCACGGCGTGAAATGACGAAATTGCGCCTCAAACCCCCTTTAATTACCACAATCTTTCGTTTATATAGATGTAGTTATAGATATAGATTTGAAAGAATGACCTATTTTAAATATATAGATGGAGAATAAAAATATTGAGACCAAGCTTTTAGTAAAATTAGTAAATACACCATTTTCTACCCACATTAAAAAAAAATCAAAAAATAAAATAAATTGAAATAATAATTTCTTTCTCTAAAAATATTATTTATTTTCTTCACTATTTTCTAATTTTTTCAATCAAATCAATTCCTATATTATAAATACACAATTTTTTAAGACGAATAGAAAAATTGACTAATTTATTAATACTTTATTTACTCTGGTTCAAAGATTTATTTAAAAAAATTAAATAAAATTGTTTGATATAACGAACTAAAATAAACAAAATAATCATATTACCCCATCCCACTTATTAAATACAGTAGAAACCAAAACCCACACTCATCACACTTCCCCATATATATATATATATATATACTCCCTCCGTCCCAATAAAATCTTTTACTAATTACCCAAAAGGGCATCCCGTTAGAAGCTTCACCTTTTCTTTTTTGGTAAAGAATCTTTACTATTTTCTCCACTCATTATCTCTCCTACATTATTTTAATACTCACAACACCATTATAATTTACTATTCCCTCCACTAATTCTCTCTCCTATTTTCAAATTACACTCACAACATTTTTTTTCCTCCCATTTCCATAATTTGCGTGCTCACCCAAAAGGGTGAAGCACTTATTGGGACGGAGGGAGTATATATATATATATTATTAACTTAAATAACCCTATATACTTTATAAATACAAAATGATTTTGTTTAAAAAAATTCAACACCATTCCAACTTATCATCCTATACCCCACCACTTTTACTTTATTTTCGATTCTTTATTTTCATGATTAGTCACATTATTATTATTATTATTATTATTATTATTATTATTATTATTATTATTATTATTATTATTATTATTATTATTATTATTATTATTATTATTATTTATAATTAAAAATAAATACTTCACACTTAATTAATTTTCACTAAAAATGTATTAAAATAAAAGAAAATTAATAAAGGATAATAAAGAAATTTATATTCAAAAAAGAGGGTTATTATTTTCGTCAAAAAATATTTTCACTAATAACATATTGAAAAATTAAAAATTACAAAAATAACAAAGGATATTTAAGAAATTTATATTAAAAAATAAAGGTTTTTTTTCTGTGTCCAAATCAAATGAAAATAGTCTCTATTTAAAGAGAAAAAAAAATTATGAATTTTGGTGTAAAAAAAATAAAAAAAAATTAATTTATTATAAAAAAATTGAGGTAAAAGAAATGGGTGAGAAAAAAAAAATCAAAATATAATCAACCAATAGAATGATGCCAAGTGTCCAACCCAAAAAAAAAAAAAAAGCAAAATTCAGCATTTTTCATGCTCTTAACGCCCCGCTGTCGGCGCGTCTCTTCCACGCGCCTAGGAAATGACGGATTTGCCCTTCAGCCAAATGTCGACATGTGTCCTAAAATTTAAAAAAAAAAGAAAAAAGAAAGATGACCAATCATATCATGCCACATGTTGATTCAGTTGGGTTTTTTGCACTTTTGCCACGGTGTGAAATGACAAAAATGCCCCTCATAGCCCCTTAAATTACCAAGATCTTGTTATTATATATATATAGATATAGATATAGATTATTATTAGTCCTTTTTTTTTGTCAAAGACCAAAAAAAAAAGTTTGATTTTTGATTTCTTTTTTTGTTATTTATTATATAAATTGATTTAGGTTTTAAAGGAAGAGAGGGGGTGTTTTGTAACTTTAAAATTTATTTTTTAGGGTCTAAAGTTTAACATTTTACGGTTTCAACCCCCATTACTGCCACATCAGCAAAGTTAACAGAGAAATTGACGGAAAGTGGATGGAAGGATTAACTGGAAAATTATATAGGTAGGTCAAGGACAGAAACGTTCACAAAAATACGATAAGGACGAAACCGTAAAAAACGCTAAATGTTAGGAACTAAATAGTTACTTAACTCGACTCTTGGAGCGGAAGTAGGAAGTACATAAGAAATTGATGTCAATGTGATAGATGTGGTACTCATGTTCTAGGATTAATTTTTGCAGTTCAAATCTATTTGATTTTGTCGGGTAAGGAGGATTTGATTTCGTGTTTCTAGGATTAATTTTTGTCTCTAATTTTTTTGGATTTCTCTCTTTCTCTTTCTGTTTCTCTTTCAAATTTTTGGGTTTTCTTAAATTGTTGAAAGGCTGACCTTTTAGAGTTTTTGAAATATGTATAGTTCTAGGATATTTTAGGTTGGTTAATAGTTTGATAAGGTATTAACTTGATTGTTCTGGAAGCTTTTTGATGAAAGAGAATATGGAATTTATGAAATTTGTTGGGTACAGTATTTTTCAAATAAGGTTATTCTTTTTCATTGTTTAATTTTATTTAATCATCAATTTTTCTTGATGTTCATTGTTTATTCGGGTTGTTGGACGATAAAATTTCATGTAGCTTTTGCTCCTTTAAACAAAGAGGAATGCAGTAACTCTATTGTTTAATTTTTTAATTTTTTTATGAACCATGACTTGGAATTATGTACCAGAATTGAAATGGCGATGTATAAGCATAAATATGCTAACTGAGATTATTTCAGTTTCTTAATTTCAACAGTTTCGTTTGATTGTGCTGATTGTCTCTATAACATAGAATATTAGGAGGAGATGGACACCAACCCAGTGGTTGAAATAGGTATTTAAATATTGTATTACCCCCATTTCAAAATAAATGTCTAAATTAGATACTTTCTACGTTCTATAATATTATGCACAAATTGCCTTGACACACGAATTAAGAAGAAAAGTGTAAAATGTGATGTATTATGAGTGTAGATGTGTTGGGTAGGAGAGAGAAAGTGTGGTTGGAAATAGTAAGTGAAACTTTACTGAAAAAGTGTTTTTTTTTTTTTTGCATATCATACTATGGGATGGACGGTGTATTTATTTTTAGGACGGAGTGAGTATATATTTGATTGGATCTAATTTTCATTTCAACGGAATGACCAATTCCCTTCTTGAAAGAAATTTGCCATTCCTTTTATGTATGGGAGGAATGGCCAATTCCTTAGGAAATGAATTTTTTTTTTGACCAAAATATCCCCAAACCACCCCTACCCCCTACCCACCCCCACCCCCCCCACCCCCACGAATTTTTTCCCCTACCTACCCCCTCCCCCCATCCAGCCCTGCCCTACCCCCCACCCCACCCCCCCACCCCCACAAATTTTTTTCCCCTACCTACCCCCTCCCCCCATCCAGCCCTGCCCTACCCCCCACCCTCACGAAATTTTTTTCCCCTACCTATCCCCTCCCCCCATCCAGCCTTGCCCTACCCCCCCCCACCCCCCACCCACCCCCACGAATTTTTTTTCCCTACCTACCCCTCCCCCCATCCAGTCCTGCCCTACCCCCCACCCTCACCCCCACCCTCCACGAAAAAAAAATATTTTTTTACTCATTTTGCATACCCCCTACCTACCCCCCCACCCAATTTTTTTTTTTAAAGGGTAAATTAGACATTTTATATGCTTTCATTCTATTTGTATAATTTGTATTTTCAAATCAAACATGATTTGCCAATGAATTGAATGACAATTTCATTCCATTCTGTGCCAACCAAACGGAGGGGTTTGATCAGATTTTTTCCATTCCAATTTTTTAAGAAATTCAATTCCATTGACCATTACATTTTTTCACTCTTTTTTCACCAAACCAAACGGCCCCTATGTATTTAGAAAAAATGACGAGGACTTAGTTGAGCAAAGGTTTGATCTGCCACCCTAACCTAATTCCTGCAATTTTTTACTTTATTTTTTTGGTGGGTGGGGGGTTATGATGTGTGATGTTTGGTTTATTTGCACTCATAAATCTTTCTATCTCCCTCCCAAATTGATTATTCTTTTATTAGAAAAAAATATTTTAAAAAAATAAACAAAAACAAAAGAATGGTAAGAAAGTTGGTTGCTAGAAAATTTTGGAAGCTCATATCCATGAATACCCATTAGTATTTAATCTAAATAATTTCGGTTCATATCGGGACATGATATCAATTTTGTGTCGATTTTAAAATGATATCTTTGGGTTGGGTAGCTGGACATTCATTTTTATTTTTACTTCCTCTGTCCTAAAATATTTGTCTCATTTGACTTTTTTGTTGAACTTTGACCACAAATTTATGAGATTAATCATGTTCATGAAATTTTAAAAGTTGTTGTTGATAATATTATTAATGGTGAATCAATAGGAATTTTTAGAATTTTATGAACATAATTAAATTGTCATATATTTGTGGTCAAAGTTCAATAAAAAAGTCAAATGAGACAAACATTTTGGGACGGAGGGAGTATTAAAAACAAAAAAAAAACACTCATTTGGGAAAAAAGATGTAGTAACATTTCAAAATCTCACCTTTAACTCTTTTTTCTTCTCTTCTTTTGAGGTTGGCCAAATAAATCTGCACCCACAGAAAATGCACTTCAATAAAATCATGTCATCTAGGTTTTAATTTATATCTTGGTGCTTTTGTTTCATTTTTAACATTTTTTTGGTTTAATTAATTATGGATTATATGGTTCCCAGCCACCTAAGGAGCTTAGAGCCATAACGCAGAAGCTAGCGTTGGTAGGAACCTGTCTCTAGAAAAGTGGGATGAAGTAAGAGTTATACGGTATGCTTTTGTTGTACCTGTTGAATCTGTGATTGTTTTTCTACTGGATTGTGATTTTGTATGCTAAATCACTCATGTTCCTGTGTATTCTCTCCGCCTCAAAATGAATCATTAAATTTCGTCCAAAATTGCTCTTATATTAAAGGTAAAATTTGATTATTCATTTTGGGATTTTGGGACAGAGGAACTAGAATTAATACAACTACGCTTGGTAATAATTTCTTTTAGAATTGGACATGGTTGTCCCTTACTGACTTATGTATGAGGTTTAGATGGTAAATCATATATTATACCTTTGTACTTTCATGATAATTATCAATCAAATTATATGGTTTTTGAAGATCCTTTCATTGGTGGTTTAGGATAATAATAAATTGAAAACTGTTTTTTGGTTTCAGTCCCTCTTTTGGGATGCTCATTTCTAACCATTTTGTAGTCCAAGTTCCCAGATTGTCATAGATTTCTCATTATAATTATAATGTAATTGAAATCTTTGTATTTCCGCTGATATTCAAAAAAATTCGCCCTTTTCATTATTACGTAAATATTTTTGTACGTGTGTTTGTGGTGGTGGTGTAAAACTTTAACCATTCATTAAGGCAATCGCTTATCTCTAATTTTTCATTTGCATAGTATGTCGTATATTTTTATAGGATCAATTGTTTTCGTACTGTCACCGTGCCATTGACACGGGCTAAAGAGTACTAGTCATACTTACAATAACTATCAAATAACTATTATTTACATCATTTTTTTCCCTACAATTTTCTATACTCACAATATTTTACTTCACTTTCTATATTTTATATTATCTTTGTCCTATTTTAATGTTCTTAGTTTGCGTTTACACAAGAATTAAAAAAATAATAAATATTTTGAGTATGAAAGGTAAAGTAGGAGAAAGAAGGTTGATATAGAATAGTAAGTGAGTTATTATTTTGAATATATCAATTGAGTCTTATTATTCATTTTAAGAATAAAGTAATTAAGAATCATAATTTGGGATGCTTTCAAAAAAAAAAAAAAATAGAATCATAATTTGGGATACATTAGAAAAAGTAAAAATCTTAATTCGAAATGGGGGAGTAATAAAAATATGTTTATATAAAATTTAAAATGAGACAAGAAGAAAGAATCACCAATATTATGTGGGTGAAGAATTTGTTTGATAAAAACAATAATACAAATCCGACTAAATAATTGAGGAGGAGAGAGAGAGAGAAAGAGAGAGAGAGAAAAGACAAGGCGATCGTCAGTCAACATGAGAGACGTGATTAATGGATTTGAATGATGCGCACGTGTAAAAGCGCGTTTGGGTTTGGCTCTTCATCTCAATAAATCTAAAACCGTTGGTTTGGGACCCAATCCTGCTTTTAACTCGGGCATCCTTACTTACTCGTAAATTTTTTTATGAATTCGTTATTTACTAGTACTTAAAAGTCCGTGTTAATGGCATGGATCAGTACAAAAGGATAAGTAGTAGAAAAAATAATAAGTGAAAAAAAAAAAGCAGTTTCTCCGTCTATATATTGTTCTTTGTCTGTACACCAATAATAATTCTTACAATCATCCACAAGAGTTATAAATTAACTAATCTAACACCCGTTCGTTAAATGTACGGCCAAAAAATTTTGACAAAAAACAATGTCACTTACTATTTCCTTAGAGGAAGTTGTATTCAATATACTACATGTGGAGTCATTCGTTTCTCTCATGCTTTATTTGGAAGTGCACCAGAATATTGGTTGCAATTGGCTAAAGAATACTTATATGTGGGAGCAAATTTCATGTTACCCTCTCTCCAACCTTGAAATACTTCTCCATCTTCTAATTCGCCTCTGAGCTTGAGCTGATCAACAGGTTAAGAATCACCTCCTCATATCAATAAGGTCATATAAGTGACAACATTTGATCCAAGAGAGATGAAATAACATATGTCAATATTATCATTGCAAGTAGTGAATGGAGGGAGTTCTCCGCACGCAGAGGCCTTAAAACAGCCTCAATAGCAAAGAAAGAAACAACCAAAGAACGCCGCATTGAAACCTGAGTAAAAGTAGCAAGGGAAATGAAAATCAGAAAATGAAATCAGGTAATAGAATATAAAACCATGCATATTACTATTAACATTTCAAATTCAACTGTCATTCAAAATATACTTATGCTTCAGACACTATTATACTTCATAAAAGTGCAGCAACAAAGCTTTCAAGTGCTAAAATCATTGCTCCTAACTTTGAAAATTTCATCCTTGTTAAGTTTGTTGTTCAAAATGTACTTATGCTTCAGACACTATGATTAACCGCTTCTTTCATGGAACAACACTATCTCAAACAGCATCCTTGGACTGGTTTCAGTCCCATTTAGTCATCAAGCAAGAACTGAGTTTCCCTAATCAGAAGTACTAAATAGTATCCTAAATTAGGACCCATGGTGTGACACTGTGACCCAATTTTGATCTAGAGCAGAAGTTTAATTGAAGAAGAGTGCGCTGGCTTAGTTTTCATTTTGTCCCTCTAGCTAAACATGTATCTGAAACCAAAAACAAACAAATCATGAGACTCAAGCTCGAGTTAGTTCAATGAATAACATGATAAGCCATAAAGGTTTGATAGACCTCTCTGCTTCAGGGTGTCTATGTACTACAAATGCTGGATGTGAGCTGGGAAATGAATACTCTACAGAAAAAGGGTTCCCTTATTAAGCAGATACCGAATTGTTGGAAAAACATCAACGCAAAACGGAGGTCTAATAACAACAGATTTTTCAAACTATTTCCAACGTCATCAGGCTCAAATCTAATTTTTTTCAGAAGAGGGTACAAATGTCTATTCATGAAAAATAGTATCCAAGGTTTTTCCTCCGAAAAACTAAGTTTAGTCAATACCGAGGATATTCAATATGCCTAATGAAGAGAAGTGCACTACTTTGACAGTCCTTCAGCTTTCACTTAAATATAAGATGCAAGCCTGATCTAGGAGACTGCGACCAAATCAGATCAACGCTTGTGTGTCACACATATAACACTGAATTCTCAAGCAAGAGCATTTGATAGAATGTCAAACTGAAACTATAGAACCCAAACTGTGACGACCCCAACCCTAGGCATTTATTTTTATATTATATTTGATGCTTTTAATATTTATATTTATTTTATGTGTTCCATTATGTTTTTAAATTCTTAATTTAAGATAAACTGGGTGAGAAGTAAGATTAAAATCTTTGGAGAATTTATTGGATATTAAATAAAGCATTTTGGGAAAATAATAAAATGGAAATTTGATAAATAATAAAAGGAGGTTAAAATGGGTAGAATAATTAATTTAGGGAAGGATTATTAGTTTGTGGTGAAAGCCTTTTTGATTTTTGTAGGAGGGGCCAATTTGGTCTTGTTCTTCTCCTTGGTGACAAGTGTCCCCCTCTCCTCTCCCCCCATACCCCTCCATCCGGCCCCCCCCCCTTCATTATCCTCCTCACCTTTTTCCCCTACTCCCTCTTACTCCTCACTCTTCTTCCTCCTTCTTCATTTTGTTCATACTTTCTCCTAGAGAAACCATTGAAGATCCTCCATGGAAGCTCTCAATCTCTCCTCTTGAAGCCAAGCAAATCTTCCTCCAAACTCAAGTTTAGGAGCACCTTTGGAGTTGGATCATCTTTGGGAGTTCATCTAGCTAGAGAGATTTAGCATTTCCTTATCTCATCCAAATGTGAGTTATTATGACCTTTCTTTCTTTGAATGATCATGAAAATAAATATTATTGTGTTTGTTCCCTTGAATGTGTTGATTGAGAGCTTGTTGGGTTTATAGAAATTTTATGGTTTATGGAAGTTGAATTGATCTAGGTTTAAGACGGGGTTTCATGGAGATAAATGGGTAGATTGAAGTTAACAAAGTTGGAAATGTCCCTTTTTATTTATAACTTAGAATGCTTTTGGTTGGATCCTTGGGATTTTTGAGGAATGGTTGTTGTTCCGCTTGTTTTACAAATTGGGGCTGAGGGACGAGTCGTCCCTTGGACGAAGGGAAGTCGTGACCTATAGGGGGACGCCAGGTTCAGAAGGGGGTCTCATGGGCACGAGTCGTGCCCTGGGGGACGAGTCGTGCCCTGTCCTGGTTTCAAGATATCAACTTTAGAGCTGTTCAAACCTAATCAAACTAGAACCAAAATGAAATCTCTTTAACCTAGATTAAAGTAGAATACTTTGGCTACTCAATGACATCCTAAGTGATCAAAATAGAATTGTGGAAGTAGTTTAAATATTGCCCCGAAAATGGTTGATAGGTTTGATTTGTGACTTCCCAAAATAGTTCCAATTTGGGAAATAGAGCTTGAACTTTAATAAATGTTATTCGAGGTCGTATAATGACTATGTAAGAATGGTTTATGATATATAGTAGCCTCACTCCCTATCTTTAGTGGTTAGTTAGAAATAGCGTAGAAACCATAAGTTTCACTATTTCGTTATTGGAAGATGAGTATGTTGTTGTGTTGTATACCGATGTGGATTAATTGGTACTTGATTGTTTTGTATCCCGATGTGGATTAAGTGGTACATGATTATGTTGTATTCCGGTGTGGATTATGTGGTTATATTGTACCTCAATTGAGTTCATATGCATGGATGATATTATGCATTGTGCATTACCTAAATTGTTGCACTATGGTATTGATTTGCATGAGTATACATTACCATGTTGTTATATGATTATCCCATTTTGTGGATTATAATTCAAGTATCTATTACGTGCTTGAATGTGTATATGTTCGGGTGGGTATGATGGATGCCAATCAATTATTGATTTGTTCAATAAGTGATTGAAGGTACATCATACCGGTGACCCTTCCCCACTCTGTGGCCACGGGGTGGGGGTTGTGCAGCCTACCGTACCGAGTGATAAGTAGCCTTTACATACTGCTGCGATTAGGAGAAACCGGGGGAATGCTCTGTATGAAGCCAACGGCTCTCTGCAGGGGCGATGATAGTATATGATACTCTAAATATAGGGGTCATATATGTATCCTGTTTTTCTTATATGGATCTCTGGGGTATGAGACCTATAAGCGGTGAATGTGCATGGGGGCAGTTCACCAAAGAGTGGAGTTTTACTCCCAACGTTGTACGACTTATTGTTCAGACGGGAAAAGGTAAAATGAGGTAACGTAAGGTGTTTACTGCTTTTATAATGTGTTAAATGTTGCCATGCTACGTGTTGCATCCTGTATGGCATCTTGCTGCATTCATAATAGCTCATTGAGATTTATTCTCACCCCTCTCCCTTTACTGTTTTAGATTCCGAGACAGGTGACCCGAATCAGTGAGGACGGGGTATCATTGTGGACTTTGCTTTTGGGGCTTGACAAGTTAAGTATAGGAATGGGTTGTTAGGAGTATTTGTTGAATATTCCTCTTTTATATTTTGTATGGAAAACCCTTTTGTTAAACAGATGTTAATTAAGGTTTCCAATGTATTTGATTTGATATCGGTTTATTAAAGTTATGGTTGGATTTCCTCTAAGTAGAGATATTACTAATTGATTTTAAAATTGTAAGTTTGAAAGGTGGTTTTCTTTTAAAGGCAAATAAATGTTTTAAAAGTTTAGATGGTTTTTCTTAGTTTGAGCTCCCTTAGCTCGGGACACGTGTTAGGTCCCGGGTTGGGGTGCTCACAGTTGGTATCAGAGCTTAGTTTAGAGGTCAGGGGTAGATGTCTAAACTAAGGGGGAATGTGTGGAAATTGACGTCGAGTGTTTTATGCAGGAGTTCGTTCTAATGGCTGGAAGCAAGGATGATCAGCGGAAGGTTCTAGAAATTGAAGGAGATATGGATATAGGTGAAATTCAGAATGAAGGGATGATGAACTTATTCAGGAAGTTTGTACAGGATATGGAGACGAGAGGATCAGTTTCGAATCAACTTGAAGGATGTCAAAGTGATGGATTGGAAAGATTTGTGAAGATGAACCCACCGAGCTTTAACGGAGGTCCGAACCCGTTAAAGGCAGAAGAATGGTTAGCAGAAATGAATAGGATTTTCGAGGTTATAGAAAGTCCCAACAAGGAGAAAGTTAGGTATGCCGTGTTCAAACTTGAAGGTTTAGCTGATCAATGGTGGCAAATATTGAAGGGAAGTTGGGAGCGGGATCATACGCCCCAGACTTGGGATAATTTCACCAAACATTTCGAGGATTATTTCTGTTTCGATGGTTACAAGGGACAAGAAGGAGATCGAATTCTTAGGACTAGAACAAGTGGATCATGACGGTGAATCGCATGTAATCGATTTGAGGAATTAGCTAGAAGTTGCCCTCATTTGGTATCGTATGAAGCGAAAAGAGTTCATAGGTTTATAAGAGGTTTGAGGATTGAGTTTAGGAAGAAATTTGGGATTGATAGCTTCACCAATTATCAGACAGCCTTAGAGAGAGCTTATAAGATCGAGAAAAATATTGAGGAAAATAGTGGGAAATTGGAAGGTGAGATTGGAGATAAGCCAAAGTATCTAGGACAAGGATCCAAGGTCATTGGAGATCGCCAAGAGCTTTAACTTCGGGAAGGATGAGAGAGAAACTTGTGGTAGCTTCTTCGCCTAGGCCAATACCCAAACAAGACGGGATGATTTGTGGATATTGCAATAAGATGGGTCACTCGAAGACAGTGTTGGAGTAAGCAAGGGAAGTGTTTGAACTGTGGAGGAACGGGGCACTATAAGAAAAATTGTCCTACTTTTCGTCAGAGGTTAGCTTCGGTGCCGGTCCAAAGTGGTCAAAGAGGTGGTGTCAAAAGAGATAAGGAAGGGAAACCAAAAGAGAAGGTCCAAGGTCAAGTGTGTGTTTTGGGTCCAAGAGAGATGGATCCCCAGAGGTCACTAGAGGTATATTTTCTGTCTCGAAGTAGGGGTCATACTTTATAGATCCCGTTGCATATCATTTATAATTGGCATCACATTTTGCTTATATGTGACATACATTGTTGAGAATTTGTTTTATTGTTAGAGGATTACGCTCTTATGAGAGAATACCTCGAACCTTCTTTGGTTTACCACGATGGTTATGTGGTTATGGCCGAGCATGTATTACTGTTGAATTGGTATAGTTATTATTTTACGATTCTTAGATATACTTGACCTGGAGGGTTAAGTAGTTGTTGTATAATGATAGACTATCCTAATAGGTGAGTCTCCTTTTTCCATGCCTAAATTGCTTATATTGGTAATTGTTATAAGTGAACCTTAAATGTAAGATTCGATTTTTTGAGGGTGTTTAGGGTGAAAGTTTTGAATTAAGATGTGAAGAGTAATTGGTATATGCTAGACTTGCTGAGGGAGTCTTTTCCAAAAATTTATGTGCTAGTTGCGAGTAAATGTTAAATGTGCTTTCGTTGGTATATTTTGTTGTGTTGGTTACGAGTAGGATAGCGAGAATTGTAATTCTTATTTTGACGGCTTTAGGGTAATTAGAATTGATGATATCTTTGTTAATTAAAGTTTCGAGAAGATTGTAAAAATAATTTGAGAGTTGGGTTAAGGATACCTTGTGAGGAGTCCCGTATGCAAAAGTTTAGCTAGTATGAGTTAGCTCGAGAGGATTACAAATTTTGGGTTCTATAGTCTTAAACTCGGGTGTTGCCAAGGATCTTGTGAGGTTGAGTTCGTGATCTTTGGGTTAGCAAGTACTACCTAAGAAATTTAATGAACCCTTAAGAATTGTAAAGTCATTACTTTGGTTGAATCTAAAGGGCGTATAAATGGTGTAGGTAGTGATGAGGATGAATCATATTGTTAGTAATGGAAAAATAGGTTGGCTCTTATCTTACCTAGTGAATGTGAGAAGCTTGTGAAATTTTAAGTGTGTATTAAAGGAAGATCAGGGTGTAGTGTTATGCAAAATGGGAAGTGATAGCGTATGTTTCGAGGAAGTTAACTTAGATAGAGCGGAAATTTCTTATCATTGTTCGAGAGCGGTTACAATTGTTTGTGTGGTTTAAACGGAATCTTATCTTTTGAAGTGTCCTTTGAGAGTTGTTACCGATCCTAAGAGTTGGAGGATTTAGTTAGTCGAAAGGAAGAGATTTGAAGACTTCCCAAATTCTGGAAGAATAGGTTGTGTTGTGTGACGGATTTTCTTTCGACTTGAGAAGTTTAATTAACCTTAGCGGGTTTGCGTATAATATCAGTTATCATTCTAACATTAAGATAAAACCGTATGAGACGTTGTTAGGAAAGAAAATATCGATCTCTAATTTGTTGGGATGAAATTGGGGAAGCAAGGTCTAAGGTAATTTAGCGCCAAAGTTTGTTAATCCATTTGAAGTTCTAGGAAATGTTGGTGAATCGACTTATAGACCGATTTGGGGCAGCTTATGGAGTATTTGAAGTTTAAATGTGATATCGTAATGTATTGGGAGACATAAGATGTAATACTTTTATTTTAATATACTTTCTTTGAGGTCGTGAAAATTTGGATTAGTGATGATGGTATGGTATTCTCGGAATATTAAGTTGTAGTATGACATTACTTATGAAACCGGAAAATCTTGGAAGAATCCTAGTATTGAAGAGACTAATTGAGAAGTGAAGTTCTAGAGTATTAGGGTTATGAAATGCATAGGAGAATCATGCCATCGAGAAATCTAATGGAAAAGTACTAAGTTAGAATGTGTAAAAGGTAACCGTTGCTATGTGATCTTTAGGGTAAGTCTTTTTCAAATTCGGGACGAATTTCCTTTAAGGGGGAGTGAGTGTGACGACCCCAACCCTAGGCATTTATTTTTATATTATATTTGATGCTTTTAATATTTATATTTATTTTATGTGTTCCATTATGTTTTTAAATTCTTAATTTAAGATAAATTGGGTGAGAAGTAAGATTAAAATCTTTGGAGAATTTATTGGATATTAAATAAAGCATTTTGGGAAAATAATAAAATGGAAATTTGATAAATAATAAAAGGAGGTTAAAATGGGTAGAATAATTAATTTAGGGAAGGATTATTAGTTTGTGGTGAAAGCCTTTTTGATTTTTGTAGGAGGGGCCAATTTGGTCTTGTTCTTCTCCTTGGTGACAAGTGTCCCCCTCTCCTCTCCCCCCATACCCCTCCATCCGGCCCCCCCTTCATTCTCCTCCTCACCTTTTTCCCCTACTCCCTCTTACTCCTCACTCTTCTTCCTCCTTCTTCATTTTGTTCATACTTTCTCCTAGAGAAACCATTGAAGATCCTCCATGGAAGCTCTCAATCTCTCCTCTTGAAGCCAAGCAAATCTTCCTCCAAACTCAAGTTTAGGAGCACCTTTGGAGTTGGATCATCTTTGGGAGTTCATCTAGCTAGAGAGATTTAGCATTTCCTTATCTCATCCAAATGTGAGTTATTATGACCTTTCTTTCTTTGAATGATCATGAAAATAAATATTATTGTGTTTGTTCCCTTGAATGTGTTGATTGAGAGCTTGTTGGGTTTATAGAAATTTTATGGTTTATGGAAGTTGAATTGATCTAGGTTTAAGACGGGGTTTCATGGAGATAAATGGGTAGATTGAAGTTAACAAAGTTGGAAATGTCCCTTTTTATTTATAACTTAGAATGCTTTTGGTTGGATCCTTGGGATTTTTGAGGAATGGTTGTTGTTCTTTGCTTTGTTTTACAAATTTCGGGCCGAGGGACGAGTCGTCCCTTGGACGAAGGAAGTCGTGACCTATAGGGGACGCCAGGTTCAGAAGGGGTCTCGTGGGCACGAGTCGTGCCCCTGGGGGACGAGTCGTGCCTGTCCCGGTTTCAAGATATCAACTTTAGAGGCATTCAAACCTAATCAAACTAGAACCAAAATGAAATCTCTTTAACCTAGATTAAAGTAGAATACTTTGGCTACTCAATGACATCCTAAGTGATCAAAATAGAATTGTGGAAGTAGTTTAAATATTGCCCCGAAAATGGTTGATAGGTTTGATTTGTGACTTCCCAAAATAGTTCCAATTTGGGAAATAGAGCTTGAACTTTAATAAATGTTATTCGAGGTCGTATAATGACTATGTAAGAATGGTTTATGATATATAGTAGCCTCACTCCCTATCTTTAGTGGTTAGTTAGAAATAGCGTAGAAACCATAAGTTTCACTATTTCGTTATTGGAAGATGAGTATGTTGTTGTGTTGTATACCGATGTGGATTAATTGGTACTTGATTGTTTTGTATCCCGATGTGGATTAAGTGGTACATGATTATGTTGTATTCCGGTGTGGATTATGTGGTTATATTGTACCTCAATTGAGTTCATATGCATGGATGATATTATGCATTGTGCATTACCTAAATTGTTGCACTATGGTATTGATTTGCATGAGTATACATTACCATGTTGTTATATGATTATCCCATTTTGTGGATTATAATTCAAGTATCTATTACGTGCTTGAATGTGTATATGTTCGGGTGGGTATGATGGATGCCAATCAATTATTGATTTGTTCAATAAGTGATTGAAGGTACATCATACCGGTGACCCTTCCCCACTCTGTGGCACGGGGTGGGGGTTGTGCGGCTCATCTTGAGTGATAAGTAGCCTTTACATACCGCTGCGATTAGGAGAAACCTGGGAATGCTCTGTATGAAGCCAACGGCTCTCTGCAGGCGATGATAGTATATGATACTCTAAATATAGGGGTCATATATGTATCCTGTTTTTCTTATATGGATCTCGGGGTATGAGACCTATAAGCGGTGAATGTGCATGGGGCGGTTCACGAAAGAGTGGAGTTTTACTCCCAGCGTTGTACGACTTATTGTTCGGACGGGAAAAGGTAAAATGAGGTAACGTAAGGTGTTTCTTGCTTTTATAATGTGTTAAATGTTGCCATGCTACGTGTTGCATCTGTATGGCATCTTCTTTGCATTCATAATAGCTCATTGAGATTTATTCTCACCCCTCTCCCTTTACTGTTTTAGATTCCGAGACAGGTGACCCGAATCAGTGAGGACGGGGTATCATTTTGGACTTTGCTTTTGGGGCTTGACAAGTTAAGTATAGGAATGGGTTGTTAGGAGTATTTGTTGAATATTCCTCTTTTATATTTTGTATGGAAAACCCTTTTGTTAAACAGATGTTAATTAAGGTTTCCAATGTATTTGATTTGATATCGGTTTATTAAAGTTATGGTTGGATTTCCTCTAAGTAGAGATATTACTAATTGATTTTAAAATTGTAAGTTTGAAAGGTGGTTTTCTTTTAAAGGCAAATAAATGTTTTAAAAGTTTAGATGGTTTTTCTTAGTTTGAGCTCCCTTAGCTCGGGACACGTGTTAGGTCCCGGGTTGGGGTCCTCACACAAACAATATATTTTCTTAAACCAAAGAGGATAAAAATTTGCCTCCAAATAATAATTTGAAAATTGAATGCAGCACCATATGCAGACATTTGCAATAACTCCTCTTTTCAACAAAAAAAATGCATCTGTTTTACTCCAACAACCCCCTCTGTCCAAATATTATTCCCCATTGCTGCTAAAATTATACTCTAAAGGACATCATTTTTATTAGAGAAAAAAGAGGAAGAAGCTAACCTGGATGGTTTCGGGGAGAATGGAATGATGATTGGGGAGGAACCGCCGGCGTTTACCGATCAATCTGGCTAAGCTTTCGCGCCCCTTTAGCATTTGATTGCTTGTAGCGTATGCCCTAATTTGTTCTTTCTTCCCCTTTCTCAATCGAGTATTTTATAGATTGATAATCGTCCCGCCAAAAGAGGAATGTTCTGCTGCACTTACTTGGAAACCTTGAAAATGATGGTCAATTGAATGCGTAGAGGTAGCCGGTAGTGGAGAGTAGGGATGGAGGAGGCTTTACGGGGGATGGGGGTTTGATTTTGATTGGAATGAAAGGAAGAAAGGACCAGAGGAATCGGCCGTGGCGCTGAACTACTTGAAGAGGGGAGAGAGGCCATGGGATAACACGGGTTGAGGGGTTGGGAAATAACTGTCCATTAATCTCGGCCGTCGAATCTATTTTCTAACTTTCAATCCTGACATCTCTTTATGTATAGCTAAGAGACAGATTTTTGCTCCTTGTATTGTATATTAGATATACTCTTATTTTTTTAAAGTGAAAATTATATTTTGGTCATAATGTATTCATCGAACTAATATTTTTTAAAATATTTTCACTAAATTTTCATAATTTTCAAAATGGGTTCACTCTTTTAACAAATTTGTTAATTTTTTTTTTAAAAAAATTAGCCAATTAACTAATGTTTATTTAGATTTTTCAATCAATATATTAACATTATTGACATACTCCCTCCGTCCCGGACCTTGGTGCCTAGTTTGACTTTTCACGTAAATTAAGGAGGGAGTATTATATTGAAAGTGTTGTGAGTGTGAAATAAAATAGGAGAGAGAATGAGTGGAGGGAATAGTAAATTATAATGGTGTTGTGAGTATTAAAATAATGTAGGAGAGAGAATGAGTGGAGGGAATAGTAAAGATTCCTTTCCATTTTAGGAAATGTGCACGTAGGTTTGGGACTCCCAAAATGGAAAGTGTGCAAGTAGGTATGGGACGGAGGGAGTATATGATAAAACAATACAAATTAATTAATGTAAAATGTTATAAGCACATAGTTTATAGAAAATATTACAAATTAATTTCCCTAAAAATCATTTACCCTAGATTGTATTTAACGAAACTTGTCATATGAGGCTATTCGATTCAATTTCATTAGATTTTTTAGCGAATTTATCGACAAAGTAAGCATATTTTGAAAAATGTAGAAGTTCAGTGATAACACTTTGAAAAATAATATTTCAATGATAACATTTTGAAAAAAAAAACTAAAGTTCAGTGACTAAAATATGATTTTTGCCTTCTATAAATCTCTAACAACTTTTGCCCTCACACTCATAAACCTTTTCAAAAACTTTTTAAAAATATTTTAAAAAACAATTGACATTAATTTCATTTAAATAAAATTAAAAAATTATCATTTATTTGAAACAAATAAAACACTTTTTTTTTAAACAAGTTTTTAAATAAAAAAAAATTAAAAGATGTGTCAGACAAAAACGGGTTGATATGTAATCAAACGGTGTATCAAATTTCCATCGAAATAGTCCTAGTTGTCATGCCAACTGCCAATTCCCGGTCCCACTAGAGCGTTTATTTGGACGGCTACTATTTTAAGCCCCATTGGCTTTACCAATTCATATTTCCGGTCCCAGAATAAGAATATACCCCCTCCGTTTCGTTCGAAGCTTTATCTTTTATTTAAATGGATATTTCAATAAAAACTTCAACTTTTCTAAAATGGTAATAAATGTGAGCCCATTTGCCAACTTCACTCACTTTTTTCTCTCACATACTTAAATTGTGGGGCCCACTTGTAATATCCACTAACTTTTCTCCCTCATATATTTAAACTAGTAAAAGCCCGTGTCCTCGAACACGTTTTTTTTTTTTTTTTAAATTAAGCCCGTGTCCTCGGACACGTTTTTTTTTTAATTTAAAAAAATAAAATTTAAAAGGGCAAAATGGGAAAGTGGACAAGCGACAGCGAGGCGAAATAGAAAAATTCGGCGAGAATGAAAGCTGATTCATAAATCTTTTTGTAAATAGTGGAGGTGTGATTTATACTATAGATTGTGTGTCCTTGGACACGAGCTTTTACTAGTGATTTAGAAAAGAAAGTAACTATCATGGCCCATATTAAAAACAAAACGTCACTCCCTCTCTCTCTCCTCGTAAATGGTTTGTTTCTCTTTTATCAAGCTCCAAAATTATTCTATGTAGTCTCTCCGTCTCGATAATAGCTTCACCATTATGGCCTGACATGTAAATTAAGGGTGAAGAAAATGTTGTAAGTGTAATAGTAAAATAGGAGAGAATGAGTGGAGGAAATAATAAATTTGAAAAATGTTATGAGTGTAATAGTAAAATAGAAAAGAGAATGAGTGGGTGGAATAATAAAGATTCTTTGCCATTTAGGAAATGTGAAGCTTCTAACGGGACGCCCTTTTAGGAAATTAGTGAAGCTTTTATTGGGACGGAGAGAGTAATATTTCTTCCGGGAAAATTGTTATTCTTATTTTTTTGTTATTATAATAAAATTTAATAAATAATACTCCCTCCGTCCCACTATACTTGACACTTCTTTCCATTTTGGGCCGTCTCACTATACTTGACACCTTCCAAAAATAACCAAGTTTTTATATTTTTATATTCACTCTACCCCACCACTCATTCTCTCTCTTCATTTTCTACCACACATTTATTCAACCAACACTACTATTTACCCCACTCATTCTCTCTCTTCATTTTTCACCACACATTTTTTTTATTTTATTCTTTTTCCTTGGTTTTTGAACCCACCCCTTGGGTGTCTAGTATAGTGGGACGGAGGGAGTATGTATTAGTTTAATTTTTTGAAAAAATATAATTAATTTAAAATTTTAAAAATAATTGATAATTAATAAAAATTAAACTATTATTATGAGGACGGCGAGAGTATGAACTTGTTTAGCAACAATTAACGATTGATTAACAATAGAAAAATCATTAAAAAGACAAAAAAAAAAAAAAAAATCTTAAAAAGGATTGATGGATATTGCCAAGTAAAGCTTTGTGCTGGAATAGATCATAGTATGTATCCAAGTTAAACAATGTGCCAAAATATAATCTAGGGACTTAATAATTTTGACAAAAAGCTTTTAATCAAAATGTTGTGCTAGCTAGCTTGTACTTCTCTCTATCAGGGATTGCAACTCATAGTAGTATACTCATTAAAAAAAAATAAAAAATAAAATAAAATAAAATTAATGGCTTTTTGTTGCCTCCATCATCAGTTTCGGACTAAAAAGAAAAAATAATAGTATACATTAAATATTTATTTTATAATTTTAATTTTAAATACCTTAAAAATTATAATGAACACTTACGATGATGCATTTTTTTTGTGCCGGACTACTGATTTTGTTATGTCCCGTTTGCTTACAAACAGAACATTTTCTTTTTTTCCCCACTTGATTCTCCATCGGATGTTTTTGTCTTAGCAATTTGGGTCGTCCCTTTGAAGAAACATGTGGTGGATCTAACAAAGGGATTGACACCATAGATAACAATTGACAATTATGTTCAGGTTGTTCATCAATAGTGAAATCACACTGAGCTTGACTCTCGCCAGTTTCATCATCGATCTATGCCCAAAAGTTCAGAATGAACCTTTTGTAATACAAGTGCAGATCATGCTTCTTTTGTGATTTTTGCCCTTCTTCGATAATTTCCAAGAAATTTATCATCAAGTTATTTCTTTGCAATGTCGATATAATTTGTGGGTATTCATGTATCAGCTTTCGAGGGTCTTCATGTATCAGCTCACCCGAATTTTCTTGTGTAGCATGTGACTTAGCATTGATTGTCCATCTTTGTAAGACATATTCATCTGGCAAACAGTTGACGAATTTTTTTTTCACAAATGTTGCAAGAATATGTCTACAAAGAATTTCAACAAATTCAAACATGTGACACGAAGAAACAATATTCTTGTCGGATATATCAAGTACTACCTCATATAGTGGTTTTTCCTTTCCCGTTGGCACTATATGATAACTCTTTTTGGTCCCATCTTGACTAGTCTTATATGTCGTGTATTTTCGACTTGAAAATAATTCTTTTTGAAATTTCAAAAACATCTTTCTCGTATATATATCAGTTGCATGTGCTTCCATTTGTAGCATGTCTTCAACATTGGTTTGGTATTTTTAGTTTTCAAATCCTTTTCTTTCTCTTTCAAATATCTTGCATCTAATGCCTTTTCATATTGAAGGACAAAGTCATTTGCTAATACCTCACTGTTATCATAGCAATCAGATATCTTTGTCATCAAAGTTTGGCTTTTCGTGATAATAACGAGTCAAAGAAATTGAGAAATACGGAGAGTTTTTGGGAACTTTTGAAGTCCTACACAGTGAAGTTAGCGAGGATGTGGAAAAGTTGTGATAAAAAAGGCTCCAGGAAACCAACAATATACTGCACATGCTATCCAAAAGGAGATAGTTAATACCACTGCTACATTGACTAGGAAAGACATTCTTGAGGAAATTGGAGATGATTTATTCACTTTATTAGTTGATGAGGCACGAGATATTTCAATCAAAGAGCAAATGGCTATTGTGTTGCGGTTTGTGAACAAGAAGGGGTGTGTTATTGAGCGTTTTCTTGGCCTTGTTCAAGTTAAAGACACTACTGCATAGTCACTTAAAAAAGCCATTGAAAACATTTTGGGTTCAAATGGGTTGAGTACATCCAAAATTCGGGGGCAATGCTATGATGGTACTATTAATATGAGGGGAGAACACAATGGACTCAAGAGTCTGATATTGACTGAAAATGAATCTGCTTATTATGTGTATTGTTTTGCTCACCAGTTGCAGTTGACACTTGCTGGGGTTGCAAAGAAACATGATGATCTTCGCCATTTTTCTGATACTTTGACAAATTTATCGAATCTTATTTCGGTGTCTCCCAAACGTAGAGATCACCTTCGGCAAAAGCAGATAGAACAAATAGCTGAGGGTATTGGGAAAGCTAAGATTAAGAATGGAAAAGGTTTTAATCAAGAATCAACCATAAAAAGACCGGGAGAGACACGTTGGGGGTTACATTATGGCACAATCATGAGTGTGATCAATCTTTTTACTTCTATGGGTGAGGTACTTGAATTTATTTGGATAGAAGGATATACTTCAACTAATAAGACGGAAGCAAAATCTCTAAATTTTGTGATTTATCAATTTGAGTTTGTGTTTCTATTGCACTTGATGAAATATGTTTTAGCAATTACAAATTAATTGTCAATATCATTACAAAAGCGTGATCAAAATATTATTAGTGCCATCTCTCTTGTTTCTTTGTTAAGAACGCGACTAGAGAATATGAGAAAATATGGTTGGGAGGATTTATTGAGATCAACTTGTGACTTTTGTAAGAAACATGATATAGGAGTGTTGGATATGGAGCATATGTTTGTAGTACCGGGTAAATCACGACGTGGAGGTCATGGAATTACAAACTTTCACCGTTATCGTATTGAATTGTTTAAGACAATGATTGACCTCATCTTCAAGAGTTGAATAATCATTTTGACAATACTAATGTGGAGTTGCTTCTTTGTGTTGCCTCACTTGATCCAAGAAATTCCTTCTCCGTTTTTGATAAAAGCAGGTTGATCAAGTTCGCTGAATTTTATCCTTCAGACTTGTAGAAAGAGAGCGCATCGATGTTCCTAATGAACTTGAGAGATACATTATGGATATGCGTAGCGATGTTGAATTTACCAAATTAAAGGGTATTGATGAGATTGTTGAATTGATGGTGACAAAGAAAAAGGATATTCATAATTAAAGTTGGTAAAAAAATTTTAACCCCCGACTAAAATTTTTAGATCTGCCATTGATTGATTAAGGATACAATTATCTCAAATAATATTCATAATTAAAGATGGTAAAAATTAGTAAAATATTATTTTTTTAATATAAAAAAATTATAAGAACAAAGTTATTCAAAACACAATTTATTATTTTATCATTTCGGGAATGAGATTCTTACTTTGAAACTTAAAAAAAAAAATTGACTTTTACTATGCAATAGAGGCAGTATCATTTTTTTTTCCTATAATCATTATGAATGTCTCATTTCTAATAGTTTTTTATTTTTCCATTGCATACACCACAAAAGTTTGTAAAAATACTTTTTAACAAAACTCTCATTTCTTTTCAGACAAAAAATAAATAATACAAAAAAAACTCTCATTTTATTAATTAAAAACGGTTACTAACTAGTGAAATAATAAAATAATCAAAATACTCAAGCAAGTCCTAACCCACTACTGAACAATGGACGATCTTCCGTGTTCAAGGAAAGTAAGTCTCAATGAACAAACTACAAGAAATTGTAAGAAATATGATACGTGTGTTCAGATATAAAATACAACTGCACACATAACCTAAACAACACTCTTCAAGAATCCGAATATGAATTATCTCTCTGTGTGCAAAATTCCTCTGAAATGCGTAATTGATCTCGTTGATGGTAAGTCTTCTTATATAGATGTGCGCACGAGATTTCTTCAAATCAATTTTCTCCTTGATTCGTGCGAATTGTTTACAAGAAAATAAAAATTGACACTAAATGATGTATAAACCTATAAGTATTGTTAGTCTCATAAAAGTTAGCAATCAAGATAATATTTACATAAATAAATGATATGCATTAATTAAACAATATCCTAAATCTATTTTTTTTTTTTAAAAAAAAAGTCTTAAATCATCTTGCCATAATTCCTCCGCCGCACGATTTTATGAGTTCGAAATCCCTAATAATTCTAACTCTTTCAATCTTCCCCAATTTTGAACTTTCTAATCAAACAAAGATTTAGCAAGTAAAGCACAGTAATCAAATCTTTCATTAACTCCTTCTGAATTAGATGTGTGCCACACGGTTTTATGAGTTCGAAATCCCTAAGAATTCTAACTCTTTCAATCTTCCCCAATTTTATATAAGATTTGGTTCGTTAAGTTTTTAACTGGGGTTAGTCATGTGATTATACGTGACCTAACTCAGTTAAAAAATTAACGACTTCGTCAAGAGAGTGAGAGCATTGAAAAAATTATGTAATTGAGTGAGGACATTGAAACAAAAATTATATAAATGAGCACATTAATAAAGGGTAAAAATTTAGGTGAGCAAATAAGAAGTTTGGCCATAGTGTTGAACATATGGACTCAAGCCCATTGTTGGATGTTGACTTTGTCGGCCATATTTTGTACATTTCTAAAGTCAAGACATTGATATCTCTCTAAATAAATTTCACTTTAATTTCCTTTTTTTTATTGCTTGTAATTGTTGTACATTAAAAAAAATCAATTTATTGACATTTCTCCATCTGAAATAATTGTATTTGCGAGTCAAACGGTACTCATTCCGACACATGACATGACTATTTAAACATTTTAATAACTTATTCTGACATTAATAATGATATTTACTTGTTACTAGGTTACGTACTATCACTTTTTTCTTAGTTTGACTCCATTCTCTCACTATTCCTCCTTTTTCTTTCATGGTTGACAATTTTAAAAGTTTAATATAATAATCTAACAATTTTGGAAACGAGACTATTTTTTTTAAAACAAATAAAAAATACAAATGAGAATGAGAATTTATTTTTTTATGAAACAGTGATTTTTGATTTGTTTTGCGACAAACAAAATAAATCCCACAAATGAGAGAGAAAAAGAAACTAATTGAATCATAAAAAAGAAAAAAAAAAACTCCCTTTTCTTAATAAAAGTCACATTTGATTTATCCACATTTGCTAGGAATATGTCTTACTTAGGTATGCATTATTAATACAATTACAAAATTATATTAAAATTAATTATAAAATTGTAATATTAGTAGGACAAGATCCCATTGAATATAAAAATAATATAAACTTGCCATTTTGGGACGTCCTAAGTCGTAAGTCGAGTGGGACGCCCGAAATGGCAAATTGTCCTAAGTCGGGTAAGTCGGGTGAGACAGGGAGTATAGTGTTAATTTTTTTTATCTGTCTCTAAATAAATATTGTGTTTTTAAAGAATGAAATATTTTTAGTGTAACTTTACACTAATACAAGCAAGCAAGTAAAGATCAATTTTAACTTATAAAAATAAAAAAATAAAAAAAAAAAAAAAATTGACAAGTGAACTGCACGAACAATAGAAATACAATACAGCAACAGCAATAGTTATACTCGTAGGTGATCAATCACTCAGTGAATCATGAATCTATATAAGTCGGCCGTATGTGTGGCATACAAAAGTCATTACTTACGCAATCACCCAATCATCGGAAATCAGCAGGCTTGCCAACTTTAATATTTTGTTCTGCCAAGTACCCCGTTATCGCATTCTTCTGCCAGCCTTTGAAACTCCTGCACACAGTATACAGTGTCTGCATAAGTCCTTTTTATCAACTATCTAATAGTCCCTCCGTCCCTTCCCCAAATGAATGTCCAAATTTCATTCTAAGGAATATTGTGTAAATGTGTGTGTTTTATACATTTTAATGGCAAAGATTCATTAATAATCCTGTTATCCACTTTCTAAACATTTAGTTCTAAGATAATAAAACGAATAGCGAATTTTTTTTGGTAAAAAAGCGTAAAGGGACAATCCTTTTTTTTTTTTTTTTTTTTTTTTTTTTACAAAAAAGGCATTCTTTTGGGGATACAATTTTCTTGAATTTGGACATTCATTTAGGGACATAGGGTGTACATGAGTCACTATAATTTAGATGATTGAAAGGAATATTGAGGCTACTGATTGTTCAAATATAGGCAAAGCAGAGAAGGGTTTTTTTTTTTTTTTTTTTTTTCTGATGAGAGGCAAAGGGGAAGCAGGGAAAGTCTTACTTCAGGTCCAGATGAGCTATAATTTCTCCACCAGGGAAAGCTTCTTTTGTGGCATCATATGCAGCTTTAATTGCTTGTTTCCAAGTCCCTCCGATTTCTGTACTCTTTTCGACTTTTGACCCAGGTTCCTCCATTGGCAACGAGTATCCGGAGAGGAGGTGGCCCACCCAAGCACCTTCTTTTCTGAAGTTGGTTAAAAGAGTTGTTAATTAATGCCATGAGCGTATCATGGCGGAAAATGTCTGGTTATGCATTTATTTGTTATCATGGGATAAGTATTTCAATGTGCAAGTATAATCTGAAGGGGGAACTGGTGCATATGTAGTAGCCCCTGGTTTACAGTGAAACTTACAGAATAATATCCATATGCCGTGGTACGTAATGGCCACCCCCTAAACCAAGAAGGACCTTTTTCTTTCCGGAATTACTAGCACATAGGATTAAAAATTGTCAGAATATAATCTGAAGAAATATTATTGAGCAAGATGAAGAAAAAAAAGCAGCGGTTCAGCAATGACAGCTCCATAAATATCATTTACTGTGCATCCACAGGATCTCATGCCATGGCAAGACACGAGTACAGATTAGTGCCAGTTTGTAATCATTAAAACAGGAAAGTAGTACATTTCAATAAGTTCAATTATGCCAAAGCAAACTAAGGCAGCATCAGAGTTCATGAAGGATAAGAGTGAAAATTGATTCAGTTGGGTACCTGTTCCAATTTCCAATAGTGTCACCTCCTCCAAGTCCAAGCCCTTCCCAAACTAACTTCAAGCACATATAATTTGTTAGATAAATTTAGATGACTTCTCTCTGAGAAACTGATGTATGTTTTCTGAGCAAATTAAAATTTAGAAAGAGAGCATAATTAATGTTCAAAAGAGTTTCAGGTCGCTTTTATTCAACCTGAGCAATGACTTGAGCAGCATCTTGCCGCTTCCAGCATTCCTCTGTGCTACCTGTGAACCAGCGAAACCAATCAAACAAGTACCTAAACAATCAAACAAGGAAGTACACTTTCGACCCTCGCTAGACAAACTCATATCTTATAGTTTGTTTATATTTTCAGTGACCCCTAACCGTTATATAGCACTCTGGTCTTCTTACAAATCCAAAAAGGAAACCAAAGATTTAGTCATTGAGAGCATAACATCTTCGTATCTCATTTTATGAGAAGAAAGAGTTACAGTAACCATGTGCAGCAACATGAAGAGTTAAAGCCAACAAATATACCCCCTCCGTCCCAAAATGATCTTCCTACTTTTTTTGTTGTTACTACGAATGAACTTTGATCAATAATTTCAGGTTGATTTGATTATCCTAATGAGAATCTAAAACTTGTTATTGATACACCATTACAAATATTTTCAATAACAACTTTTAGATTTTCATTAGCATAATTAAATCAACCTAAAATTAATGTTCAAATTTCCTTCGCATTAAAAATCAAAAAAGTAGGAAGATTATTTTGGGACGGAGGGAGTATAAACTAATTTATTAATGAAAAAGGAAGTACTTTCAAGTCTTACTTCCTTGTTGACTCACATAAGATTTTTCATAGTATAATGGTGCTTCCAGTCACCCACATACACAAATTCACATATGCAAGCTCAATCAAAACAAACAAAGATACAGAATACAAACATTTAAACGTCTATTCTTAATCTTGGGATTCAAGATTAAACTCAGCAGTCAGCAATCCAGATGATCAAATTGTATAGCAAGTCTGGGAAACTTACCAATCTCCACAAACATCGTTGGTTTATTTGTTATGGGACCATGATGTGTAGCTTCCAAGGTAATCTACAAAAGATAATGAGATCAGCTCCAGATTACACTTTAGCCATTTTCTATGTTCCGCCAAAACAATAAGCACATTATGTTAGAGCATTTTTTTTACCTCCATGAATTTAATGTCTAACAATAAGTATTATTTTGCTGGACTAGGATTTGACTTAGCATTAAAAAGCATGAGCATGCAAAGCAAGAACTGGTTAAGAATGTAATGATCTTCTAACTTGCACCTAATAATATTTGAAGTAAAACTAGGGAGAAAGGAAGGTTATTACAGTCAATTTGAGTAACTGATTTTGAGTAGCGAGAAATTTTACTTTTCAATTGGGAAAGCCCGAAGAACGTACTCGCCTCTTCTATAGGGATGGAGGGAGTAGCATTTTTTGTTTTTTCTTCCTCAGTTCTTCTCAGCTAATGGTCTTAGAAAGTAAGGAGTGGTTCCGAAATTTATGAAGATTCATGTTAGCCGACCCCAAATTATTTTGGGACTAAGGCTTTGTTGTTGTTGTTGTAGACATACTCCCTCAACCGTCCACAAAAAAGAGCTCACTATCTTTTAATCTTTTATTAGATGACAAAAGAATGTCCACTTTTCTTTTAGGGTAAAAAAAGATGGATTGTGTCCATAAATTTACTCTGGTTCCACCTCCAATTTAATTGTGGATGGAGGGAGACATAGTAGGCGACTTGAGTCGTGGTGGAATCTTAACAAACAGATATAGAGCCTACTTGGGGGTTTGACAAGTCAATCCTACCAGAGCAGCACTGCTCATTTAGGGGGTTTGAGTCAAGCCCTCAAGCTAACTCGCATCACCTACGGCTCCCTTACTTCTTGCCGAACTAATTTGTATTTCGCAATCATTGTTTGTTAGAGATATTATCCCATATTGAGAATTGACAAACCTTGTCTATAATATATAAAGATCATGGGCCACTCCCCTTAGCACCAATTGATTTTAAGGTGGAACCTCAAACTTTAAGATTGTTCAAATATATAGATGACTAAAAGCATTAAGCATGAAATACCATTACAAAGAAAAAGAAAAAAAAAAGTCAAACAATTGGGGAAAGAAAAACAGACTACATATAAATGTGAACAACAACATCCTTAAAATACATGCACTGACACCCACACACATATATACATATTTAAACGCACGAGGGAATAAAATTAACAAGAATACCAGTGCTGAAAATTACCTCAAATTCAGGGACAAGTTTATGAGATTCCGCGATCTTCATCAAGAGTAGCAGCCACGACCCCATTCGAGGACTAGGAATTGCAGCCCAACCAGGCTTCCCTCCTTGTACCGGAACATCTCCGTCTTTCAAATGTGGTACCCCTAATCATACATTTCATAGACTAATCAAATTACCCAAAAACACACTCCCTCTCATTGATGAGTCCATAAGACGTTTCATGTTAGCTGACCCAAACCAAATCATTTTGGTACTACGACTTTGTTGTTGTACTAATTCTAAAATCGTAGCGTTATACCTTATATAAATTACACTAGAGTTATATATGTCCAAGAAACTGGAATATTTTTCTAGGATAAACTAAAAATTAAATTAAATTATACTATGCCTTGACTTTCTACACATGCTGAAAAAGGGTAAAAGAACAAAAAAAACGCAAAACCATTGTACGTTTTAGACAAGTATAATCGTGGACTGCAATACGTTAATGACCGTACCGATGGGGTGGATGGTGAGGGCGGGGCGATTAGAGACGGCGGTGTGCTTACTGAGGAAGATGACCTCGTCGACGACCTCGCCGGTGAGTTTTTCCCAGCGGATGTCTAAATCGTCCTCTTCAACTATACTATTATCGTGCTCCAATAATCTGACGTCTCCATTGGCGAAGCTTCTGATTCCCTGAATTTTTCATGGATCAATTAAAGGAGAAATTGAAAGAATGTGTAATTAAGAGAGAGACTGACCTGGAAGGAGGTGGCGGGGAGCCAACCATGCATGGCCAGGAGGGCGGCGGCGGGGCCAATCGAGGCCGCATCGGTGGTTGTGGACACAACTAAAGTCACCATTTTTTTTGGTCGCGATCGACTGCAACTTTTTGGATGGTGGCTAAATGGGATTTTGTAGCATCTGCAGTGTGGCCAAAGCTAAGCTGTTCGGTCCAAATTGTAAATTGTGATTTATAAATTTTGTTCTTATAAAAAAGGTAAAGTAAATTAAATTTCATTGTCCATTTCAAAATTCAAAATAATAAAACAACTAAAAATCTTACTCACTAATATACAAAAAAAAAAAAGTAAGAACTTTATTATTTATTATTCAGCGGAGGAGTATTGAATGCTTTCAACAAAAAAAACAAAAATATTTTGAACCAATTTTTTACAAAAATAACTGTTATTTTGGATCACATGGATTAGTTGAGTTGAAAAGAAAAGGTGAAGTAAGTTGATAATTGTTACAAGTATGACATGTGATCTCATTTTCATTTTAAGAAAAGTAAACCATTAATTAAACGGGACACCCATTAGAGAAATAAGTGAATATTTAAATGAGACGGAGGAAATATCTACACCAACCTAGTAAACTGCCCACTGAATCCACTAAGTCCATTAACAATAAGAAAATAAAAGAAATCTAAAAATACTAACTTAAAATTTAAAAAATAAAAAAAAAAACAAGAAAATGACGTTTCCGTCTCCCAAACGATTTCAAATAACTACTCCCTCCGTCCCAATAAAAGCTTCACTAATTACCTAAAAGGGCGTTTCGTTAGAAGCTTCACCTTTCCTTTTTCGGCAAAGAATCTTTACTATTTTCTCCCCTCATTCTCTCTCCTACATTATTTTAATACTCACAACACCATTATAATTTACTATTTCCTCCACTAATTCTCTCTTCTATTTTCAAATTACACTCACAACATTTTTTTTCCTCCCATTTTCATAATTTGCGTGTCCATCCAAAAGGGTGAAGCATTTATTGAGACGGAGAGAGTATTTCTTTGCATTTCAAGATCGGTCACTATTTACTTTTAGCCTAGGTGTGCCCATAGCTAAAAGAAAACCTGTCCCAATATTCAAATTCAAAATGATCTACTCCGTATAATGGAATGTTTTGATAAGTAATTTTCGAAAGGGTAATACTAAAATTATAACAAAAAAATCATAAAAATTTGTTTTTAAAATTATGTTGATGTTTTCAATTAAAGTATGACAGATTCATAATCATTATACAAATAATATATTGTCATATCATTTTATATTCAATTTTTTTTATATAATTTTTTCTTTTGTTCCATATCATTGTCATTCTCGCGAAAATCAAATAAGGGATGCAAGGTCTGAAAATCTGGAAGGTTTAATTTCTTAAAGTCTCCCAAACCAAAATCTATAAAAACTCATATAATTTACTAAAGCCTAAACATATTTTTGAAGCCCAAATCAAAATCTCTTATAACCCAATACACTTTTACCCACTCTTAAATATTAGGTATATAAACGAACTGGTTAATATTCTTATTATTTATTTTTTAAAAATATTTTTTTAATAAATCCAACACCCGTTTGACTCGCTCTTATATCTTAGGTATAAGAGCGGGTCAAAGGGGGACCGGGGGTATTAGGTAGGTATAAGAGCGGACATGTTAATAATCATTTTTTTTTATTGAATGTTTTTTCCTAGTCTTATATACTCCTTTCGTCCCATGATAATCTATAAAATTTCCTTTTTGGGCGTCCCACAATAATCTATAACTTTCCTAAAATGGAAAGAAATTTTTACTATTCCCTCCACTCAGGGGCGGAGCCAGGAATTGCCCGAGGGGGGGCAAGATTATACGGGGATTCGGGGGCAGCGCCGCCGAAAAAAAAATTTCGGGTCGGACAAGTAAAAAATGGGTCGAATCCATGAAATACAATGTATTTTAGTTAACAAAAATGATAAAAGTAAATAATTCAAAGAACGATTGAAATAATGTTGAAGTATTTAACGCAAACAATTTATTAAAATATATTACTCGTACAAAAAAGAAATTCAAATTTGCTAATTAAACTTGGGATAATAGGAAGAAAGACCATAAACAAAAAAAATGGGAAAAGCCTAACTAATTAATTAAGATTGAAAAAATGTGAGGAAATTAGGAGAAAGAGAAAAACAAAACTGTTAAGAGAAAGAAATGAAGAGAGAGAGAGAATAGCAAAGATGGAGGACAAATAAAATTAATTGAAAATGTAGGTAGCAGGGTTCGAACATGGATTTGAAAGGAAAATTCAAAGGCTTTAACTTCACCCCTTCTACCGCTGAACCATACCACTCACTGGTGTTAATCTTGAAGTTAATTATATATATACATATATAACAAAAAATATGTGGGGGGGGGCAAAAAAAAATTCCACTGCATTTCCGCCGCTGGGGGGGGGCGAGTGCCCCCCCTGGCTCCGCCCCTGCCTCCACTCATTCTCTCTCCTACATTATTTTAATACTCACATCACCATTATAATTTACTATTCTTTCCACTCATTCTCTCTCCTATTTTATTTTCACACTCACAACACTTTTAATATACTCCCTCCGTCCCGGCCGACTTAGGACTTTTTGCCATTTTGGGCGTCCCACCCGACTTAGGACGGCCTAAAATGGAAACCTTAAATCACTATTCTCTCCACTCATTATTTCTCCTACATTATTTTAATACTCACAACACCATTATAATTTACTATTCCCTCCACTCATTCTCTCTCCTATTTTTAAATTACACTCACAACATTTACCTTTTCCTTAATCCCCGTGCCATTTCAAAAAATCCTAAGTAGGCCGGGACGGAGGGAGTAATACTTTCTCCTTAATTTCCGTGCATTGACAAAAGTCTACTCCCTCCGTCCCACCCAAGTGTGCACCAAATTTTCTGGCACGCCGATTAAGGAATAACAATAAGATAAGGAAAATGTGTGGTAGGAAATGAAGAGAGAGAATGAGTGAAGTTAATAGTAGGTTGGTTGAATAAATTGTATGGTGGAAAATGAAGAGAGAGAATGAGTGGGTGGGGTAGGGAGAATATAAAATATTAAAACCTTTGCCATTTATGGTAGTTCACACTCGGCTGGGACAGACCAAAAGGGAAATAAATGTACACTCAGCTGGGACGGAGGGAGTATATTTCTATGGGACGGAGGGAGTATTAGATATATTAGCGAACTGATTATTAAACTATGGGATTTTTATTATTTTTTAAGAAAATGTGAAAATTGTAAAAAAAAAAAAAATTACTTTTGTTTTAGTCTTATGCCCTGGATATAGGAGTGAACTGGTAGGATCGTGAGTATATATGAAATTTTTAATATGCCGTGAGCTTTTACGAATTTGCTGGTTTGCTTATACTCCCTCCGTTTCGGAGAACTTTACCCCTTTACTATTGAGAACGGAAAATAAGAAATAATGTTATTAAAGTATGTGTTGTGAGTGGGAGAAGAGAGAATGAGTGGAGATAATAGTAAATTTGAAAAGTGTTGTGAGTGGGAGGAGAGAGAATGAGTGGAGAAAATAGTAATTTTTTTTTCCTTTTTAGGAAAGTGGGACGCTCAAAATAGTAAAAGGGGTAATGTTTTATGAGACAGAGGGAGTATTATATAAATAAATAAAATATCGCAGGCAGGCCAAGACGATATATAAGACGATATATAGATGTATTTGTGGAGGAATTTATATTTGACTCAAAGGCAAGTGCAAGTGCAAGTAAAATTAAACGTAGAGTGTATTAGTTGTTGATTTTAAGTAGTAAAAGACTTTGATAAAATTTCAAATTGATAAATACTAGCATCAAAAACCCTTAGTTGCCTACTACCTCCGTCCCATATACACTATAATTCCCTACTACCTTCTTATACAGTCCCACCATTTAATTTTTAATTTAAATAAATTTTGAGCAATACTCCCTCCATCCCATCGAAAAGGCACAAAGTTAGCCTTACACGAAAATTAATGAAAGTGTATAGTGTAAATGTTGTGAGTATAAAAATTGATATAGGAGAGAGAAAAGTGGGGTAGAGAATAGTTAGTTTATAGTTATTGTAACTTGTAAGTATGATAAGTGGGTTTCACGAATAAAAAAGTATTAAAAAATTTCCATTTTGAGAGTGCCTATTTAAATTGGACACCCAAAAATGAAAATTTGTGTCTTTTCGAATATGACGCACGGAGTATGTAAGATTGATTCGATTACTCTAATTACATAAACTAAAAATATCTATAACTCAAGCTATTGTGTGTTTGAGATTTTGTATGATAAGTTATTTTGTTTTGTTCATTTTCAAAATTAATTTCTTACTCCAATTCCTTTTTCCTGTTTGTCTTTGCATTCTGCAACTATATTAATTTTTGGTTATATGTTTCCATTCATGGTCTATTTAGTTTTTGTTCTCGAGTTGTGTCATTTGGTTTTGCTATATCTGTATCTAAATACGAAAGAAATTGAGGTTGTATGCTACAATTATGGCGTGATTGACATGATCATGAACCTACTGTTGGAAATGGGTAACGAAAAGTTAAGTTTGACTTAACGTTGACCTAGATTTCTAACGGAAGTTCGTTATGTGTTAACGGAACTAGTTACAAAATGTATTCTACATTTGTTGTAGATTATTAAACTGATTTAATGTCTCAAAACCATTTAGGGTGAATGAGAATTAATGACAAGTGATTTTGTAACTTAACGGAAGTTAAATAAAGGGTTAAAGTTAACTTGGGTTGACTTGGACTGATCCAAATTAGTTTTGGGTCACAACTGTTCTCAAAAAGGTTTCGTGACCTTTCAGTTCTGGGCTTCAGCGCGGTCGCGCTCCAGCCTAGAGCGGCCGCGCTGAGTTAAGTAAAACATGGGGTTGATCTCGGCATGCCAGCGCGGTCGCGCTCAAGGCAAGAGCGGCCGCGCTCGTGGGCAGATTCTGAACAGGTTTGGCACCTCTTGGAGTGAACAGCCATGAACCCTTTAACTCCTTTTAAATAGTTTCCCTCCGAATTTCAATTATAACATACAGTCATTTTGAGCATTTTACCCTCTAGAGAGATAGAATAACATAACCCAAATCATTGCATATTGTTGCATTCAATCTTTCAAGTCCAAAGTTCTAAAACCTTTGTTGTTCGTTAGATTAGTTATATTGGAGTGCTCCTTATAACTAATAGTAAGTCGTTTTATCTTACTAGAGTTTTGTCATACAACCGTAAGCACCAGTGCGGGACAAATAACTCTTACGGAGATTGTATATAATACAAGACTCGACTTTAATTCTTTTGTTTTTTCAATCTCCGTTATTTTCTCCGTCAGATTTTCTGTTAAGTTCTTGAGAAGCCATAGCATTTGTCCAACAATCGTAAGAGTTATTTGACGCTTCTTCAAGATTATCAAGAGATGGCAAACGAGAAAGACACCACTTCATCTAGTCAAGGGAATGTGACGCCTCCTCCACAAGGTGATACTACATTCAACAACGTTGCTCCCGCTCCTACAACTCATCACATCAGTCATGGTGAGAAACCCGCGAAATTCACCGGTGTGGATTTCAAGAGATGGCAACAGAAGATGCTCTTCTATTTGACCACCCTAAGCTTGCACCGCTTCTTAAAGGAAGATCCTCCAGCGGTAGAAAAAGGTGATCCGGACCCTCAAAGGCAAATGGCAAAGGAGGCTTGGGCTCACGGTAATTTTCTTTGTAAAAACTATATCTTGAATGGACTTGATGATGCACTATACAATGTGTATAGTACAGTCGAGTTAGCCAAGGCGTTGTGGGACACCTTGGAAAGGAAGTACAAGATCGAGGATGCCGGGTCAAAGAAATTTGTCGTCGGTAAGTATCTTGACTTTATGATGGTCGATTCCAAATCGGTAACAACTCAAGTATATGAATTCCAAATCATTCTACATGGGCTTGATGCCGAGGGGATGATCATGAATGATCCATTTAAGGTGGCTTCTATCATTGAAAAGTTGCCTCCTTCGTGGAAGGACTTCAAGAACTATCTCAAGCATAAACGCAAGGAGATGTCCTTGGAAGACATTGTTGTTCGTCTTCAAATAGAAGAGAACAATAGAATGAATGAGGCCAAAGTTGCTAAAGGCAAGATGGAGGCTAAGGTCAATCTCGCCGAGGCTAGCACGAGTGGCACCAAGAGAAAGCATTCCGAAACGCCGGAATGCTAAGAAAGGGAAGAAGAAGACCTCTAAAAGGTTCAAGGGGTCTTGCTATAATTGTGGCAAACCGGGCCACTTGTCAAGGGATTGTCGTCTCCCGAAGAAAGAGGCGAACAATGTTGACCATATGGACCTAGACTTTGCAGCGGTTGTCTTTGAAGCCAACGTTGCAAATTTGGAGGAGAACCCTAAATCATGGTGGATAGATACCGGTGCTACCCGCCATATTTGTGGTAACAAGGCAAGTTTCTCCTCCTATACTCCCATCTCCTAAGAAAGCTTTACATGGGAAATTCAGCGACCTCCGATGTTCAAGGCATTGGAAACGTGATTTTGAAGATGACTTCGGTAAAGAAGTAACCTTGTTGGATGTGCCGCATGTTCCGTACATCCGTAAAAATTTGGTGTCCGGCGCTTTGCTTAGTAAGGCCGGCTTTAGACTAGTATTCGAATCCGACAAATTTGTACTAACCAAGAATGGTTTGTTTCTTGGAAAAGGTTACCTCGAGGAGGGCCTTTTTAAAATGAATGTAATGACCGTAATCCGCCAAGGTGCGATGAATAAAAGTTGTGTTCCTTATGTTTACTTGTCGGAAAGTTCTAATTTATGGCATGATAGATTAGGACATGTAAACCTCGACACCATTAAGAAATTAGCGAGACAAGATTTAATCCAAATGACTAAATCCGACTCGACTAATAGGTGCGAAGTTTGTGTTGAGGCAAAAATGACTAAGTCACCATTTAATGCCATACAAAGAGACACGACTCCTCTCGAGTTAATTCACACCGACATATGTGATTTAAAACTAGTGCAAACTCGAGGAGGTAAAAAGTACTTCATTACATTTATAGATGATTGCACTAAGTATTGTTATGTCTATCTCTTAAGAAGTAAGGATGAAGCCTTAGGGGCTTTTGAAACTTATAAGAAAGAAGTTGAGAATCAACTTAACTTGAAAATTAAGAAAATTAGAAGCGATAGAGGTGGAGAATATGAAGCACCGTTTGAAGGATTATGTTGGGAATCCGGCATAATTCATCAAACAACGGCTCCATATACCCCTCAATCTAATGGAGTTGCTGAACGCAAAACCGTACTCTCAAAGAAATGATGAACGCGCTTTTGATCGGGCCTGTGCTTACCCGACAACTTGTGGGGGGAAGCAATACTCACTTCTAATTATGTTCTTAATAAAATACCCAAGAAAGGTATTGATAAAACGCCCTATGAATTGTGGCACAATCGTAGGCCATGTTTTAAATACCTTAAAGTGTGGGGGTGTTTGGCCAAGGTTGAAGTACCTAAGCCTAAACAAGTCAAGATTGGTCCAAAGACCATTGACTGTGTTTTTATTGGATATGCCAATAATAGTAGTGCCTATCGGTTTATAGTGCACAAATCGGACATTCCGGATATGCACGTAGGAACTACTATAGAATCAAGGAATGCGGTATTCTTTGAAAACATTTTTCCGGTTAAGGACAGGAAAGATGTAGGTTCTAATAAGAGAACACATGAGTCTACATCCGGTCCTTCTCAAATAGAAGATGAAGAACCGAGACGTAGCAAAAGGGCAAGAGTGGAAAAGACTTTTGGTCCTGATTTTCTATCCTACATGTTAGAAAACGAACCATCAACTGTTAAAGAAGCTTTATCCGGTCCGGATAGTTCGTTCTGGAAGGAAGCTATTAACAGTGAATTAGAATCCATAATGCTCAACAATACTTGGAAATTAGTTGATCTCCCTCCAGGTTGCAAACCATTAGGTTGCAAATGGATCCTTAAACGGAAGTATAAGGCGGATGGATCTATCGAAAAGTACAAAGCTAGGCTAGTTGCCAAAGGCTTTAGACAGAAAGAGGGATATGATTTCTTCGATACATACTCCTGTCACAAGGATCACATCTATTCGTGTTCTCATAGCTATTGCAAAGAAAGTGCATAATCTTGAGATACACCAAATGGATGTGAAGACCGCTTTCCTTAATGGAGAACTTGATGAAGAAATTTACATGGAACAACCCGAAGGGTTCGTGGTTCCTGGTAAAGAACGAAAGGTGTGTAAACTTGTAAAGTCCTTGTATGGACTAAAACAAGCACCTAAACAATGGCATGAGAAGTTCGACAGAACCATGTTATCGAATGGATTCAAGATTAATGAATGTGACAAATGTGTCTACATTAAAGGAACATCTCGAATCATTCGTTATCGTTTGTCTTTATGTAGACGACATGCTCATAATGGGAAGTAATCATGATTTAATCATGAATACCAAAGGCATGTTAAAGAAGAACTTTGACATGAAAGACATGGGATTAGCCGATGTAATATTAGGGATAAAGATCTCTAGAACATCCGAAGGATTAGTTCTTTCACAATCCCATTACCTAGAGAATATTCTTCGGAAATTCAATGTCTTTGATGACCCTCCCGCTAAGACACCCGTAGACTTGGCTCTACATTTAGCCAAGAACAAAGGGGAACCAGTTTCTCAATTGGAATATGCAAGAATAATTGGCGTCTGATGTACTTAACGAATTGTACTCGCCCGTACATTGCATATTCAGTGAGCAAACTAAGTAGGTTCACAAGCAATCCTAGTACCGATCATTGGAAAGCACTAATGAGAGTACTAAGATATTTAAAGTATACATTAAACCATGGGATACTTTACAATAAATATCCAGCAAGATTAGAAGGATACCGTGATGCCAATTGGATATCGGACACGAAAGACTCTAAATCCACAAGTGGATATGTATTCACTATAGGTGGAGGAGCGTGTCATGGAAATCCTCCAAACAAACGTGTATAGCCGCATCCACGATGGAATCCGAGTTTATCGCGTTAGATAAAGCCGGGGAAGAAGCGTAATGGCTTAAGAACTTCCCGGAGGATGTTCCTTGTTGGAGCAAACTCCGCGCTCGTACTAATCCATTGTGATAGTCAATCAGCAATTGGAAGGGCACAGAATAGTATGTACAATGGTAAGTCTAGACATATTCGTCGTAGACACAATACCATTAGACAGTTGATCAAGAATGGCGTTATCACTATTGATTATGTGAAATCATGTGATAACCTAGCGGATCCGTTTACCAAAGGTATAAATCGGGATCAACTGTATAAACTGTTAAGGGGAATGGGTTTAAAACCCACAACAAAAGGACTTATAGCGGACACTCAACCTTGAGAAATGGAGATCCCAGGCCCTTGGTTCAATGAGACAACCAAGTTATAAGTTCTAGTAGAGTTACTTGGAAACAACAACTCGGTTTATTAACCTGGAGATGTTGAATACTCATTCCCAGAACATCCAAGTACAAGCACATGCAGCAGTGGTAAGGTTAAGTTGAGAAAACTTTTAATGATTTCTATACCTACGGGTGGAGTAGTGCATGATACTCCTTATAGTGAGAATCACCTATATAAGTGAGAGGTAATAAGGCCGCCTCTAAATGAACGCTTATGAATGAGATACGGTCCAGGGCCAAAATGGACAAAACGTGAGAACAACAATTGTTAGAGCTGTTATTATGTGAGTATTATTGTCTTGGTATACACCCGACACACCGGTTCAAAGCGACTCGCTACCAAATGGCTAGTATATCCGATAATATTTCACTAGGGAAGATTCAAGGCCACAAGCTATCTATCCCGATGTAATAATAGTTCGCCGAAACTTTGGACGAAATTGCATTCATGCATTAATTGTCATTCATGTGGGAGATTGTTGGAAATGGGTAACGAAAAGTTAAGTTTGACTTAACGTTGACCTAGATTTCTAACTAAGTTCGTTATGTGTTAACGGAACTAGTTACAAAATGTATTCTACATTTGTTGTAGATTATTAAACTTATTTAATGTCTCAAAACCATTTAGGGTGAATGAGAATTAATGACAAGTGATTTTGTAACTTAACGGAAGTTAAATAAAGGGTTAAAGTTAACTTGGGTTGACTTGGACTGATCCAAATTAGTTTTGGGTCACAACTGTTCTCAAAAAGGTTTCGTGACCTTTCAGTTCTGGGCTTCAGCGCGGTCGCGCTCCAGCCTAGAGCGGCCGCGCTGAGTTAAGTAAAACATGGGGTTGATCTCAGATGCCAGCCGCGGTCGCGCTCAAGGCAAGAGCGGCCGCGCTCGTGCGTATTCGAATGTGTTTGGCACCTCTTGGAGTGAATGTACCATGAACCCTTTAACTCCTTTTAAATAGTTTCCCTCCGAATTTCAATTATAACATACAGTCATTTTGAGCATTTTACCCTCTAGAGAGATAGAATAACATAACCCAAATCATTGCATATTGTTGCATTCAATCTTTCAAGTCCAAAGTTCTAAAACCTTTGTTGTTCGTTAGATTAGTTATATTGGAGTGCTCCTTATAACTAATAGTAAGTCGTTTTATCTTACTAGAGTTTTGTCATACAACCGTAAGCACCAGTGCGGGACAAATAACTCTTACGGAGATTGTATATAATACAAGACTCGACTTTAATTCTTTTGTTTTTTCAATCTCCGTTATTTTCTCCGTCAGATTTTCTGTTAAGTTCTTGAGAAGCCATAGCATTTGTCCAACACCTACTTATGCCCCACGTTACTTCCTTCTCGATTTCTCTTCTCTCTAGGTGCACTCCCCCCTTTCCGGCAATGTATCAATCTAACCCCAGGTCCCCCCCCTCTCTCTCTCTCTCTCCCTCCTTTCACGATCTCCTCTTCTCGATATCACTACACTCTCCGAGTCGACTCTCTCTACTCCCTCTCCAGACATCGCTCCCCTTTTCTGGTGATGCTGTACAATTTCCAATAATTCAAAACCCCCTCTTCCCCAAAACCAGAACAGAGCATCTCTCTCAAAATCAAAAATCCCAACGGAGCCCCGTTCAGAAATCCCTAGCGTCACAATTTTACAATCGCCAAATCAACTAATATTCCCCAAATCAACTTTCGAAGATCTGCATATAGTTCATCTTCTTATATTCTCTTCTACCTGTTACAGATACGCGTGTATAACGGTGAGTCGTGATCTACGTTGTCGTGTCTCAGATTTGAATTTGTTCGGCTTAGTTTTTGTTGCTTGGTATTTTTTATCGGTTAGATCCATAAATTTGAATTGTTTAGTGAAGATTTGTATGAGTAAATGAGATTATGGTATCATTTGAGTACTAATTTCATACTCTAGAGTGTAATTGTAGTTGTATTAAGCTTTTTTCTTTATTAATTTATATGTAGAACATCATAAACATTCCTTACGACATTAAAATTGGCAATTTATAAAACCTACTTTTTTATGTGTAGAAACAAATGATATTCTTATAAGATTAAATTAAAATTAAATTATGAAAAATATATGAAAAAATACATAACAACTTAATCTCCATGACCAGAAAGTGTGAAGTACACCACCAAAGAGAGTGTGAAGTACACCACCAAAGAGAGTGACACCATAATATCAGTTGCCCTCTACTATGTGCTGCTTAATAAGCTTTTGAACAAATACATAACAACTTAATCTCCATGCCATTGTAGTCCGCCATTTTCAACATTTCTTAGTTCTCCGTCCAGAAACCTATTGCTTCGTTTTTTTCTTCAACCGAGTATGAAATTTCTCTCTCTCTCTGTCTCTCTCTCTCACCCTCTCTCTCTCTCACTCACACACACACACACACACACGCTATTGTGTGAGAGAGATTTTGTATGATGAGTGATTTGTTTGGTTCATTTTGAAAATTAATTTCTAACTCCAATTCATTTTTTCCTGTTTGTGTTTGCATTCAGCAACTCTATTATGTTTTGGTTATATGCTTCCATTCATGATATGTTTAGTTTTTTCTTCAACTGAGTATATCATCTCTCTCTCTCTCTCTCTCTCTCTCTCTCGCTCTCGCTCTCCCCCTCTCACACACAAACACACACATACCCAAAAGCAATTGTGTCTTTGAAATTTGTATTATAATTGATTTGTTTGGTTTATTTAGAAAATTAATTTTTTATTCCAATTCTTTTTTCCTGTTTGTGTTTGCATTCTGCAACTTTATTTATTTTTGATTATATGCTTCCATTTATGGTTTATTTAGTTTTTGTTCTTGAGTTATGCCATTTGGTTTTGCTCTATTTGTATCAAAATACTCTGTTTGGCTATTTGGTTTTGCTCTATTTGTATCAAAATACTCTGTTTGGCTGAGGAAATTTGGTTCAATCTGTGTCTAATAATCTTCATACAATTGCAGTCCGCCATTTTCAACATTTATTTGTTATGCACCCAGAAACCTATTGCTACATTTTTTTCTTCAACCGAGTATGAAATCTCTCTCTCTCTCACACACACACACACATATACAGAGACAAGCTACTGTGTGTTTAAGATTTTGTTTGATAAGTGATTTTTTTGGTTCATTTAGAAAATTAATTTCTTACTCCAATTCATTTTTCCTGTTTGTTTTTGGATTTTGCAACTCTATTAATTTTTGGTTATATGCTTCCATTCATGGTTTATTTAGTTTTTGTTCTTGAGTTGCCTGCTTGGTTTTGCTCAACCTGTATCAAAATAATCTGTTTGGCTGAGGAAATTTGGTTCAATTCGAGTCTAAATAATCTTCATGCAATTGTAGTCCACCATTTTCAGCATTTCTTTGTTCTGCGTCCAGAAACCTATTGCTGCGTATTTTTCTTCAACCGAGTATGAAATTTCTCTCTCTCTCTCTCTCTCTCTTTCTTTCTCTCTCACACACATACACAAGCTACTGTGTGTTTGAGATTTTGTATGATAATTTGTTTTTTTTTTGTTCATTTTGAAAATTAATTTCTTACTCCAATTCATTTTTCCTGTTTGTGTTTGCATTCTGCAACTATATTAATTTTTGGTTATATGCTTCCATTCATAGTCTATTTTGTTTGGGTCATTGCCCCATAAGTTCCTTTTTTTTTTAAATATATGCTCAATAAATTTCTTTTATGATGTTGTATTATGATGTTCTATTATGTTTCGAAAATACAACATCAATTAAGGCCGTAATACTGCATTCCGACGGCCGCCGGTGACCGGAGTCCGAAGCCCATAGACCGGCGACCAGATTCCGACCTCCGGCGACCGGATTTCGACGACCGGCAGCCGGATTCCGGTGAAAATTGACCGGATTTCGGCAAAAATTGACTGAAATCCGGCATGCGGCGATAGCAGACGGCGGCGGCGGAGCTGGGCTGTGGCGGAGGCGGTGGTGCAGATGCAGTATTATGATTTTAAACTACTGCATAACTAAATGTTGTATTATGCATAATACAACATGAGAACTTATGGGTTATTTTAATACAATGAGGAACTTAGTGGGAAGTGATTTGTTCCAAAAGGAACTTATGGGGCAAATTCCCATTTTGTTTTTGTTCTCGAGTTGTGCCATTTGGTTTTGCTATATGCGTAGCTAAATACGAAAGAAATTGAGGTTGTATGCTGCAATTATGGCGTGATTGACATGATCATGAGCCTAGTTCTGCCTCACGTTATTTCCTTCGCTTTTGATGTATGTAATGTGTTAACCGAACTCTGATCTCTGGACTTTAGGAAGTAATACAAAACCTAACAATTCAAAACCTAACAACTCAAGGTAATCTATAACTAAATAAAGGCTGAAGTGCAAAGCACTTCAGCATACCCTCCATTTTCTCGCTCAAACTAGCACCTAAACTGAATAAAGACTAGGTTCATTCTCCCCTAATATCAATTACTGAATACACCCCTTTCACTATTTCTAAATCCCCAACTATCCTTACACATAGCGTACAAAATAAAATGTCCTTTTATATTCCATAATAGCATTTCTTCTCTTCTTGATCTCTCTTCTCTCTCCAGGCGCACTCCCCCCTTTTCAGCAATGTATCAATCTAACCCCAGCTCCCTCCTCTCTCTCTCTCTCTCTCTCTCTCTCTCCTTCCATGGTCTCCTCTTCTCGATATATCTACACTCTCCGAGCCGACTCTCTCTACTCCATCTCCAAGATTCACTCCCATTTTTCGGCGATGTTGTATCATTTCCAATAATTCAAAACCCCCTCTTCTCCAAAATCTGAACAGAGCATCTCTCTCAAAATCAAACATCCCAACGAAGCCCCTTTCAGAAATCCCTAGCGTCACAATTTTACAATTGCCAAATCAACTAATATTCCCCAAATCAACTTCTGAAGATCTGTATATAGTTCGTCTTTTTATATTCTCTTCTACCTATTACAGATACGCGTGCATAATGGTGAGTCGTGATCTATCTTGTCGTGTCTCAGATTTGAATTTGTCCGACTTAGTTTTTGTTGCTTGGGATTTTTTATCGGTTAGATCCATAAATTTGAATTGTTTAGTGAAGATTTGTATGAGTAAATGAGATTATGGTATCATTTGAGTACTAGTTTCATACTCCAGAGTATAATTTTAGTTGTATTAAGCTTTTTTCTTTAACACTTTATATGTAGAATATCATAAACATTCCTTACAACATTAAAATTGGCAATTTATAAAACCTACTTTTTTATGTGAAGAAACAAATGATATTCTTATAAGATTAAATTAAAATTAAATTATGAAAAATATATGAGAAATATGAGGTTCCAAAAATATAACTGTAAAATAAAATTGTATACAACCGCCAATAAAAAAATTGATAGGGTCGATGTCGGTCGTAGCGTTTCACTACCAGAAAGTGTGAAGTACACCACCAAAGAGAGTCACACCATAAAATCAATTGCCCTCTACTATGCGCTGCTTAATAAGCTTTTGAACAAATACATAACATCTTAATCTCCACGCCATTGCAGTCCGCCATTTTCATCATTTCTTTGTTCTCCGTCCAGAAACTATTGCTTCATTTTTTTATTCAACCGAGTATGAAATTTCTCTCTCTCTCTATCTCTCTCACTAACACACACACACACAAGCTACGGTGTGTTTGAGATTTTGTATGATAAGTGATTTATTTGGTTCATTTAGAAAATTATTTTTTTACTCTAATTCCTTTTTCCTGTTTGTGTTTGCATTGTGCAACTCTATTATGTTTTGGTTATATGTTTCCATTCATGGTCTGCTTAGTTTTTTCTTCAACCGAGTATGCATTTCTCTCTCTCTCTCTATCTCTCTCTCTCTCCCTTTCTGCCTCTCACACACAATCACACACATACCCAAAAGCAACCGTGTTTTTGAAATTTGTATTATAATTGATTTGTTTGGTTTATTAAGAAAATTAATTTCTTACTCCAATTCCTTTTTCCTGTTTGTGTTTGCATTCTGCAACTCTATTATTTTTTGATTATATGCTTCCATTCATGGTTTATTTAGTTTTTGTTATTGAGTTGTGTCGTTTGGTTTTGCTCTATCTGTATCAAAATACTCTGTTTGGCCGAGGAAATTTGGTTCAATCTGTGTCTAAATAATTTCATGCAATTGCAGTCCGCCATTTTCAGCATTTCTTTGTTCTGCGTCCAGAAACCTATTGCTGCGTTTTTTTCTTCAACAGAGTATGTCTTCTCTCTCTCTCTCTCTCACACACACACACACACAAAAAAGCTATTGTGTTTTTAAGATTTTGTATGATAAGAGATTTTTTTTTGTTTATTTAGAAAATTAATTTATTACTCCAATTCTTTTTTCCTGTTTGTGTTAGCATTTTGCAACTCTATTAATTTTCTGTTATATGCTTCCATTCATGGTCTATTTAGTTTTTGTTCTTGAGTTGTACCATTTGGTTTTGCTCTATATGTATCAAAATATTCTATTTGGCTGAGGAAATTTGGTTTAATACGAGTATAAATAATTTTCATGCAATTGCAGTCTGCCATTTTCAGCATTTCTTTGTTCTACGTCCAGAAACCTATTGATGCGTATTTTTCTTCAACCGAGTATGAAATTTCTGTCTCTCTCTCTCTCACACACACACACACACACAAGCAACTGTGTGTTTGAGATTTTGTATAATAAGTGATTTTTTTTTGTTCATTTTGAAAAGTAATTTCTTACTCCAATTCTGATAGGCTAAAGTCGCACGCCTACAAATTAATTACCAAGACTCGGCTACAAAACTGCAGCAAGGACAAGTCCAGGGTCGATCCACTGAAGAACGATTATTTATTTGCATAATTGTCACCTGACAAGATTGGGGGTATAAGATTGATTTTAATTAGTTCCTAAGACGGGAATAAAAAAAACTAAGTTGTAAACAATTAAAGGAAAGCACTTTGGATCAATTATTTTTCCCGTCTATCATTCAAATATCATCGGTTAACTCTTTTCCCTTTTACCCTATTCACTCGATCACGAGATTTATTTCAATCTCTATCTCTTCCTTTGATAATAGCTAATAGCAGTGACACACTCACTAATAACCCTAATCAATACCTAAACCTAATTAACACAGTCTAGATTCACAATATCGCTTGATTCCGATTTAAGAGATTAAGATCGAGAACACATTCTAATGTTATTTCAATTAGATACTTGTCTATTTTCTTCTTCTTCACAATTTACCACGACACATGCATAAACTATCAAGTTACTACTTGTGAAACCCTAAATTGACACAATCTTAGGGGATTCTAGCAATGAATTAAGATCCAAGATTAAACAATTGGCCTAATTGAAAAATCCTAGAAATCAATTCAATCAATAAACACAAAAGAAAATATGAATAGGACAAAAGATACGAAAAGAAATTAACCTCAATTGAATTTCAAGACGGTTCCAATAATCAAATACAAAGCAATAGAATTAGTTCTCCATAAAAAGTGATGAACTCTCTAGGAAAAATATCATAAAAATTGAACCCTAATTATGTTATCAAAAGGAGTATTTATACTCCTCCATCCAATAAAACTAACCTAATTTAAAAAGGAAAAGTAAAAATAAATTAAATAACAATTAAAGTCTTCCTTTCACATGCCAGTCAACTGCTCGTCCTCAGTCAACGCGCTTTTTGGAATTCACGTGCACAGATAGATTTGGTTTCCTAATCTTCACTTTTCACTTTGGTCCTCCTACTTTCCAAAATCTCATTTTGGTCACTGAAATCACCTACTTTGTAGTTAGGTCCTTGAAGCTTCCTGCAATTGCATTCAGGCCCTTGGATCTTGCTGTTGACTTGAACTTGCTGGCTCCCTTGGCATCTCCAAAATAGGACTAACTCATATTACCATAAAATACCAATAATAATCTCTCATATTATAATGTTTCCTCAATAATACAAAATATAGCAATTTAACTATAATAAACACAAAACGTAACCAAATTGCTATAAAATGTCCAGAAAAACCGAGGAATTACCAAAGCTAAAACACAACCTATCAAATTTTTTTTTTACTTTTTGTGTTTGCATTTTGCAACTATATTAATTTTTGGTTATATTCTTACATTCATGGTCTATTTAGTTTTTGTTCTTGAGTTATGCCATTTGGTTTTGTTATATCTGTATCTAAATACGAAAGAAATTGAGTAGCTAGGACGGACGAATTGACTCACAATTAATTTGTGTGAGTCATGGTGTGATAGCAACGAGTCTAATAGAAGTACACAAAGCAGCTGAATATAAACTTATGAAAAAAAGAAAATACGACTTAAGATAGAATTAATCACTTATCTACCGCAACGACCTGTAGACAAAAAAAAAAGCTTATCTTTATAAACTCAATTAAGTGTTGATTACAATGGAAAACTAAGAATAAGAGAAGAAGAAAAAATACTGAATGATCAAAGCTATCTCTCACAATAAAACACTCTGTAAATCTTTAAGGAATCAGAGAGTAAATCGCCAAAGCCGTGTATTATGAATGAGCCGCATTGTCTTCTTATATAGGAGTGGAATTCCTAAGTTGTAGGGAATGATTTGCTCGAGAAGATCCTCAATAATTAGACTTCTACCTTCCTTTGAACTCTTGTCAATCAAGTCAATCCTTCCCTATCTTGGATTCCTTTCCTTGTGTGAGAGATATCTACAAAATGAACAAATATACCCTAAACATAAAAACTAAATTATTTTATTCACAATATTTAACTAATTAATCTAATATTTAGAAAGTAACAAATCTACATTAAGTCAACCTTTAACTTACTAAATCGTGTGTGACATCACACACTTTCACTCTCCCCCGCATTTGTTACTTTCTGGTCAAAACAATATAAAAGTCAAGCAACAGTTATCATAATCTAATTTCAAATTCAAACTCCCCCGAATATGAGCAATTGTCAAGACACAATACTAAAACATTTAGTACATGACAAGGTAACAAAAACTATCAGATATTGTTTTAAACAAAACATGAATTAAAGATAAATCAAATTGTATCATCATTTCCAGGTCCCCCTTTCTCCAGCTCAGCCCTGGTTTCCTCAAGCAGTTCCCAACGAAAGTTTTGGCTGATGTATTCAAAAACTTGAATTGTGCTTGTTTCCCCTTTTTGTACAGAAAGTCTTGCCTTGGCAGCTAATAAACGATTTCTCCTAACAACCATCTCCTTAAACTGAACATGTGTCTGGAGCATGGTCTTTTCAAGGAACTTGATTTCCTAATCATGATTCTCTACTGCGTTCTACGGTGGCAGAGGTGATGTATGTACATCATCATCCAAATGAGAGTGGCTATTTTGAACAGAAACCCACAAATGGAAGTGAGCATGGTGCATTTGTACTGATTGTGCCAGATTGGGTCAAGACCATTGGAGATAACAGAGGCAATTTCATTGTTGGGGGCCATGGCAGGGATGTTTTGAGTGTTTGGAGTCTGTAGAAAGGAGTTGATGGAAGAGGGAGAGAATACTATAGATTTTCCTCTGACTGTCACTCTATCAAAGGTTTCAGATCTAGGGTTTTGAATGGATTGGAGGAGGTTGGCATCAAACTCACACACAATTGAGGGATAGAAAGGAGCAGGATAAGTGACCGTGTGAAGAAGGGATTTTTCACTAAACTACCTAGACATCCTCACATTCTCAAAGGTTTTGTGTTTGACCCTTTCAACAATAAAGCTTTTCATCTTAAAGAATTCAAACCTCTCCTTTGCCTCACTTGAAATAAACACCTCAGAAGGAGTATAACTTACAATGCTTTTGGAGGGTTTGACACCAGTGGATCACCTTGGCAAAGGCGTTGAACTAGCAGTGGAGACAATTTTCTTTGCAACTCTCTTCTTTGGTGTACCTTCTCAGTTTCCAGTTCCTCCCTTCTCAGTCTAAAAGTTTCATCCTTTGCTTCATCATCATCAGATCATAGGTGAGGAGCTTGATTATCTATGGATGCACTGACTTGGGCCATAGACTATCTAGTGTTGGAACTTGTGCTATGGCTTCTTTAAGACTTAACGAAAAAAAAACTGACAGCAAAAGTAACGGAGATTGAAAAAACAAATGGATTCAAGTCGAGTCTTGTATTTAATACAATCTCCGTAAGAGTTATTTGTCCCGCACTGGTGCTTACGGTTGTATGACAAAACTCTAGTAAGATAAAACGACTTACTATTAGTTATAAGGAGCACTCCAATATAACTAATCTAACGAACAACACAAGGTTTTAGAACTTTGGACTTGAAAGATTGAATGCAACAATATGCAATGATTTGGATATGTTAATCTATCTCTCTAGAGGGTAAAAGGCTCAAAATGACTGTATGTTATAATTGAAATTCGGAGGGAAACTATTTAAAAGGAGTTAAAGGGTTCATGGCTGTTCACTCCAAGAGGTGCCAAACCTGTTCAAAATCTGAGCACGAGCGCGGCCGCTCTTGCCTTGAGCGCGACCGCGCTGGCATCCCGAGACCAAGCCATGATTTTCTTAAAATCAGCGCGGCCGCTCTAGGCTGGAGCGCGACCGCGCTGAAGCCCAGAACTGAAAGGTCACGAAAAACCTTTTGAGAACAGTTGTGACCCAAAACTAATTTGGATCAGTCCAAGTCAACCCAAGTTAACTTTAACCCTTTATTTAACTTCCGTTAAGTTACAAAAACACTTGTCATTAATTCTCATTCACCCTAAATGGTTTTAGAGACATTAAATAAGTATAATAATCTACAACAAATGTAGAATATAATTTGTAACCAGTTCCGTTAACACATAACGAACTTCCGTTAGAAACTAGATCAACGTTAAGTTAAACTTAACTTTCCGTTATCCATTTCCAACAATCCCCCACATGAATGACAATTAATGCATGAATGCAATTTCGTCCAAAGTTCTGGCGAACTATTATTACATCGGGATAGATAGCTTGTGGCCTTGAATCTTCCCTAGTGAAATATTATCGGATATACTAGCCATTTGGTAGCGAGTCGCTTTGAACCAGTGACTGTCGGGTGTATACCAAGACAATAATACTCACATAATAACAGCTCTAACAATTGTTGTTCTCACGTTTTGTCCATTTTGGCCCTGGACCGTATCTCATTCATAAGCGTTCATTTAGAGGCGGCCTTATTACCTCTCGCTTTATATAGGTGATTCTCACTATAAGGAGTATCATGCACTACTCCACCCGTAGGTATAGAAATCATTAAAAGTTTTCTCAACTTATCCTCACCACTGCTGCATGTGCTAGTACTTGGACGTTCTGGGAATGAGTATTCAACATCTCTAGGTTAATAAACCGAGTTGTTGTTTCCAAGTAACTCTACTAGAACTTATAACTTGGTTGTCTCATTGAACCAAGGGCCTGGGATCTCCATTTCTCAAGGTTGAGTGTCCGCTATAAGTTCTTTTGTTGTGGGTTTTTAAACCCATTCCCCTTAACAGTTTATACAGTTGATCTTTATTACTACCCTTAGGTAGACGGATCCGAATTTGACTTCACATGGCTAGTTGTGACAGTCGCATTTTGAGATCAATTGTACTATGGTAGTGTGTCTAAGACCATTATGTCTAGACTTACCATGACGTTCTACACCTTTTCCTATTTTTCATTGTCGTCACAATGCCTTAGGTCATGTAGACACAAGCTTATTCCACGAAGGAATATCTTCCAAGACCATTCAACTTACATAGAAATTGTAATCTTTAATCATAAGTATATCTTTAAGTACACCAAGCACTATGATTATACTATTCCGGTGATTGATTATAATTACAATTAGACCTTTAGTCTATCTAGAATGATCAGTCCCTTCGAGTGATCAAATTCTTCTATCGGTCAGTTTCTTCAAGTGGTTATTATCTCTGTACCGTTTCGACTTCCCAAATATTCAGTATCTCTAAGTGGTTTGACCTCCTTAGAGTCTACTTTCCAGGAATCTACTTTACAGAGAATACCTCTCAAGAATCTATTTGAACATTCGAAGTACTTTCTTTTCAAGATAATGGAATTGTGATAGGACAATCCTTCTGATGTTCTAGAAATCTTTATTTCTAATATGACATCGGCTAATCCCATATCTTTCATGTCAAAGTTCTGTTTTAACATGTCTTTGGTATTCATGATCAATTCATGACTACCATTGTTATCCACGTAAGGACAGACTATTAACAAATGATTCAGATGTTCCTTTAATGTATGTAGACACATTTGTCACATTCATTAATCTTGAATCCATTTGATAACATAGTTCTATCGAACTTCTCATGCCACTGTTTAGTTGCTTGTTTAGTCCATATGAATACACAAGTAGATCCAACACGGTTGTGCGACATAGAACGCTCTGTTGTGTCATTTGGGATAATCTTGCATACATCATCATGTCCTTTTGACAACTATCCTGGCTTTATACTTATCAACAGATCCATAAGCTTTATACTTTCTTTTAAGAATCCAATTGCAACCTAATGGTTTGCAACTTGGAGGGAGATCTACCAATTCCCAAGCATTATGAATTTTTATCTCACTGTTAATAGCCTCTTTCCAGAACGAACTATCCGGACCAGATAATGCTTCCTTAACAGTTGCTGATTCGTTTTCCAACATAAATGATAGAAAATCAGGACCAAAAGACTTTTTCACTCTTGCCCTTTTACTACGTCTAGGTCCTTCATCTTCCATTTGAGATGGACCGTTTGTAGTCTAATATTTGAAGGTTTCATCCTTGGTACATCTAGTTTTTGCAACCCAACGGTTTGCATAAGGAAGATCAACCATCCTCCTAGTAGAGTAGGATGAATTTGTCCTTCAACTGTATCTTGTTTTCTTCTTCTTATTAAGAAAATCACTTACAGTTTCTATAAATTTTCTTTTATACATTTCCTATCATTTCAAGGAAGTATATTCTTTAAAGAATATAACGTGTCTTGCTTAAGTATTTATACTTTAGCCAAATACCCCCACATTTGAGGTATTTATAAAACGGCTTATGAATATTTCATAATTCGTCATCATTGAATATTTCCTTTCTAAGGATCCATTTGTAACCCAATGGTTAGCATTATGGAGGAAGATCAAATAACTTCCAAATATATAATGATCCATTCTTTTAACTGTTAACATTTAACAGTTTCTGTTAATACTAGAAGTTCATATCAAATAGAACTTATGTATTTAGCTTGTACCCCCACACTTGAGGTGTACCTCCACATATCAAATATTTTATGAATATCCTAATTCATATTTAATATTTTTCTTTTATGTGAAGTCATTTAATTGTAATAACCATGTTATCTACAATGTATTTCATCTCCTTGAGATGAACCGACGACATAGTCATAACTATGTTTTAAGTGAGGTCTCTTCAACCATTTTCCTTGGTTGAAGAATACTGCATTGCCAATAGAAACGTAATCCATGGTTTTTGGGTCCTATCTTAACCTCTTTAGGTTTAGATATTTCTACCTTTGCTAGGTATACCCACATAAGACGGAACTTATCAATAAGGAGTTCACCATCTCCTTAAAAGTTATATCTTCCTTTTTCAATTGATTTGAGTGTGTAAGAAGCTTTCGTTTGATAAATAAGTGTCAGCGTCCCAACAATTATTTTTCAAACGGTACTACATACTAACCACCTCTATCACTTCGAAACTCTTAATTGTTCATTAAGATGAATCACAAACCTTATTGTTTACTTAAAACTTTAAGGTTTTACCTTTTACTTTTCCAAAAGATGAACTTTGCATTATCAAATGCAATCATTAATAGAAGTAAATAACCATCTATTTACTATTTCTGGTTTGAACTGATTTCTACAGAAGAAACCACAATTGATTTTGCGAATCAAATTTCATTTTAGGTAGTAATTTTTAAATTAACTCATCGACTTAGTGAATTTAAATTTACACGACCTAAATGAACACGCCATAACAATTGGAACACTTCAAACCAAGTAAATAAAATCTGAAATTTTATTCTTCGCACTTAGGCGGATAAACAATTACAATTTAAGGAGTCCTTCAACAAGGTACCCTTTACTAATACAACAACCACTTTTGATCAATTCAATTTTATGCCCCTAGGCTAAGTTGATCAAAGTCCAATGGAACATTTCTATCTTCATTCATATTGGCTTGAAGAGGGTTTCCATCTTGGTTGTTGATTCTAGGATGTCGACATTCCCTAGCCATATGCCCGGGTTTGCCGCAATTGAAACAGCTACCTTTGACCTTCTTGGCGGTCCTCTTCACTTTCCCGGTTTTCTTTCTCTTGTTTCCGGTACTTCTTTCCACCAAGTTCACTTGCGGTCTTTTAGTCACAATACACATAGTATTGTGCATCTCGAGAAAGTCCCAAAGTTCTCTCGCGGTCTTTATGCCACAACACACCTTGTATTGTGCATAATCCAAGCCACTAAGAATGTAATTTCGACACAAGAAATCACCGTGATTCCATGTATCCAAGTCATTCTTTGCTTTAGATTCATCCTCATCGGATATCAATGGTGGATATTCCCAGAGAAAATGCACCAATTTTAATGTTGTCAAATAGACCAACATTTTCTGTTGCCACCTTTTAAAATTCGTCCCGGTAAGAATACCCGGTCTTTCCGCATGTACGAACACATGAGACGGAGGGAGAGCATTAAGAGGTGCAACCCTTGAGGTTGTACGTGAAGGAGGTTTCTTACCATGAACCGGGTGAGACGGTGTAACAATGTTGAACGTAGCGTCACCTTGAGAAGGAGGCGTCACATTCCCTTGACTTGATTCTGTGGAGTCTTTCTCGTTTGCCATCTTGAAGATCTTGAAGAAGCGCAAATAACTTTTACGATTGTTGGAACTTGTGCTATGGCTTCTTTAAGACTTAACGAAAAAAAAACTGACAGCAAAAGTAACGGAGATTGAAAAAACAAATGGATTCAAGTCGAGTCTTGTATTTAATACAATCTCCATAAGAGTTATTTGTCCCGCACTGGTGCTTACGGTTGTATGACAAAACTCTAGTAAGATAAAACGACTTACTATTAGTTATAAGGAGCACTCCAATATAACTAATCTAACGAACAACACAAGGTTTTAGAACTTTGGACTTGAAAGATTGAATGCAACAATATGCAATGATTTGGATATGTTAATCTATCTCTCTAGAGGGTAAAAGGCTCAAAATGACTGTATGTTATAATTGAAATTCGGAGGGAAACTATTTAAAAGGAGTTAAAGGGTTCATGGCTGTTCACTCCAAGAGGTGCCAAACCTGTTCAAAATCTGAGCACGAGCGCGGCCGCTCTTGCCTTGAGCGCGACCGCGCTGGCATCCCGAGACCAAGCCATGATTTTCTTAAAATCGCCGCGGCCGCTCTAGGGCCGGAGCGCGACCGCGCCGAAGCCTTAACCGAAAGGTCACGAAAAACCTTTTGAGAACAGTTGTGACCCAAAACTAATTTGGATCAGTCCAAGTCAACCCAAGTTAACTTTAACCCTTTATTTAACTTCCGTTAAGTTACAAAAACACTTGTCATTAATTCTCATTCACCCTAAATGGTTTTAGAGACATTAAATAAGTATAATAATCTACAACAAATGTAGAATATAATTTGTAACCAGTTCCGTTAACACATAACGAACTTCCGTTAGAAACTAGATCAACGTTAAGTTAAACTTAACTTTCCGTTATCCATTTCCAACATCTAGTCATTCCCTTAGCCCTTTTTAGGTCCAACAAAGCCTGAAGAGGGACTTCATCATCTTCTTCATGGTGAGCAAAAGCTACCACCAGTTGATGGCTTTAGGGATGTGATAGCAGGAGTAGTTGCAAAGAAAACTGTCTATGCCAATCGAAAAATATAGATATAGTTAAAAGAAAAGGCCAATATTTTTTTCAAGAAAATTGCTTTGAATTTGTTTGCCTTTAAATAGTTGAACACAAATTGGACAAATGGGATCAAGCCCATTGTTGGCTGTCGACTTTGTCGGCCATATTTTGTACATTTCTAAAGTCAAGACATTGATATCTCTCTAAATAAACTTCACTTTAATTTCCTTCCTTTTTATTGCTTGTAATTGTTATACATTAAAAAAAATCAATTTATTGACATTTCTCCATCTGAAAGAATTGTATTGTGCGAGTCAAACGGTACTCATTCCGGCACGTGACTATTTAAACATTCTAACAACTTATTAAGTACCGTGTGAAGAGTGTCAGTATAGGGTAAATAAGTGCCGGTGTTAGTATAAAAAAGTGCGAAGAGTGTCAGTGCATTTATTATTAAGTGCCGGTGTAAAAATAATTTTTTCTTAAACTTAGAAAAAAACGCATTTTTTATAAGACCAACTCAATTATAATTTATATAAAGATTTAAAATTGCAATTACTTTAGACAATAATCACTGTCCCTAACAGACATATAACATGTTAAAAGTAGGGACTATTAGAAAACGATGTCCGTAAATAGAGACCATTAGAGAAATTAGAGACTATTAGAGAAATTATATCCCAAAAATGTTTGAAAAAGAACTATTAAATGATTAATGTCTCATAGAATTAGCCAGACGTTTTTCAAATAGTGAAAAATTTGTAGTGTTAGTTATTCAAAATGACACTTTACAACATTAAAATTGGCATTTTATAAAACTACTTTTTTATGTGTAGAAAAAATGATATTCTTATAAGATTAAATTAAAATTAAATTATGAAATTAAATGAGAAATTATGAGGTTCCAAAAATATAACTTGTGAAATAATATTGTACACAACCGCCGATAAAACAATTGAGAGGGTCGTTGTGTCAGTCCGTTCCACTACCATAAAGTGTGAAGAACACCACCAACCAAAGAGAGTCACACCGTAATATCAGCTGCTCTCTAGCCTCTACTCTGCACTGTTTATAAGCTTTGTACAAACCATTGCCATCCACCATTTTCATATTTCTTTGTTCTCCGTCCAAACCTGCATTTTTTACCGAGTATGGCATTTCTATCTCTCTCTCTCTCACACACACACACAAGCTACTGTGTGTTTGAGATTTTTTATGATAAGTGATTTGTTTGGTTTATTTTGAAAATTAATTTCTTACTCCAATTCTTTTTTCCTATTTGTGTTTGATTATTGTGTTTGATTCTGCAACCCTACAATGATTTGGTTATATGCTTCCATGGTCAATTTAGTACAGAGAAATGAGACATTGGAACAAAGATTATATAAATGAGCACATTGAAAAAAAGGTAAAAACTTAGGTGAGCAAAGGAGAAGTTTGGCATTTAACATATGGGCTCAAGCCCTTTTTTTTTTTTTTGGGGCTCAAACTCATTGTTGGATGTCGACTTTGTCGGCCATATTTTGTACATTTCTAAAGTCAAGACATTGACATCTCTCTAAATAAACTTCACTTTAATTTCCTTCCTTTTTATTGCTTGTAATTGTTGTACATTTTAAAAAAATCAATTTACATTTCTCCATCTGACACAGAATTGTATTGTGCGAGTCAAACGGTACTCATTCGGCACGTGACTATTTAAATATTTTAACAAATTATTCTGACATTAATAATGATATTTACTTATTACTAGGTTAAAATTGGCAATTTATAAAACTACTTTTTCATGTGTAGAAAAAAATGATATTCTTATAAGATTACATTAAAATAAATTATGAAAATATATGAGAAATTATGAGGTTCCAAAAATATAACTTGTGAAATAATATTGTACACAACCGCCAATAAAACAATTGAGAGGGTCGTTGTGTCAGTCCGTTCTACTACAAGAAAGTGTGAAGAACACCACCAACTAAAGAGAGTCACACCGTAATATCAGCTGCTCTCTAGTCTCTACTCTGCGCTGTTTATAAGCTTTTGTAAAAAACATTGCCGTCCGCCATTTTCATATTTCTTTGTTCTCCGTCTAGATCTGCATTTATATCGAGTATGGCATTTCCCTCTCTCTCACACACACACAAGCTACTGTGTGTTTGAGATTTTTTATGATAAGTGATTTGTTTGGTTTATTTTGAAAATTAATTTCTTACTCCAATTCATTTTTCCTATTTGTGTTTGATTTTGTAACTCTATTATGATTTGGTTATATGCTTCCATGGTCTATTTAGTACAGAGAAATGGGACATTGGAACAAAAATTATACAAATGGGCACATTGAAAAAGATGAAAACTTAGGTGAGCAAAGGAGAAGTTTGGCCTTGAACGAACATATGGGCTCAAGCCCTTCTTTCTTTTTTTTTTTTTATGGCCTTAAGTCCATTGTTGGATGTCGACTTTGTCGGCCATATTTTGTACATTTCTAAAGTCAAGACATTGACATCTCTCTAAATAAACTTCACTTTAATTTCCTTCCTTTTTATTGCTTGTAATTGTTGTACATTTAAAAAAAAATCAATTTATTGACATTTCTCCATCTGACAAAATTGTATTGTGCGAATCAAACGGTACTCATTCCGGTACGTGACTATTTAAATATTTTAACAAATTATTCTGACATTAATAATGATATTTACTTATTACTAGGTTAAAATTGGCAATTTATAAAACTACTCTTTTATGTGTAGAAAAAATGATATTCTTATAGGATTAAATTAAAATTAAATTATGAAAATATATGAGAAATTATGAGGTTCCAAAGATATAACTTGTGAAACAATATTGTACACAACAGCCATTAAAACAATTGAGAGGTCGTTGTGTCAGTCCGTTCCACTACAAGAAAGTGTGAAGAACACCACCAACCAAAGAGAGTCACACCGTAATATCAGCTGCTCTCTAGTCTCTACTCTGCGATGTTTATAAGTTTTTGTACAAACCATTGTTGTTCGCCATTTTCATATTCCTTTGTTCTCTGTCCAAACCTGCATTTTTACCGAGAATGGCATTTTTCTCTCTCTCTCTCTTCTCTCTCTCTCTCTCACACACACACAGACACATACACACACAAAAGCTATTGTGTGTTTGACATTTTGTATGATAAGTGATTTGTTTAGTTTATTTTGAAAATTAATTTCTTACTCCAATTCCTTTTTCGTGTTTGTGTTTGTTCTGCAACTCTATTATGATATGGTTATATGCTTTCATGGTTTATTTAGTACAGAGAAATGAGACATTGGAACAAAAATTATATAAATGAACACATTGAAAAAAGGTGAAAACTTAGGTGAGCAAAGGAGAAGTTTCGTCTTGAGCATATGGGCTCAAGCCGTTTTTTTTTTTTTTGGGTCGGCCATATTTTGTACATTTCTAAAGTCAAGACATTGACATCTCTCTAAATAAACTTCACTTTAATTTCATTCCTTTTTATTTCTTGTAATTATTGTACATTTTAAAAAAATCAATTTATTGACATTTCTCCATCTGACAGAATTGTATTGTGCGAGTCAAACGGTACTCAATCCGGCACGTGACTATTTAAATATTTTAACAAATTATTCTGACATTAATAATGATATTTACTTATTACTAGGTTAAAATTGACAATTTATAAAACTACTTTTTTATGTGTAGAAAAAAATGATATTCTTATAAGATTAAATTAAAATTAAATTATGAAAATACATGAGAAATTACGAGGCTCTAAAAATATAACTTGTGAAATAATATTGTACACAACCGCCAATAAAACAATTAAGAGGGTCGCAGTGTCAGTCCATTTCACTACAAGAAAGTGTGAAGAACACCACCAACCAAAGAAAGTCACAGCGTAATATCAGCTGCTCTCTAGCCTCTACTATGTACTGTTTATAAGCTTTTGTACAAACCATTGCCGTCCGCCATTTTCATATTTCTTTGTTCTCCGTCCAGACCTGCATTTTTTACCGAGTATGGCATTTTTCTCTCTCTCTCTCTCTCTCACACACACATACACACACAAAAGATATTGTATGTTTGAGATTTTGTATGTTAAGTGATTTGTTTGGTTTATTTTGAAAATTAATTTCTTACTCCAATTCCTTTTTCCTGTTTGTGTTTGATTCTGCAACTCTATTATGATTTGGTTATATGCTTCCATGGTCTATTTAGTACAGAGAAATGGGACATTGGAACAAAAATTATATAAATGAGCCCATTGAAAAAAGGTGAAAACTTAGGTGAGCAAAGGAGAATTTTGGCCTTGAATATATGGGCTCAAGCTTTTTTTTTATTTTGGGGGGCTCAAGCCCATTGTTGGATGTCGACATTATCGACCATATTTTGGACATTTTTAAAGTCTAGACATTGACATCTCTCCTAATAAACTTCACTTTAATTTCGTTCCTTTTTATTGCTTGTAATTGTTGTACATTACAAAAAAAATTATTGACATTTCTCCATCTGACAGAATTGTATTGTGCGAGTCAAACGGTACTCGTTCCGACACGTGACTGTGAGTACGTCAATCCAATTCGCGACCCTTTACAGGTGCATTTTAATATGATAAAATTGCACTAGGGGCGTTTTAGTAAATTCCCGGTCCACTCCGAGACTTCCGGAATCTTTTTATAAGTTTCTTGCGAAGGGAGTACTGTTAAGTAATTTTTCCATGCAAAAGGACCTACAGGGAATTAAACCATTTTGGACCTAAAGGGAATTATTTTGGAAGGTTCCAGAATGGCAAATTGGCGCCAGAAACGGTTATGGCCTTTTTGTGTCACGCGACAACTCGAGCCATGGAAAACTGACACATGATGTGATTTGAATTATATTGTTGCTTGATTCCCAAGGGAGTGTGGATCTCCCCATATCCACACCCCCTTGGTCGATTCATTATATATTTCTATTTTCCTAAGTTGATTTGATATAATATTTGGATCTGTTTGGTTTTCTGTTGAATCTGGTTTCAAATTGTAAAGTCTCTGCAGAAGGTAATGTTATGTCACGCGACACAATCAACCTTATCAGTCCTGTGTAGCGCGACATAACTAGCCCTATGCAGAGACTGTCATTTCAGTTGTAAGTTTGTTCATATAATTCATTTGTCCCTCAAAGTAGAGTGTGGATCCTCAATATCCACACTCATTTGAAATGATTGGATAGATCTCTGTTAATCCTGGGCTTGATCTTGTAAGGCTTCTGCATATGACAACTAGTGTCACGCAACACCAGTTGCCAATCTTCAAAAGTTATTTTCCAACTGTAATCTGTTCAGCCTCATTGTAATATGGGATGTGGCCTCCCTTATCAAATGGTTCACAAGATGTAATTCCTGTTGAGTAATAAAACAAAGCATTAACATGCATTTTTTACATATTTTGTCTCACACATTTGCACACACTCATTGAATGATCATGGATGTTGAACATAGAAAGACTCGTTTACGAACGAGGCGTGTTGGGTGAACTCTCGGTTCTTCCCAACACGTAACCTGACCCCCGAACCCATTTTCTCTTTTCAAAAAGGTTTTCAATGTTTCCTTAAAAACGGCATGGCGACTCTTAAAAAAAAATTATTTTTCGGCGAGCGTACATTCAGTGGGGACTTGAAACTGGTTTTTCAAAAAGTGGGTCAAACTTTCGTTACTTGTTCAACATTCATTTCATGCATTTGTGTGTGCATTTGTTGGTGACATTATATGTGTGTAAATGCGTTTATTGCTTTGCTTTATTCCCCTTCCCTTGCTTCATGTTTGTTGTGCTGGGGCTTGGTGTTGATCTCTTGATTGTGCTTGGGTGAAATTTGGTTTGGCTTTTGTTCAGATTCTGGATATAGGGCTCCTTATGTCACGCGACAGAATTGGATTCATCAGTCCTGTGTCACGCGACATAAGTGACCACTTTGCAGGTGTTGGACTCTAGTGCAGATTGTGATTGTGGGGCAATCCCCCATGATCAAATTATTGATCATTGTGATTATTGTATCTCTGTGGGATTTAGTGTGTGTGTGTTTTCCATTTATTCCCCCCTTTTTCAAAAAAAAAATAAATAAATAAATAAAAAATACAAAAAAATTATTTTCGCAAATAAAGGAAGATAGTCATCCGCACACTATGTCACATAGATCTAGAGCCCTCGTTTGCGATTGACGGCATCGCGGACGGTGATGTATGTCGCCTACGCTTGAGCGCCTAATGTCAAACCTATCCCCCTAGCGCATCATAGGTGGAACCACACTTTTAAAGCTTACCCATTGGTTGGTTTTGACACGCCATTTTCAAATACACTAAAATGAATTGTTTTAAAATTTTTAATAGGCTTTCGTACCTATCCCAAAACCTAGCACGTGTGGGCATGTTGCCAACGCAACATGGTTTCACGAGAGGACATGTCGTTCCCACGACATGTTCTAACGAGAGATCATGTCGCTTTGTCAACGTGAACCGACGAGAGGTCATGCCGGATTTTTCCTTGAAATTCTTCAGGAATACCCGTTATGCTGCCCAAATTTCTCCAGAAATTGGGGCTGCTCGTCTGTCCCATAAATGCTTCGGTTTTGTTTAGGTATTATTGCCTATTATTAATTTTTAATCAATACATTTGGTGTATTTTTGGATTATGTGTCCCTATGTTCCCCCGAGGTCTAGTTTGCGAGAAATAAAGGCTTATCCTTTTCCAACCGTTCCTAGGGCTTAAAAGACATTGTTTTCTACTTGAACATAAATAAAGCGCTTGCACGAGTCCGTCTCGTTTCCCTTTCTTCCCTCTCCCATACCATCTCAAGTTCCTTTCCTCTACTACCTTATCGACCCCTCTCCACCTCTGCAGTTGCGGTAAGTTGGGTGCGTACTCCGGTCCCCGGGGCTCATTTGCTCCATATTCCCGAGGTGAAAGCAGTTCAAGTGTCCAAGCGGTTGTTTATCTGATTCGGTATCCAAGATGTTTGGTGCAGAGAAGATTATGGACCACCAGTCTGGAAGTTCGTATCTCATGGGTCAGCAGAGTGCAAATGGTGTGTCCATCGAAAAGTTGTGAACTACCCTCGAAGCCGCTTTTCCTCGCGAGCGGGAGGCCTATTTGTTTGCTCAGATTGATAAAAGCTAAGGACGACAACTTATGAATGACATAAAGTTTGAGAAGGATCATCACCCCATCAATGTCAGCGATGCTCTTCCTTCCATCCAAAGTTGATGCAGTCAATCAGTCTTTGTAGGATCTAGAATGTTCCTTTCGGGCATCGAGTCTGTCGAGTCCAAGTTTGATGGGTTTTTACTTTGCAGTAATGAAAGTCTTAATTTATCTTCTTGCTAGACTCGAGGCATCACTTTCACACCCACATTACACTTGGTTGAAATGGTTTTATTCTACATGATCACTTGGGCTGCTCAACCAATAATTCTTTGAAATGACTAATATTTAAATTAATCAGAGTAAGAAAATCAACTGATGTCTTTCTCAAATTGGGGCTTACCAACTCCCCACCTCGCATCTCATATGCTCACATCTCTTTCATCATTCTCATCATCTCGTTGCTCGATGAATTTGCATGAATCTTCCTCAAGTAAGCTTAAGCAAGCAATGAAGCCTTAATCTCGTTTAGGTCATCCGGTAGGGATTGCGGTTGAAGCTTTTCATCCTAGGGAAGCCATTACCTCACCCTCACTAAACAATACCCTTTCATTTCAAGATTGGCATGTTTTGAAACCCTCTTTAGCCATCATCTTTGCTCCTTGCTGAGAGAAGTCCAAGCAATGCCAAGAAGTTAGCCTTAAGAATCGGTGATGCACAAAGTACTCAAGTCATGAAGGAAGGACAAAGATAATCCTCAACTCCTCAAGAGGCCTTCCAGATTCTCAAAAGAAGAATTTTAAATCCTCACAATTCAGCAAGAGTCCTCAACTTCTCAAGAGGCCCTTCCAAGTTATCAAAATAAGGATTTCAAATCCTCACCATTCAGCAAAAGTCCTCGACTTCTCAAAAAGCTCTCCAATGTTCAAAAAGGAGCCTGATTTCTCGCAAGTTCGCAAAAAGTTCTCGATAGCTTGGACTTCCTTTCACCAGTATCCTGCAAGCAATCCCAAGCCATCCTCTCATTTTTAGAGGATATTCCCATTACCATTACCCTTGCCTTTGACCAAAGTCAAAAATTGACCTCTCACTCTTAGAGGCAAACAAATTTCCTCGCCTTAGAAATCCCAAACACATCCTTGAAAGCCAACCTCTCATCTTTAGAGGTCCAGTCAGTAAAAAGCCCAGTCGACCTCTCATCTTATGAGGTCATGATGTTCCAAATCACCCGATGGCCGATCGAAGCCTGAAACCCAACAACAGTTCCTACCGGATAGCAGTTTCATTCTAATATCCTCGAGATATAAATCAAATTAATGCTTCGTTGCTTGCTTAAATTGGAATCTAATCCATCTTGGTTCAAAATCATCAATCTAAGATTGTGCAAATTCAATTCATTTGTTTGGCATTCCGTGTGAGCATATGTCACTTCTTCTCCGTAAACACTTCCCGTGAATGCCTCATGGGGCTTCACATCCATGCCTTTCATTGACACTCAAGGAGGACATATTTTTCAAATTCTCCCATTCTCAGAAAAAATCCTCAAAGGTCCTCAGAATCTCGAATTTTCGCATTCCTTTCAATCGGGATAAGCCCGAACTACGGCGACCTGAGCTCCTTCCAATGAGGGGAAAGTAGGCAACCATAACTGGTCCGGTCGAAATCACAAACAAATCTCAGAAAATCCGGTCTCCTCAAGGGTCGTCCCTATATACAGATCCTCCGTTCCATATTTCCGAGTTTGATTCTCGATATCAGTCGGCTTTCTCCTCAGGATTGATCAAAATATTTGTTCATATCAGGATTGGTGATTGAATAACCCAAACATCAATAAAGGATTTTAAGCAGCTTTGTGATCATCACGAATAAGACAAGTTTTCAAGTGTCTCGACAAGTCTTCTCTTCTACATCATAGGAAGATAGAGCTAAACATTGTTTTTCTGTCAAGCAGGGGCTTCCATACACTTTTCCACACCTTGCAATGTTTATACTCTCCCAAAAGAGTCAAACTCAAAAGCGAGTGTGTCGCAAAATCGGGATTCATTCCACTTCTCAAAAGATGTGCCCCTGCACGTATACATTTCCGAGTCTTGTCCGCTGACTGATTGACTAAGGTCCGGAAAGATGGATGCCTCCTTGGCCACAAGATGAATCTGTTTGCGATAAGGCTGCATTTAATCTCTTCAAATTGGGGCTTTGTTAAGCTGTTCTCTCAGGCTCCGTACCAGATTCCCTCAGGGTTTGCTTTACATTATCAACTGGGCCATGGTCACCTCATTAGGAACTGGGGCTCCGCCTACCTAATCATATCTTCAAAATCAGGGCATTCTCTATACTTCCGCTACTGCTTGCTCGGGCGCTCGACACACTTTATCCTTACCAGCAACAGAACTGCTGCAATTTGCACTCTCAGGGCATACCCCGACTTGCCTAGGCTGCACCATGTCATCCATACTTTCCTCAATCATCACTCATACATTTCCCTACCTCATGGGAGAGGGTTCACCCCATCATACATAAACACATTCATCCCAGACACAATTCGTCATTTGCTACATACATATCTGTTTGTTAAGCCTTGCGAAAACCTCATCTCCATTTTCATCCCCAGCTGAGATGGACTCGTGCAATAAAAGCTAATAATGCATAAGAGTAACAATAATTGTGCTCAAATAAAATTCAAAAGTGCCTAGAGTGTTGTGTTTTACCCTCGCAGGGTACGATAATCAAGTGATCATAATCTGATCGTAGGGATTGCCCCTCAAATCACAATCTGGACAAAGACATCAAATCCTGCAGGTGGCATATTTCGCCTTTATCATCTTCATATGTCCCGTCATCTTCAGACTCATCAACATTGTTCGAAAGAGCTTTAGCTGCCCCAATCTCCAAGCAAAAATGCTCATCAGTCTCGATGACATCAAAGCCTGTTCCGCACGGCAAGTTATCAGCAAAACTCGTTCGGCACGGCGAATTATCTGCAAGAGCCCATTCCCATGGGCAAATCATCGTCAAAAGCCCATTCTCATGGGCACACCTTCATCAAGGTCTGTATGCACTAGCACGTCTTCATCAAAGTCCCCACGAGCGGACGAAAAATCATCAACAAAAGACCATCCCTGGCACGGCAAACCAGCAATTCATCAACAACAGTGGTATAAGACCCTCCGCCAGCTACAATCCTCCACGATCATTAGCCATAGCATCAGTCCCTCTGACAGCTACAGGTAAGCACAGCACAGGTATGAACGCATATCTCTTTCAAGCTACAAAGCATCATTATCATCTTCGGTTTGGAGACACCGTATGTCTCACGTCATTGTCATCTTTGGTTGGAGACACCGTAGATCTCGCGTCATTTCCAAGTCGGTTGAAGACACCGTATGTCTCACTTCAGTATCACTTCAGTTGGAGACATCGTATGTCTCACACCATTATCATCTCCGGTTGAGACACCGTATGTCTCGCGTCATTTTTACTCCGGTCGAGACACCGTATGTCTCACGACATTTTCACTTCGATTCGAGACACCGTATGTCTCACGCCATTGTCATCTCGGTTCGAGACACTGTATGTCTCATCTCATTGTCATCTTCGGTTCGAGATACCGTATGTCTCACATCATTGTCATCTTTGGTTCGAGACACCGTATGTCTCACCTCATTATCATCTCCGTTCGAGACACCGTATGTCTCACATCATTTTCACTCCGTTCGAGACACCGTATGTCTCAAGTCATTATCGCTTCGGTTGGAGACACCGTATGTCTCGCGTCATTGTCATCTCCGGTCGAGACACCGTATGTCTCATGTCATTTTCACTCCAGTCGAGACACTGTATGTCTCATGTCATTTTCACTCCGGTCGAGACACCGTATGTCTCACTTCTCAGTTTTGAGACGCCGTACGCTCTCACTCCTTTGAACTACGACCGACTTGATTCCCACTCGGGATACGTAGGAATCCTTTCTCTAAAGGTCCAGCCATCCGATCTCACTAATCATCATTGTCCAGCCATCCACCATATCCCCACCCGCTCATTGGAATTGGGTCCTTCTTGTCGACAACCTCACTTCTTCCATAAGTGACGTTGCCGAGGGGCTCTGTGAGTACACCAATCCAATTCGCGACCCTTTACAGGTGCATTTTAATATGATAAAATTGCACTAGGGGCGTTTTGGTAAATTCCTGGTCCACTTTGAGACTTCCGGAATCTTTTTATAAGTTTCTTGCGAAGGGAATACTGTTAAGTAATTTTTCCATGAAAAAGGACCTACAGGGAATTAAACAATTTTAGACCTAAAGGGAATTATCTTGGAAGGTTCCAGAATGGCAAATTGGCGCCAAATACGGTTATGGCCTTGTTGTGTCACGCGACAGCTCGAGCCATGGAAAACTAACACAGGAGGTCGTGCGACAAAACAAGCCTCTCATCTGCAGCTATAAATAGAGCCCTGCCCCTCTCATTTCAGGATCCCTTTTCCATCTCCTAAGGTCACTCTGCCAAATTCACTCCAGAATACCTCCCCTCTCTCCCAAAACACACACCACACCTACCAATCCTCACCAATTCAATCCCTCTCACCCAATTCACTCATCTCTCTCATACATCCATACACACCAACTAAAGACCATAGTTCCTCCTCAGATCTGAGATCCAAATCTCCTTCCAGCAGCTGAATTGAAGGCTTCTACACCTAACTTGGTTTGGAGGTTGAGGACTACAAGGGTAACGAATTCTCCTCCTCCATCTCTCTCATATTTGTCCATTTGTTCCTTGCAATTCACAATTCCTATTCATCCACTTGATAATTAATCTCCATATGCACTGATTATCAAGTGGCAATCGCCATCTCTCTGTTTAAAGTTGTTTTGCTTGATTTGATTGTTGCTCATGATGTGATTTGAATTATATTGTTGCTTGATTCCTAAGGGAGTGTGGATCTCCCCATATCCACACCCTCTTGGTCAATTCATTGTATATTTGTTGTTTCCTAAGTTAATTTGATATAATATTTGGATCTGTTTGGTTTTCTGTTGAATCTGGTTTCAAATTGTAAAGTCTCTGCAGAAGGTATCGTTATGTCACGCGACACAATCGACCTTATCAGTCCTGTGTAGCGCGACATAACTAGCCCTATGCAGAGATTGTCATTTCAGTTGTAAGTTTGTTCATATAATTCATTTGTCCCTCAGAGTAGAGTGTGGATCCTCAATATCCACACTCATTTGATATGATTGGATAGATCTCTGTTAATCCTGGGCTTGATCTTGTAAGGCTTCTGCATATGACAACTAGTGTCACGCGACACAACCTGCAAAGCAGATCCTGTGTCATGCGACACCAGTTGCCAATCTTCAGAAGTTATTTTCCAACTGTAATCTGTTCAGCCTCTTTGTAATATGGGATGTGGCCTCCCTTATCAAATGGTTCACAAGATGTAATTCCTATTGAGTAATAAAACAAAGCATTAACATGCATTTTTTACATATTTTGTCTCACACATTTGCACACACTCATTGAATGATCATGGATGTTGAACATAGAAAGACTCGTTTACGAACGAGGTGTGTTGGGTGAACTCTCGATTCTTCCCAACACGTAACCTAACCCCCGAACCCATTTTCTCTTTTCAAAAAGGTTTTCAATGTTTCCTTAAAAACGGCGTGGCGACAACTAAAAAAAAATTATTTTTCGGCGAGCGTACATTCAGTGACTATTTAAATATTTTAACAAATTATTCTGACATTAATAATGATATTTACTTATTACTAGGTTAAAATTGACAATTTATAAAACTACTTTTTTATGTGTAGAAAAAATGATATTCTTATAAGATTAAATTAAAATTAAATTATGAAAATATATGAGAAATTATGACGTTCCAAAAATATAACTTGTGAAATAATATTGTATGAACAGAATAAAAGTGACGGGTTAGGCCAAACGAACGAGGCCCAATTATTCGGTCGTTATTGCCACCACATCCTTAGTGGGTCGGCCCAGTAATTACATGGCCCACGGCCCATCAAGAGATCCGTCGACTTTGCTCCTTGTCCGACGAGCAAAGGTCCCGACCTAGCTTTGTCCGATGTACGATCCTAATCTTATGAAAATATAATCTGGCCATATCGTTCAGGCAAGTCGACCTAGATACATGCAGGCAACCTCGACCTACAAGGTGTACGTCGACCTACAGAGTCATAACGCACCTACAACACTTTCCATAACAAGATTCCTACTAATCAGGAGTTAATTACGTACACGATTGTTTCCACGATTGTTTCCACGATTCTAAGGATTTTATGCAATCCTACTACAATTATACTTCATCTCAAAGGCTATATATACCTCACAACATCCACAGTTTAGAGGTAATTGCTATTTGTTATTCTGAATATCTCTTGCTCATTATAATTTATAAGCTCATAAACTCCATACTTACTCTCACGCCCAAGGGTCTAAGCAGGAGACCATCTCGGCTAGTCATGGATTCATTATTCAGGTCAAAAGCTTTGAGATCAGTCTTATTACTGGACAGAGATTGATACAACACGTTTCTTACGGCATCAGTTTGGTTCCATTGCCGGGAAGCGAAGCTTATTTGACCTTGAAACTCCAATCAAGACACATCAATGGCGTCTGAAGGACATGTTTCTGATGCTACCGATAATCCAAATCCTGAAAACGCTGGTAGAAACACAGATGCCGGCACCGAAATTCGTAACACTAATTTGCCTCCTCCCCCACCACGCCACGCTAGAAGAGTGACCCACTCCAATAGCATTGATGATGGCACGGGCTTGCAGGACAATAGAAGAGAAAAGAGGCCTATGCCCACTCCAGAAGTGGAGCTGCAGCCAAAACGACTCTTAGTAGGTCGAACAGTTGCAGGCGACAACCCAGGTCCCTCAACTAATCACCTCAGAAGAAAGGATATGCTGATGGAGTGGGCTAGATTGCTCCAGAGTTTGTTAGAAGTTCAGGATGAGTTGCTCAACATGCCGGAATCTCCAAAGGGTGATAGAAGATCACATTGACCTGCTCATTTGTTACCTCCCACAGACAGGCTAATGGGGGTGCTAGACAAAATGGAGGCCCCAGGCAGTCAATTGAACGGCTAAGGATCGAGATGCCCCCTCCATCTCACATCTCTATTGATCCCAGTGTCGACCTGAGAGAGAGGCTCGACCAGCGAAGAGAGCAAGAGGGCGAGTCAGCCTCAAGGAAACGACATGAGGACGAAAGGAATAGGCGAAGGTCGCCAGTGAGGTCAGTTAGGTCTCAGTCCCACAAGGAAAGAAGGGGTAGAGAAGTAACTCCACCTAGGAGTGAAAGACAGAGGGCCTACTTTAGAGGAGAGCCCCACCAAGACGAAAGGCAAAGATCCAACAATGTCTCCTATAAGAGGAATGACCAAGATGCCAGGGAGCTGCTAAATTTGAAGAGGAGGTTGGAAAAAATGGAGGCTGACAGAAAGGAGGATGAAGGAAATGGCAAACGAAACTATAATACCCTTCGACCCTTATCCAAGGATTTGCTCGAACTAAGGCCTCCCGTGGGTTTCAAGTTGCCTTCATTAGACAAGTATGCAGGCGTGACCAACACCATAAACCACATGCAACATTTTGAAGCCACCATGTGCCTGGTCTCCTTCGAGGATGATGTGTTGTGCAAGGCACTAACCAGTACCTTCACAGGTGCAGCACTGACTTGGTTCTGTGGTTTAGCGTCGGGCGGTATTACCTCATGGGAGTACATAAGGAAGAAATTTTTAGATCGATTCTCCACAGCTGGGGCCAGAAAGAAGATGGTCACCGACTTGAAAAACCTGACTCAGGGCAAAACTGAAAGCTCCATGAGTTACTACACAAGGTTTAAGGAGATGGTCGACCAAATAGAGGAGGACCTAACAGACAGGGAAGTTATAAACTGCTTCAGGAATGGGGTGTCCTCTCCTGATTTAGACTACGAGCTCCAGGTTTGGAGAGCGACTACCAGGCAGAAATTGTTTGAAAGGGCCTATGATGTGTCTGTAGCTGAGGAAAGGAAGGAAAAGAAGAAAGAGAGGGGCTCCAAGCAATCTGAGGCTGGAGAGTCTAACAAAGGGGGTCAAATCAAGCATAATGACAACAACAACAAATGAAAAAACAGAATCAGGGCAACTGAGAAAGTCCCTGAGAGTTTCACCCCCTAACTGTGAGTCGGACTGAAATTATGAATTCAGTCGAGTTGGGCCCACCATCTCCGATGAACCCAGCAAACAAGTTCAGAAGGGACAACAGCAAGTATTGTGAGTTCTACAAAGATACGGGCCATACTACAGAGGAGTGCATGAGTCTGAAATGGATCATACAGAAATGGGTCGATAGCGGTAAGCTGGATAGGTTTGTGAAGGGAGCCCGACCTAGCGAAGGTGAGCGAGCTGTAGGGGGTATACCTAAACCAAGGCAGCCTCGGTTGGATTTGGGGTTAATCACTGAACAAACTAGCAACACCGGACTGAAACACAAAATTTTTCAGCTCACCAAAGTCCCGTACGTGCCACCTAGGAGCTACATCAAAAATGAAGTCATCAGTTTCTATCCTGACGAGCTAGCTGCCAACATGGCTGCCAGGGAACAAGTTCTAGTAATTCCGGGGTTAATAGATGGTTGTATGACGAGCAGAATGCTAGTAGACACAGGGTCTTGCAAAGACACCCTCTACTACAGGACTTTTAAAGAGATGGGACCGATGAAGAAAAGATTGTCGCCCTATGATGGTCGGCTTGAAGGCTTCACCAATCATAGGGTGGATGCCAAGGGGCAGGTCGAGCTGGAGGTCTACATAAGACAGCACCCTTTCAGGGTCGTGTCTAAGGTAACTTTCATTATTATAGATGTGATGAGTGATTATGCTGCTATCTTGGGTATTCCTGGTCAGGTAGCACTAGGAATGGTGGCCACAATCCCCCATCAGCGGGTTAAGTTTCCTACCTTAGCTAGAGTAGGCTGCGTTCTGTGTACTTTTCGAGCTTATCTTGATCACGTCCTTCGAACAAGAAAGAAGAGAGAACTAGAAATTGAAACCCCCGAGGCAAACTGGAAACTTTCAAAATCTGTCTCCACAACCTCAAGGCTATCTACAATCACCTGTGTTGACGAGGGCGACCTATCACTCACATTACCATGTCATGATCGAGCCAACACATCCCTCTCTAAATACTATGGTCGAAACAGATACAGTTATGGTCGATCAAGTCCTCATAGGCGATCTAAGCCTACAGATCGACCAAAACTCGGGGGCCACCACTGTGGAGATGGCAGCTGAATTGGACGATATGGTTGTTGAAGAGCTAGAGGAAGTAATAACCAATCCCTCCTACCCTGACCAAAAAATTCAAGTAGGAAGACAGCTGTCAACAGATGAGAGGATGGAGATTGTATATTTTTTGAAGGAAAGCAATGATGTCTTTTCCTGGAGGGTTGAAGACATGAATACATGAAGGGGATCAAGGAAGAGGTCGTCGTTCATAGGCTGGAGGTTAATCCTAACATCAAATTCAAGGAGCAGAAGCTAAGGAGTTTTACTCGCGATAAAGAAGAGGCAATAAAACTTGAGGTAAATAAACTCTTAAGCGCAGGTATTATCAAAGAGGCCTCCCATACCACCTGGCTAGCAAACGTGGTGATGATGAAAAAATCCAATGGAAAGTGGCATATGTGTGTCGACTTCACCAATCTCAATCTAGCCTGCCCGAAGGATAGCTACCCACTTCCACGAATTGACAAACTTGTGGATTCTATAGCTGGACACACTACTCTGAGTTTCCTCGATGCATATTCGGGTTACCATCAGAAAAAGATGCATAAAGACGACATGAAGGAGCCTACATGTATTAAAGGAAACGTTCGCCAATTTGCAGGTAAATAACATGAAGCTCAATCCGAGCAAGTGCATATTTGGGGTAGCAGCAGGGAAGTTTTTGTGTTTCATGGTCTCCTAAAGAGGTATTGAAGCCAATCCCGAGAAGATTAAGGCTCTGGTCGACATGAAGGAGCCTACATGTATTAAAGAAATGCAGCGACTAAATGGCAGGGTGGCAGCCTTAGGTCGCTTTATTTCCAAATCAGTGGAGAGGTCTCTCCCCTTCTTCAAATCTTTGAGGGGAACAAAAAGCTTTGAGTGGACGGCTGAATGTTCACTGTCATTCCTGTAACTTAAGGAGTACCTTGCCTATCCTCCATTACTGAGCAGCCCGGTCATGGGAGAAACTTTGTTTGTATATCTATCAGTTGGCAACTAAGTTGTGGCCGCCGTGCTAGTTAGAGAAGAAGAGGGGCTTCAGAAGCCTGTTTATTATGTAAGCAAGGCCCTATCCGACGTAGAGGGCAGGTATTTTAATGCAAAAAAGGTGGCATATGCTTTGGTTATTGCATCCAGGAAGCTACAAGCTTATTTCTTGGCTCACCCTATTGTCGTGTTAACTAACGCTCCCCTAAGGATGATTTTACACACAACAGAAAGTTCAAGCCGACTACTCAACTGGTCAATAGAGCTAACAGAGTTCAACGTTGAGTATAGGCCTCGAAAGTCGTTGAAAGCTCAACCTTTGGCAGACTTCTTGGTCGAGCTTACGTTCACCAAGGAAGATAGCGAAGTGAGAGCCCTGAAGGAAAGTGTGAAGGGAAAGGAGCATGCAAGTCAGTCTGCAGTAAGTTTGCCCGACGATTGCTAGAAAATTTATTTAGATGGGTCGACGACCAAAAATGTTAGCGGAGCTGGGATTGTCCTAGTCGAGCCAGAGACAGGCAAAGTTTTTGAGGAAGCACTGAGGTTCAAGTTTGAGGCTTCCAACAATCAGGCCGAGTATGAGGCCCTGGTCACAGCTATTGAGTATGCCAAGTGTTTTGGGGTGACTAAAGTCATGGCCTATTGTGATTCTTAGTTAATCGTAAACCAAATTAGAGGAGAATATGAAGTGCTAAACCCTATCCTAGTCAAATATTGCGACCTAGTAAAGAAGTTAGTCAAAGACTTTGAATTCTGGGAGATACAAGGGGTAGGTCGAGAAGATAATGAGTTGGCCGACCTACTCTCAAAATTGGCCACATCGGACGAACAGTATGGAGAGCCAATCTCCTACCTAAAGCATCCAGCATACGAAAGGGTTCAAATTCTATGCTCGGTTGACGACACTAGTGGCGGCTGGATTAATACTAAGTGTTGGATCGAAGAGATGAAAGACTATATAGAAAAGGGCGAGCTACCCGTCGACGAGCAAGCAACGTGAGCAATCAAGAAGAAATCTCCGAGGTTTGTCATACACGGAGATGCACTATTCAGAAGATCTTTCACAAAGTCATTATTAAGGTGTGTTCACCCCATGGAGGTTACTCAACTTTTGCACGAGGTACATTGTGGAGTATGTGGTGGACACCCGGGGGCCAGAACTTTGGCCGACAAATTAATTACTTTGGGTTACTATTGGCATCACTTGAGAGCAGTCGCTCATGATTTTGTTCAGCAATGTGACAAATTCCAGAGATTTGTCGACCTGCCTAAACGGCCTACAACCGAGCAAACTCCAGTGATCGTAGCTTGGCATTTCAGCATGTGGGGAGTTGATTTGATTGGTCCCTTCCCACCCGCCTGGGGAAACTTTAAGTACGTGATTGTATCCATTGACTACTTCACCAAATGGATTGAAGCCAAGCCTTTATCCAAGATTACGGAGGAAAATGCCATCAACTTCATCCATGACTATATTTGGTGTCGTTTTGGGATTCCGCAAGCTATTGTGTCAGATAAGGGGCTAAAATTCTCCACAGCCTTCGAAACAGAGATGAACAGATTGGGCGTTAAACATTGGAAGTCATCAGTTGTATATCCTCAAGGTAACGGGCAGGCAGAAGCAGCGAACAAATTGGTCCTATCAGCACTTAAGACGGGCTTAGTTGGTCGAGCTGGTAGATGGTTGGACGAATTACCCATAGCTCTTTGGGAATTCCGCATAACCACCTGGGGGCTCACAGGTGAAACCCCATTCGCCCTTAATTTTCGATCGAAGGCCATGGAACCCGCCGAGTTATAGGTTCCTGCAGCTAGGGTAGTCTTCTTTAATCATGATCAGAACAACTCCAACAGACTGCTCGATTTGGATTTGCTCAACGAGAAATGGTCTACAGCTCATCTAAGAATAGTAAACTACAAGTAGAAAACAAAGGGCTATCATGACAAGAAAGTCAAGAAGAGGTCGTTCAACGTGGGGGACTACATACTAAGGAAGATCGAGGTAACAGGAAGGAAAGCATAATAGAACAAATTATCTCCTAACTAGGAAGGACCTTACATCGTCACCCGAGTTGTCAAAGAGGGCACCTACATGATTGGTCATCCGTAGGGTGACGATTTGAAATATCCGTGGCATGCTAGCTACCTTATTAACTATTACTTTTAAGTTTCAGCATTTTGTTTTCTATGTAACCAATCTACTACATCAATAAAACGGCAGTTCTGTTCAAACAAGTTGCATTACTTCTATGCTTCACTCAATTCAGGTCCGACTCTTAGTCGACCACAACATTATCTTAAACAGATTCGACTGAAGTCCTAAGTCGACCTCGTTCTTGAACAGGTCCGACTGAAGACTAATGTCAATCTCGTTCCTTAAACAGATTCGACTAAAGTCCTAAGTCAACCTCGTTCTTAAATAGGTCCGACTAAAGACTAATGTCAATCTCGTTCCTTAAACAGATTCGACTGTAGTCCTAAGTTGACCTCGTTCTTGAACAGGTCTGACTGAAGACTAATGTCAATCTCGTTCTTTAAACAGATTTAACTGAAGTCCTAAGTCGACCTCGTTCTTAAACGGGTCCGACTAAAGACTAATGTCAATCTCGTTTCTTAAACAGATTCGACTGAAGTCCTAATTCGACCTCATTCTTGAACAGGTCCGACTGAAGACTAATGTCAATCTCATTCTTAAACAGAGTCTACTGAAGTCCCAAGTCGACCTCATTCTTGAACAGGTCCGACTGAAGACTAATGTCAATCTCCTTCCTTAAAAAGATTTGACTGAAGTCCTAAGTCGACTTCGTTCTTGAACAGGTCCGACTGAAGACTAATGTCAATTTCATTCTTAAACAGATTCGACTAAAGTCCTAAGTCGACATCGTTCTTAAACAGGTCCGACCAAAAAATTTTGTCAGTTTCATTCATCAATCAATCTAGTTCGACAAACAAATACAACTATGGATCAAGGAAAAGAGATTCAGAAAAATCAACTAGTATTGAAAGCAAGTCCCCCAAACCGGGATAGAACTTACACAAACAGATATTACGAGTTAAATGCCTCCCAAACTGGGCCAAGGCATAGGTTACATAAATAAAAAAAGAATGTTTTGGAACTTGTTCATTACACAAACCAAACAAAAGTCAAATATCTTGGTCGTCAGCAACTTAATCCTGCTGCTGTTTTTCTTGTCCTGAGGGGGGCTGCATCTGCTGGTCGTCTTTGATTGGATCCTACTGGTCCTGGGTGACCTCCTCACCTTCATCCTCCTTCATCTCCTCAGCGTCCAAAAACTCCTGGAGTACGTTGAAGTTTCTCTCTTCAATAGGAGGGGCGACCCAAGGCTCACAGCCATCATCCTGATCTTGCTGAGCTATAAGGCTAGATCGTTATTGTTGTAAGGAATGAAGGAGTGGCCACCATGGGCTTCATTGTCATACTGTTCCTCGAACGCCCATCTAGCTAACTGCTCCAGAGACACTTCAGCAGTGGGATCCACTATGGCTCGACGGGCCATGTGACGACGTCATAAAAGTCTTTGGCTCGACCAACAATAATGTCGTAGCATTCGTCGCTGTTCTTAAAAGCTTCAACAACGGCCTTCTCCCTAATCAGGGCTTCCTCCTCCCATTTTTGTCGAGCTGCAAGCTGATCCTCAGACATCTTTATAAGGCGCTCGTTATGCTCCTGGAACATCTTGACTAGCTCCTCATTATCTTTCTCGATTTTGGACTTGTCGGCCTTAGCAGCACCGACCTCCCCCTTCAGCAAAGTATTCTCCTCCTTAGCCTCCTTAAGGTCTACCAAAACTTTGTCCCTGTCACCCACTGCAGCGTCCTTGACGAACTTCAAGGCCTCATAAGCCTCATCCACATTCCCCAATTTCTCTTTAAGCTCATTGATCTCGCCGGACTTTCGGGCAAGAGTAGAAGTGGCAACCCTTTCCTGCTTTATGGCAGCCCTCCAGCCACACTTGGCTTGCTCGCCAAGAGTAAGGGACTGCACCAACAGAAGGGTATTGGTTAGCTCAACAAGTAATCGCAATCAAGATTGTTCAACAAACGGGGCGACTAAACTAGCAGAGAAAAGTAGACAGAAAGACAAGTACTACCTCGCAATGAGATAGGCCGGACCTATCAAAAAATTCTTCAGGAGTGAGCCCCTCCTCAGCAAAGTGAGCTAGCAGATTGGGATCTGCAACCCACCTCACAATAGCCTGCCCATACCCTAGATCGAGATAGCGGCGGCTCGAGCAGTCGATCATGGAGAGCGCGAGCACGTCCCTAAGTTTTGCCACCTCATCATGCACGAACTCCGCGCTATTAATTAAGGGATCTTGAGATGGAGGATCATTTGAAGTATCAGCTCCATCATGGCTTGAGCCGAGCCGTGACCTCTTCCTTTTAGTAGCAAGGGGAAGGGTCTCCTCATCTTTTTGCTCGTCATCACCCAGCTCTAGATCAACAAAATTTATGGGGATAGACCCAGCCGGTTCTAGTAAAGGGCTGGATCCTGACGTCTTCTCTGAGGAAGCCTCAAACTCGACCTCCTCTACCCTCTCTATTTAATTGGCAGGAGCCTCGTCTATCGGTTGGAAGGGTCCTGGCCCATCTACAGGGATCGTCCCCGTACCAACCTTGGGGAGAAATTTCTGGCGATCGGCAGCCTCCTTCTCTCTGCTCGCGCAAGCATTGGCCTCCTGTGGGCTTTCTAGCTTTTTCATCAGTCAGATACGCCCACTATACGGTTCATGTTTGCCTGTTGTTCAGCGGTAAGCACTACACATATGAGAAAAAGAGCAGTTAGCAAGAGATGTTTGAGCTAGACATTGACGAATAAACAACAAATTATGAGTAAAAAGAAAGTGAGACAACAATTTACCACATACGTGCTCTTCAGTTGTTTTGCAATGGTTGGGTGTTCTCTTACAAAAATGGCATTGGTCTTCAAATCTACCTAAGGCATGGGTAACCCAATCTGGATACCTAAGGCTCCTCACTATTAAGGCCAAGAGGGCCACCTCTCCATCTCCCCCCAGCATCATGTCGGCCTGGATGAAACAATCCTTATCTGACTGGAGGGCGACCCAGTTAACAGTGCCCCTCCGAGCCACCAGCATCAATCTATGGGTTAGCTCTTCACTCCACTCAGGGACCCAGTAATCTTCTTCATTCATCGCTTTGGAAGTATCGTCGGGAAAAGGGACTCCCATCCCTTTCTACTCTCAACTAATATCACATGGGCATTCCATCCGGATACTTTATCAGGGAAATTAATGAACAGTTTAGGAGCATTCTATTTGGTCGGGGTACTGATCCCATGAGTTTTCTTATCTACTACAACCTTGAAAAACTGCCTAAGAACGTGCACGCACGGCTCAAATCCGAGGAACCTGCAAACCATTGCAAAGTAGACAAGCACCCTCACCGTGTTGCTCCTAGCTGTAAGGGTACGGCCGCCATACATTCCAGGAACTCCCAGAGGAACGGATCTAGGGGGAGCCATAGTCCGGCCTCGAATTGGCCGTAGAAGAAGGCTACGCTTGTCAGGTTTCTAGCTTTGTCCGACCAATTAAGGGCATCAAATTGTTTGGCTGTTTGGTGGGTCAACCTGAACTCCTCCCTGTCGACCTCATAATGTCCATACAAGATCTCGAGCCTGGATTCTGAAGCCTTCTTCCGGATTGATGGCTTGGGGGCCACATAACCTCTCTCATTACGGTCGGGAACGACCGACGAGCAAAAGGCATCAACGATATTTATGGAGTGAGACCTCGTCGAAGCAGAGGCCGCTATCTGTTCTTGGGTTGACATATCTGAAGAACAAGAAGAAACAGGGAATCAGAACTAAAAGGGGTGTCTTCTAAGCTACCTAAGGTCGAACTAGATTCCCCTGGGAATTTGGACCTCTTTATACAGAAAGGTGGATCGTTGGAAGGTTTAATATAGTGTGTGATAAAGTGATCTATTAGTTCGTTAAAGAGATTGAAGCGGACAATATGTGGATCGTCCACCTCTATATTTCCTATACCCTCACCGACCGGAAGGTTCAGCTCACCAAAAATCAGACCGTATCTTATAAGGATGGAGGTACACTCCTTCGTACCCATCTCCTTCCATAAATCTCCTAAACATTTATAAACCCTATGGTTTTGGATAAAATACCCATACCTAACTCATGGTTCACAACTAAAGGTCCTAGCCATGACAGAAATCGAAGAAAGCTTGAAATGAAGCTAAAAATAGAGAAATCGGAGGGTACAACAACAACGACAACAACAATGCCTTAGTCCCAAAATAATTTGGGGTCGGCTAACATGAATCCTCATATGTCATCGTGTAAAAAGGTTCTTGAAAAATAATAATAATAATAATAATAATAATAATAATAATAATAATAATAATAATAATAAATTAATAATAAAAATAAATAAATCAAAAATCAAAAAATCAACCCCCCACATGGGTTTTTGCCCTCCACTCCGGCCTCTTCAACGCCATACTTTCATGCACTCCAAGTAAACTCATATCATTTTCAATCACTCTAATCTAAGTTTGTTTGGGTCTTTTCCTACCCATCGCCATTTTATCATTTCTCCACTGTTCCGACCTCCTAACCAGTGCATCACTCGGTCTCCTTCTCACATGTCCAAACCACCTTAGACGATTTTCCCTCATTTTATCCTCAATGGGTGCAACTCCTACTTTACCTCTGATCACCTCATTCCCCAATCGATCATTTCTTGTATGACCGCACATCCATCGAAGCATACGCATCTCCGTCACATTCATCTTATACACGTGACACTGTTTCCCGGCCCAACATTCGGTGTCGTAAAGCAGTGCCGGCCTAATTTGCCGTGCGGTAGAATTTTCCCTTTAATCCAAGATGATATACCAAGGTGTATGTTATTCACAGATGATATTGTGCTGATTGATGAGACAAGAGAGGGTGTTGAAAGTAAATTAGAGTTGTGGAGACACACTTTGGAATCTCGAGGTTTTAGACTGAGCAGGAGCAAGACTGAATATTTAGAGTGTAAGTTTAGCAGAGTTGGAAGTAGGGAGGCAGGTGCGGTCACAATTGATGGAAATATTGTCCAAGCTTCTAAGTTTTTTCGTTATCTTGAATCCATTATCCAAAAGGATGGAGAATTAGATGGAGATGTGGCTCATAGGATTAAAGCAGGTTGATTGAAGTGGAAGAGTGCCACAGGGTTTCTACGTGATCGCGGCATTCCCCATAGATGGTGAAGATGGGTTTCGAAAATGAACCAAAAAGCTTGAATGCACTGGGGAATCAGAAATTTGTTCTTGCCTTTGTTCTTGCTGTATGCCTGATAATTGGGGGTTTGTAAAGTGTGAAAAGGAAAAGGATTTTTCCTTTTATACGCAGTTCTAATCCTTACTTGAATTGGAAAGGTTTAGAGAATGCAACGGTTATTCCTTCCAATTAATGCCAAAGACGGTTCCCAATGCGGTTGTCCAAACGTCAAACGGAGCAATCATTACGGAATTGCGGCGCTTCAACACATCTAGTCGTCGAAAAATTCGATGGTCGAGATCAAGCCACGTCATCACAGTCGACAATTTTTCAGCGAGCTACTCGAACCTTCAACAAATAAATTTTTATAACTTCCTGTCCGACAAAGTCAACTCAGAAAGTTGGGGGCCACTGAACGGAATAAAAGTGACGGGCTAAGCCCAACGAACGAGGCCCAATTATTCAGGCGTTATTGCCACCACATCCTTAGTGGGTCGACCCAGTAATTACATGGCCCACGGCCCATCAAGAGATCTGTCGACTTAGGTCATTGTCCGACCATTAAAGGTCCCGACCTAGCTCTATCCGACGTACGATCCTAATCTTATGAAAATATCATCTGGCCATATCGTTCAGCCAGGTCGACCTAGATATATGCAGGCGACCTCGAGCTACAAGGCGTACGTCGACCTACAGAGTAATATTGCACTTACAACATTTTCCATAACAGGATTCCTACTAATCAGGAGTTAATTACGTACACGATTGTTTCCACGTTCCTATCCACGATTCTAGGGATTCAATGCAATCCTACTACAATTATACTTCATCTCAAATGCTATATAAACCTCACAACATCCACGGTTTAGAGGTAATTGTTATTTGTTATTCTGAATATCTCTTGTTCATTATAATTTATAAGCTCATAAACTTCATACTTACTCTTATGCCCGATGGTCTATGCCGGAGACCATCCCGGCTAGTCGTGGGTTCATTATTTCAGGTCAAAAGCTTGGAGATCAGTCTTATTGTTGGATGAAGATTGATATAGCACGTTTATTGCGGCATCATTGTACACAACCGCCAATAAAAAATTTGAGAGGGTCGCTGTGTCAGACCGTTCCACTACCAGAATGTATGAAGAACACCACCAACCAAAGAGAGTCACACCATAATATCAGCTGCTCTCTAGCCTCTATTCTAGGCTGTTTATAAGCTTTTGTACAAACTATTGTCGTCTGTCATTTTAATTTTTCTTTGTTCTCCGTCCAGACCTACATTTTTCCCGCTTATGGCATTTCTCTCTCTCTCTCTCTCTCTCTCTCACACACACATACACACACAAGCTGCTGTGTGTTTGGGATTGTGTATGATAAGTGATTTGTTTGGTTTATTTTGAAAATTTATTTCTTACTCCAATTCCTTTTTCCTGTTTGTGTTTGATTCTGCAACTCTATTATGATTTGGTTATATGCTTCCATGGTCTATTTAGTACAGAGAAATGGGACATTGGAACAAAAATTATATAAATGAGCACATTGTAAAAAGGTGAAAACTTAGGTGAGCAAAGGAGATGTTTGGCCTTGAACATATGGGCTCAAGCTCTTCTTATTTTTTTAATTTTTTTTTGGCTCAAGCCCAAGGTTGGATGTCGACTTTGTCAGCCATATTTTGTACGTTTCTAAAGTCAAGACATTGACATCTCTCTAAATAAACTTCATTTTAATTTCCTTCTTTTTATTGCTTGTAATTCTTGTACATTAAAAAAAAATCAATTTATTGACATTTCTCCATCTGACAGAATTGTATTGTGCGAGTCAAATGGTACTCATTTCGGCACGTGACTATTTAAATATTTTAACAAATTATTCTTAAATCAATAATGATATTTACTTATTACTAGGTTAAAATTGGCAATTTATAAAACTACTTTTTTATGTAGAGAAAAAATGGTATTCTTATAAGATTAAATTAAAATTAAATTATGAAAATATATGAGAAATTATGAGGTTCCAAAAATATAACTTGTGAAATAATATTGTACACAACTGCCAATAAAACAATTGAGAGGGTCGATGTGTCAGTCCGTTCCACTACCAAAGTGTGAAGAACACCACCAACCAAAGAGAGTAACACCGTAATATCAGCTGCTCTCTAGCCTCTACTTTGAATTGTTATAAGCTTTTGTACAAACCATTGCCGTCCGCCATTTTCATATTTCTTTGTTCTTCGTCCAGACCTGCATTTTTTACCGAGTATTGCATTTCTCTCTCTCTCTCTCTTTCTCACACACACACACACATACACACCACACAAGCTCTTTTGTGTGTTTGAGATTTTGTATGATAAGTGATTTGTTTGATTTATTTTGAAAATTAATTTCGTACTCCAATTCCTTTTTCCTGCTTGTGTTTGATTCTGCAACTCTATTATAATTTGTTATATACTTCCATAGTCTATTTAGTACAAAGAAATGGGACATTGGAACAAAAATTATATAAATGAACACATAGAAAAAAGGTGAAAACTTAGGTGAGCAAATGAGAAGTTTGGCCTTGACATATGGGCTCAAGCCCTTCATCTTCTTTTTTTTTTTTTTTTTTTTTTTTTGGGCTCAAGCTCGTTGTTGGATGTCGACTTTGTTGGCCATATTTTGTACATTTCTAAATACAAGACATTGACATCTCTCTAAATAAACTTCACTTTAACTTCCTTCCTTTTTATTGCTTGTAATTGTTGTACATTAAAAAAAAATCAATTTATTGACATTTCTCCATCTGACAGAATTGTATTGTGCGAGTCAAACGGTACTCATTCCGGCATGTGACTATTTAAATATTTTAATAAATTATTCTGACATTAATAATGATATTTACTTATTACTAGGTTAAAATTGGCAATTTATAAAACTACTTTTTTATGTGTAGAAAAAATGATATTCTTATAAGATTAAATTAAAATTAAATTATGAAAATATATGAGAAATTATGAGATTCCAAAAATATAACTTGTGAAATAATATTGTACAGAACCGCCAATAAAACAATTGAGAGGGTCGTTGTGTTAGTCTGTTCCACTACCAGAAAGTGTGAAGAACTCCACCAACCAAAGAGAGTAACACCGTAATATCAGCTGCTCTCTAGCCTCTACTTTGAATTGTTTATAAACGTTTGTACAAACCCTTGTCGTTTGCCATTTTCATATTTCTTTGTTCTCCGTCCAGACCTGCATTTTTTACCGAGTATGGAATTTCTCTCTATCTCTCTCTCTCTCTCTCTCTCTCTCTCTCTTTCACACACACACACACACATACACACACAAGCTACTGTGTGTTTGAGATTTTGTATAATAAGTTATTTGTTTGGTTTATTTTGAAAATTAATTTCTTATTCCAATTCCTTTTTCCTGTTTGTGTTTGATTCTGCAACTCTATTATGATTTGGTTATATGCTTCCATGGTCTATTTAGTACAGAGAAATGGGACATTGGAACAAAAATTAAATAAATGAGCACATTGAAAGAAGGTGAAAACTTAGGTTAGCAAATGAGAAGTTTGGCCTTGAACAATGGGCTCAAGCCCTTCTTCTTCTTCTTCTTCTTCTTCTTCTTCTTCTTCTTCTTCTTCTTCTTCTTCTTCTTCTTCTTCTTTTTTTTTGGCTCAAGCCCGTTGTTGGATGTCGACTTTGTCGGCCATATTTTGTACATTTCTAAAGTCAAGACATTGACATCTCTCTAAATAAACTTATCTTTAATTTCCTTCCTTTTTATTGCTTATAATTGTTGTACATTTAAAAAAAATAATTTATTGACATTTCTCTATCTGATAGAATTGTATTGTGCGAGTCAAACGGTACTCATTCCGGCACGTGACTATTTAAATAATTTAACAAATTATTCTGACATTAATAATGATATTTACTTATTACTAGGTTAAAATTGGCAATTTATAAAACTACTTTTTTATGTGTAGAAAAAATGATATTCTTATAAGATTAAATTAAAATTAAATTATGAAAATATAAGAGAATTATGAGGTTCCAAAAATATAACTTGTGAAATAATATTGTACACAACCGCCAATAAAACAATTGAGAGGGTCGCTGTATTAGTCCGTTCCACTACCAGAAAGTGTGAAGAAAACCACCAACCAAAGAGAGTAACACCGTAATATCAGCTGCTCTCTAGCCTCTACTTTGAATTGTTTATAAACGTTTGTACAAATCATTGTCGTCCGCCATTTTCATATTTCTTTGTTCTCCGTCCAGACCTGCAATTTTTACCGAGTATGGCATTTCTCTCTCTCTCTCTCTTTCTCTCTCACACACACACACACAAGCTACTGTGTGTTTGAGATTTTGTATGATAAGTGATTTGTTTGGTTTATTTTGAAAATTAATTTCTTACTCCAATTCATTTTTCCTGCTTGTGTTTGATTCTGCAACTCTATTATGATTTGGTTATATGCTTCCATGGTCTTTTTAGTACAGAGAAGTGGGACATTGGAACAAAAATTATATAAATGAGCACATTGAAAGAAGGTGAAAACTTAGGTTAGCAAATGAGAAGTTTGGCCTTGAACATATGGGCTCAAGCCCTTCTTCTTCTTCTTCTTCTTTTTTTTATTCTTTTATTTTTTTATTTTTAGGCTCAAGCCCGTTGTTGGATGTCGACTTTGTTGGCCATATTTTGTACATTTCTAAATACAAGACATTGACATCTCTCTAAATAAACTTCACTTTAATTTCCTTACCTTTTATTGCTTGTAATTGTTGTACATTTTAAAAAAAAACAATTTATTGACATTTCTCCATCTGACAGAATTGTATTGTGCGAGTCAAACGGTACTCTTTCTGGCACGTGACTATTTAAATATTTTAGCAAATTATTCTGACATTAATAATGATATTTACTTATTAATAGGTTAAAATTGGCAATTTATAAAACTACTTTTTATGTGTAGAAAAAATGATATTCTTATAATATTAAATTAAAATTAAATTATGAAAATATATGAGAAATTATGAGGAACCAAAAATATAACTTGTGAAATAATATTATACACAACCGTCAATAAAACAATTGGGAGGGTCATTGTGTCAGTCTGTTCAACTACCAGAAAGTGTGAAGAACACCACCGGCCAAAGAGAGTAACACCGTAATGTCAGCTGCTCTCTAGCCTCTACTTTGAATTGTTATAAGCTTTTGTACAAACCATTGCTGTCCGCCATTTTAATATTTCTCTGTTCTCCGTCCAGTCCTGCATTTTATACTGAGTATGGCATTTCTCTCTCTCTCTCTCTCTCTCTCTCTCACACACACACAAAAGCTACTGTGTGTTTGAGATTTTGTATGATAAGTGATTTGTTTGGTTTATTTTGAAAATTAATTTCTTACTCCAATTCCTTTTTCCTGTTTGTATTTGACTCTGCAACTCTATTATAATTTGTTATATGCTTCCATAGTCTATTTAGTACAGAGAAATGGGAGATTGGAACAAAAATTATATAAATGAGCACATTGAAAAAAGGTGAAAACTTAGGTGAGCAAATGAGAAGTTTGGCCTTGAACATATGGGCTCAAGCCCTTCTTCTTCTTCTTCTTTTTTTTTTTTTTTTTTTTTTTTTTTTTTGGGGCTCAAATCCGTTGTTGGATGGCCATTTTTTGTACATTTCTAAAGTCAAGACATTGACATCTCTCTAAATTAACTTCACTTTAATTCCTTCCTTTTTATTTCTTGTAATTGTTGTATATTTAAAAAAAAAATCAATTTATTGACATTTCTCCATCTGACAGAATTGTATTGTGCGAGTCAAACGGTACTCATTCCGACACGTGACTATTTAAATATTTTAACAAATTATTCTGACATTAATAATGATATTTACTTATTACTAGGTTAAAATTGGCAATTTATAAAACTACTTTTTTATGTGTAGAAAAAATGATATTCTTATAAGATTAAATTAAAATTAAATTATGAGGTTCCAAAAATATAACTTGTGAAATAATATTGTACACAACCGCCAATAAAACAATTGAGAGGGTCGCTGTGTCAGTCCGTTCCACTACTAGAAAGTGTGAAGAACACCACCAACCAAAGAGAGTAACACCGTAATATCAGCTGCTCTCTAGCCTCTACTTTGAATTGTTTATAAACGTTTGTACAAATCATTGCCGTCCGCCATTTTCATATTTCTTTGTTCTCCGTCCAGACCTGCATTTTTACCCAGTATGGCATTTCTCTCTCTCTTTCTCTCTCACACATACACACATACACACATAAAATCCGTCAGTAATTAAATTACATATTTTTACAAAACAAATGATAGTATAATAAAGAAATGAGGGACGGATAATATCCTTCACTATTAGAAATTTAGAGAGACGAACAATAGTATTTATTTTTTATTTTTTATTTCTTTTTTTTTGGATAAATAAAACTATTTGAGATGTTAGTTAGTAGTGAAATTTTTTACAAAAAGTTATTTAAAAAAAGTTAAGAATTTTAAAAGAAATGAAAGTATATAATAGAAAAAGAGGGAAGGACAATAGAATTTACTTTTTTTTTTGATAAATAAAACTATTTTAGATGTTAGTTAGTAGTGAATTTTTTTACAAAAAGTTATATAAAAAAATTAAATTTTTTTAAAGAAATGAAAATATATAATAGAAAAAAGAGAGACAGACAATAGCATTTAATTTTTATTTTTAACTTGTTTTTTTTATAAATAAAACTATTTGAGATGTTAGTTAGTAGTGAAATTTTTTACAAAAAGTTATATAAAAAAGTTAAGAATTTTTAAAGAAATGAAAGTATATAATAGAAAAAAGAGGGAAGGACAATAGCATTTACTTTTTAATTTTTTTTTTGAATAAATAAAACTATTTTAGATATTAGTTAGTAGTTAAGTTTTTTACAAAAAGATATATAAAAATAGTTAAGAATTTTTAAAGAAATAAAAGTATATAATAGAAAAAAGAGAGACGAACAATAGCATTTATTTTTTTAATTTTTTTTGATAAATAAAACTATTTGAGATGTTAGTTAGTAGTGAATTTTTTTACAAAAAGTTATATAAAAAAAGTTAAATTTTTTTTAAAGAAATGAAAGTATATAATAGAAAAAAGGGGGAAGGAAAATAGCATTTACTTTTTTTTTTAAATAAATAAAACTATTTGAGATGTTAGTTAGTAGTGCATTTTTTTACAAAAAGTTACTCCCTCCGTCCCAAAATATTTGTCCCATTTGACTTTTTTGTTGAACTTTGATCACAAATAGTATGACAATTTAATTATGTTCATGAAATTCTAAAAATTCCTATTGATTCACCATTAATAATATTATCAACAACAACTTTTAGAATTTCATGAACATGATTAATCTCTCATAAATTTATGGTCAAAGTTCAACAAAAAAAAGTCAAATGGGACAAACATTTTGGGACGGGGGGAGTATATAAAAAAAGTTAAGAATGTTTAAAGAAATGAAAGTATATAATAGAAAAAAGAGAGACGGATAATAGCATTTACTTTTTTAATTTTTTTTTTTTGATAAATAAAACTATTTGAGATGTTAGTTAGTAGTGAATTTTTTTACAAAAAGTTATATAAAAAAAGTTAAGAATTTTAAAGAAATGAAAGTATATAATAGAAAAAAGAGGAAAAGACAATAGCATTTACTTTTTTACTTTTTTAATTTTTTTTTGGTTAAATAAAATTATTTGAGATGTTATTTAGTAGTAAAATTTTTTACAAAAAAGCTATATAAAAAAAGTTAAGATTTTTTAAAGAAATGAAAGTATATAATAGAAAAAAAAAGACGGACGATAACATTTACTTTTTAAATTTTTTAAATTTTTTTTGGATAAATAAAACTATTTGAGATGTTAGTTAGTAGTGAATTTTTTTACATAAAGTTATATAAAAAAGTTATGAATTTTTAAAGAAATGAAAGTATATAATAAAAAAAAGGGAAGGATAATAGCATTTACTTTTCTTTTTTTTTTTTAATTTTTTTTTTGGATAAATTAAACTATTTGAGATGTTAGTTAGTAGTGAAATTTTTTACAAAAGTTATATAAAAAAAGTTAAGAATTTTTAAAGAAATGAAAGTATATAATAGAAAAAAGAGAGATGGACAATAGCATTTATTTTTTTAATTTTTTTAATTTTTTTTATGAATAAAACTATTTGAGATGTTAGTTTGTAGTGAAGTTTTTTACAAAAAGTTATATAAAAAAAGTTAAGATTTTTTAATAAAAATAAAAGTATATAATAGAAAAAAGAGACGGACAATAGCATTTACTTTTTAAATTTTTCTTAATTTTTTTTGGATAAATAAAACTATTTGAGATGTTAGTTAGTAGTGAAATTTTTTACAAAAAATTATATAAAAAAATTAAGAATTTTTTAAGAAATGAAAGTATATAATAGAAAAAAGAGGGAAGGACAATAGCATTTACTATTTTTTTTTTGTATAAATAAAAATATTTAAAGAAATTAAAGTATATGTTATGGTTTAGAATATAGGGTATGGGTTATGTTTTAGGGTATATGTATATGGGTTATGATTTAGAGTATATGATATGTGTATATTATACGGAGTATATAATTTAGGGTATAAAATATGAGTGTCTGATGTATGGGGTATAAGGAAAGATGAAAAATGTCAGTTATTACTTATTATTAATAAATCATATTTTTAGAATTTGGGGTATATGTATATGATTTATTGATAATAAGTAATAATTATTATTATTATTTTGAAAGACAAATTATTATTATTGTTGTTTATTATTTTAATTAATTATTATAATCATCAAAAAATATGTATATTATTATTTATTATTTAATAATTATTATTAGATAATATTATTTTATATATTAAATTATTTTTGATATTAATAATTATTTTTACTAATTATTATGGTCATTAAGAGATTTTTGTGATAAACAAATAAACATAAGAGGTGGCAATAAATCATTAGAACACATATATTCAGATGGATCACTACCCCAAACAACATCTTCACCATTAAATACATCAAATATAAATGAATCCAATGGTCGAAATTCATCCGGCAAAAACACAAATACACTTCCTTTGATTGGCTTTCTAATTTCACATGGATTGATTTTTAAATCAATCTGGACTATTAATCACACACATCCAATGATCCAAATTCATCATAACAAAACCCTACCATATTCTTTTCCTTTCATTCTAGCCGCCTCCCTCATTCTCTCTCAATCTCCCCCTCTCCCCTTCACTGCCATCACCGTTGCCTCCCTCATTCTCTCTCAATCACCCCCTCATCTCGCCCCCACCTGCCACCTGAAATCCCTACGACGTGTCCCCACCACCCATTCTACCTCTTTTACCATCGCACCTTCTCCACAACCACCCATGAAAGAGACACCACCATCACTGTCACCCCCTTAACTTCAGGTAACACTCGCTCTCTCTCTCCTTCTCTTTCTTTTGATCTGCTTTTTTCTGGACGGATGAATCTACAGTTCCATGTAGATCTTGTGTGTGCCCAGATCCGGGTTTTGTGTGTGTGTGTGTGTTAACCAATGTGTGTATGTTTCTGTTTGTTTTTACAGCATTGAAGTTGGACGCGGCGGTGGAAGCCTGTGGTTGCTGGTGTCGGCAGCAGCTGGTGATGGCGATTGGCAGTTAGTAGTGGTGGCTTAGGAAATTCTAGTTGATTTTATAATTGAACCCATTTGTAATTGTAATTGATTTTAAAAATTTTGATTTAGAAAATTTTATGGCTGTGAATTACATTTTAGTAGTGGTATTTTGACATTGTTAATTGATGTATATGACAATTTTTTTCAATATAAGGTTATTTATAAGTGTATTTTAGTAGCATTATAATATATATATATATATATATATATATATATATATATATATATATATATATATATATATATATATATATTTTTTTAAATATATAAAAAAATTAATATAAAATGTCAATTTAGCGACGGAAATATCCGTCGAGAAAACCCTCAATAATTTGGCATATAAAAAATAAATAAATATTGATTTTTTTTAATAAATATAGCGACGGAATAATCCGTTGATAATACATCACTAAAATGGTTCAAAAATAAAACGGCCATTTAAATAGAGACGGAAAATCCGTCGCTAATCCGTCGATATGCTTTGAATTGGTCGATTATTTTACGAAATTGCCGACGGATTTTAAAACAACAGCGACGGAATTATCCATCGGTAATCAAATGGAAAACCGTCGGTATTTCGTCAAAAGATTTTACCGACGCATGTTTTAACATCAAATTTTTTACGTCGAAATTTTGTTTTAATTTGATTTAGCGACGGATTTTGTGTATTTAACGACGGAAAAATTTGTCGGTATCTGCCAGTTTTCTTGTAGTGAAATAAAAGAAATAAAAAAATATGAATTTAAATTTAAATTTAAAAAAAACAAGAAAATGACTATTTTGTCCCTCAAATGATTTCGAATAACTATTTCTTTGCATTTCAAGATCGGTCACTTTTTACTTTTTAGACCAAATTTCACTGCATCAAATGATTTATAGGATGTTCGGTAAACTAGCTCGAACCCAACTGAACCGTTTAGCCTAGGTGTGTCCATAGATAAAAGGAAACACAACGCCCCTTTGACCCGCTCGTATACCTAAGGTATAAGGTAGCGGATATGTTAATAATATTTTTTAAAGAAAGAATTTCAAAAAAAAAAAGATTTTATCTGGTCTTATATCTTAGATATATCAGTGAACTGATTATTAAACCATGAGATTTTTATTAATTTTTAAGAAAATGTAAAAAATTGTAAAAAAAAAAAGAAATTTATATTTATTTTAGTCTTATGCTTTGGATATAGGAGTGAACTAGTAGAAGCGTGAGTATATATGAAAATTTTAATATGTCGTGAGCTTTTACGAATTTTTGATCTGGCTAAGGAGCCGGGTTTACTTATATTATATAAATAAAAAAAATATCGTAGGCAGGCCAAGACGTTGTATAGATGTATTTGTGGAGGAATTTATATTTGACTCAAAGTGCAAGTAAAATAAAACGTAGAGTGTATTAATTGTTGATTTTAAACTGGAACCTCAGACTTTAAAAGGGAGTTGGTCAAAGTTAAGGCCGAAACAAGAGTTTCTCTTAAAAGAGAAGCCACCAAATTCATATTTTCTGTTTCATCTTCACCTAATTCACCTAAGATAGATAAGATTCATATACTATCTCTCCTACCAAATCCAATCCAAATATTCTTTCAATGGGGAAAGCAATAGAGATTTAGGCAGTGAGAAATTAGGGTTTAGGGTTTGGAAATCAAAGTTAGTCAAACTACATAATTCTTCTTTCTCTTCATTCTCTCGCTGTAAGAATGGTCGCTGCTTAAATTGATGTCAAAATCATATGAGGAATTTCACGAGGCTACGTTTCATAGGCGAGGATGCTGTTTTAGGATGTCGTGCATAAATTGGTTTCGAGTATGATCGATCTGATGCCCTTCGATCAAATTGGTGGAAACGGAGCATGACAATTGAGAAGGATGACCAAGAATTTCATCAATTGTGGTCGAAGGGATTGGATGCATTTAGGAAGGCGGAGGGGGAGTGGTCGGAGCTTGTTGTCGATCGGTACCATTTTCTGCATAAAACAAGCCACTTCTCCTTGCATCCGCCTTCGGAATAAGGTCCAAGATTCAATTCTAGCTTGGGTTGTAGATTGTTGGAACTTTAGTGATAATTTAAAGAACAAAAGAAGAACTAACAGAGTACAGAAAATTGAGAGAGGAAGATTATTATTTCATTAACCAATGCAGTGCTTAAATACACCACTTTGTAACTAAAAAAGAGAGATAATAGCAACAACTATGCTAAACCTCAGCAACAACTAGTAAATAACAAACTCCTAAAGACTTGGTCAAAAAGAAAATAAACTGAACTAGAAATTATTTGTAAAATCTAAAAGATAACAACAACTAATCAAGGTAAATCAACTGCTGATGCACCTTTCAACACTCCTCCTTGCATCAGTAGGTGCAAACTCCAAGTTTCTCTCTGAAGTCTTCAAATCTACTCTTTGGAAGAGGCTTTGTAAATATGTCTGTGAGCTAATATGCAGTCTTGCAGTATTTCAATCGAACTGACCCACTTCTTTGAACATCTCTGGTAAAGAACAACTTTATACTGAAATGCTTGGTCTTTCCATGGAAAACAGGATTGTTTGAGATGGATATTGCTGCTTGATTGTCCACCATAACTTCTTCTATACTCACCTTTTGTTCCAACTGCAGATCACTTAGAATTTTTCTTAACCACAGGGCATGATTTACAGCTGTTGTTGCTGCTATGAATTCTGCTTCAGCTGTTAATTGTGCTACAATTTCTTGCTTCTTAGAACTCCAAGTGAATATTCCTGATCCAAAGCTGAAACAGAAATCAGAGGTGCTTTTTATGTCCTCTAAAGACCCAGCCCAATCACTATCTGAATAGCCCTGCAATTCGAAACTTTGCGAAGAACAGAACTTAAAACCAAAACTTAAGGTTCCCTTTACATATCGGAGAACTCTTTTTGCTGCTTTAAGATGAGATTCATTAGCACAATTCATGAACCTAGAAAGAACACTTACAGCATGCAAAATATCTGGTCTTGTTGTTGTGAGATACATTAAGCAGCCAATCAATCTTCTATAATGAGATTCATCAACTTTTTCGGTTCCATTGTCCTTGTATAGCTTCTCCTTTTGGCACATAGGAGTATTCATGCATTTACAGTCCTCCATATTGAACTTCTTTAGGATCTCCTTTGCATACTTTTGTTGGAAAATGAAAACCTCACCCGAATTTTGCTTGATTTCCATTCCCATAAAGTAAGACATTTGTCCGAGATCTGTCATCTCAAAGACTTGCTTCATGTCTTCCTTGACCGTTGAACAAGTTCGCTATTGCTGCCAGTGACCAAAAGATCGTCAACATATAAGGAGACCACAATAAAGTCAGCTTGATCACCTTTAGTATACAAGGCGGATTCACTAAGGCTTTTGGCAAAACCTAAGCTCAACATATATTCATCAATTCTGCTATACCAGGCTCTTGGGGCCTGTTTTAAGCCGTACAAAGCTTTCTTTAAGAAGTACACCTTGTCCTCTTTCCCTTTCTCTGCAAAGCCATCAGGTTGCTTAACATAAATTTCTTCTTCAAGAATACCATTTAAGAATGTTGATTTGATGTCAAGTTGGTAGATTTTCCATTCCTTTTGTGCCGCAATATCTAGTAGCATTCTAATTGTGTCTAGCCTTGCAACAGGAGCAAACGTATCAAAGAAATCTACTCCAAAAACCTGAGCATACCCTTTTACCACTAACCTTACTTTATACTTGTTGATTGAGCCATCTGCATTCAACTTTCTTCTAAACACCCACTTTACACTAATCACTTTTTGATGTTGAGGCCTTTCATCTAACTCCCAGGTCTGATTTTTTTTTTATCATTGAGAGCTCCTCCTGCATTGCTGCTTTCCACATAGGATCCTTCTCAGCTTCCCAAAATCCTGCAGGTTCAAAAACAGCAATGTTGCACCTTTCATAGATGTCAGTAAGCAATCTGGTGCCTTGTATGGGTGGATCATCAACTAGCTCATCTTGCTGCAGACTAACAGTAGGCCGACCTTCTTCGGGAGGATCATCAATTAATTGATCTTGTTGCATATTAGCAAAGTTCCGTCGATTTACACGTGGCTGATTTTCTGAATTCCAACTCCACTTTTCATTCTCCATGAAGCTCACATCTCTACTTATTAGAATTTTTCTTGTGTCGGGTTGAAAAACTCTCTATAAGCTTTAGATGTTGAACTATACCCAACAAATACACCAGGCTCAGCTTTCTTATCTAACTTGTCTCGCTTTATCTGTGGCACGTAAGTAAAACACAAGCAACCAAATACTTTAAGATTTTTTAATAATGGTTTAAATCCTTACCATGCCTCAAAAGGAGTCTTCCCATTTACTGCTTTAGTGGGAAGTCTATTCAACAAGAATACTGTAGTGTTTGCCGCCTCTGCCCAGTATTCTTTAGGTAGCTCCTTTTCATGAAGCAAGCATCTGTCCATCTCCATTATCGTTCTATTCTTCCTTTCGCTGACCCCATTCTGTTGTGGAGTATATGGAGCTGTAAGTTGATGTTCAATGCCTGCCTCGTCACAAAATTTATCAAATTCATGTGAGGTGTATTACGTGCCATTATTTGACCTCAAAACCTGTATCTTGCAGCCACTTTGGTTCTCAATCCAATTCTTGAATTTGAAAAACACACGTGCAACTTCTAACTTGAACGTGAGGAAATAGATCCAATACATCCTTGTGAAATCATCTATAAAATCAATATAATACTTACTTCCTGTAAGTGAAGGAGTTTTTTTAGGTCCACTTAAATCTGTATGGATGATTTGCAGCTTCTTGGTTGCTCTCCACGATGCTGTTTGGAAAGGAAGTCTCGCTTTTTTACCATATTCACATGCCTTGCAGCTTGGTAAATCAGAGTCTAGGTGAGACAAACCAAGAGGCAACTCCTTCCTTTGTATATTTAACAATGCTGCATGATGAAAATGGCCTAGCCTCTTGTGCCAAATCTCTGTATTGGTTATAGTGGCTCGATACGCTGATTGTTTCTCCTCCATTGGATCAAGAGTAAAGCTCTTGCCACTCATTTTAATTCTGAAGACTTCACTGTCATTGACATCCTTGATTAAGCATTGCTTATTCTCAAAGACAACTTTGAATCCCTTCTCAACTAGCTGCCCAACACTCAACAGATTTTGATCAATATCGGGTACATATAAAACATCAGAAATTAATTTTGTACCTGTACAACTTTCTATGGCAACCATTCCCTTTCCCTTGACTGCAATGAACTCACCATTACCGATTCGAACTCTTGATACTTTTGAGTTGTCAATCTCTTTAAAGAGTTTTTGATCGCTAGTCATGTGGTTGGTAAAGCCACTATCTACAAGCCAGCAATCACTTGATGTGCTACTTGTAAAACAAGATGCTACAAACAGTTGCTCTTCCTCATCCTCATTAGCCACGCGAGCTTCATCTTTCTGCACGAAATCACCTCTCCCATCATCTTTCTGCACAAAATCACCTCTGCAAATTCGTTCATGGTGGCCCAGCTTACTGCATTTTCCACATCTCACGTCCGGTCTTCTCCAACATTTGAAAGGAGGATGACCTTTCTTGCCACAGTGCTTGCAAGGAGGAAATTCTTTGTTTTTCTCTACACTGCTACATCTGGTGTTTGTGGCTGAATCTTGCGAGTCTGCAGACTTCTTGTAGCTAATCTTCTTCTCATCCTCTCCTTGGTTGATTAGTAACGTCCTTCAGTGCCTTCTCCACAAATCCTTCGTTCCTTATCAACCTTCTTTGTTCTTGTGCCTGCAACACGTTTTTCAATTCTGCCAAAGTGATCTTTAACACATCTTTAGCATTTTCCAAAGAAGAAATAGTAGCATCAAATCTAGCAGGGATAGTTACAAGTATTTTCTGAATAATTCTACTATCAGAAAACTCAGAACCAAGCAACTTTATTTTGTTGGCTATGCCAAGAAGCTTATCTGTATATTCTTTGATTGTCTCTGACTCCTTCATCTCCTGCACCTCAAATTCTCTAACCAAATTCAGCACTTGCATTCCTTTAATCCTTTCATCTCCTTCATATTCACCTTTGAGGAAATTCCATATTTCAAATGCTGACTTCATGGTCATAATCCTAATAAATATATCTTGTGAGACAGCAGAAAACAATGTAGCTCTCGCTTTCAACTTCCTTCCTTTCTTTTCCTTGTAAATCTTAATTTGTGCCATTGTTGGATTAGCGGGCAATGGGGGAACTTCGTAGTCCTCCTCAACAGCCTCTCAAAGATCATTCGCCTCTAAATATGCCTCCATCCTCGCGGCCCAAACATGATAATTTTCACCATTGAACACAGCTGGTGCTAAATCTGTGAAAGGGGTTTCTGAAGCCATAGAAACGAAAGGCTAAGAAAGATTTGTGGATTTTTTTTTAAAGACAGGTCCCTCAAAGAAAAAAGCTCTGCTACCAATTTGTTGGAACTTTAGTGATAATTTAAAGAACAAAAGAAGAACTAACAGAGTACAGAAAATTGAGAGAGGAAGATTATTATTTCAATAACTAATGCAGTGCTTAAATACACCACTTTGTAACTAAAAAAGAGAGATAATAGCAACAACTATGCTAAACCTCAGTAACAACTAGTAAATAACAAACTCCTAAAGACTTGGTCAAAAAGAAAATAAACTGAACTTGAAATTATTTGTAAAATCTAAAAGATAACAACAACTAATCAAGGTAAATCAACTGCTGATGCACACTTTCAACATAGATGATTTTGTGGATCAAGAAATGTGCCAATTGGTCAAAAATCAAACTCCAAAGAACAACGTGAATCTGAGATCTCTTAAGCCGAACGTAAGATGACTTTCGAGAGAAATTTTGGAGCTTCATTTGATCATAGCAAGAAGAGAAAAAGCGATAAAAAGCCATTGCCTTCAATTTATTTATTTATTTTTATCTAAAAAGGTATTATGTCAAAAGACCAAGATAAATAGTTGGATAGTTCATGCCGATTGTTGTTCGTTATAAATACTCCATCCATTCTGTTACCATCCGTTTCATTACAAAAGGCACAAAATGAATTTTGTATAAAAATTAAGAAAAATGTATAATTGAGTTAGTGTTGTGAATATGAAAATTAGTAAGATAGGAAATAGTAAGTAAATAAATGATGTGAGTATGATAAGTGTGTCTCATAAATAAATAAGTATTAAAAAAATTTCTTTTTGGGCTTGTGTTTTTTGTAATACAACAACAACAACAAAGCCTTAGTCCCAAAATAATTTGGGGTCGGCTAACATGAATCCTCATATGTCATCGTGTGAAAAGGTTGTTGGAAAAAAAATAATAATAAAAAAGAATAAAAAAATAATAATAATAATAAATAAATAATAAAATTAATTAATTAAAAAAAAAAAAAAAATCAGCCCCCTACATGAATTTTTGCCCTCCACTCCGGCCTCTTCAACACCATACTTTCATCCACTCCAAGTAAACTCATATCATTTTCAATCACTCTAATCCAAGTTTGTTTGGGTCTTCCCCTACCCCTCGCCATTTTATCATTTCTCCACTGTTCCGGCCTCCTAACCGGTGCATCACTCGGTCTCCTTCTCACATGTCCAAACCACCTCAGACGATTTTCCCTCATTTTATCCTCAATGGGCGCAACTCCTACTTTACCTCTGATCACCTCATTCCCTAATCGATCCTTTCTTGTATGACCGCACATCCATCGAAGCATACGCATCTCCGCCACATTCATCTTATGCATGTGACACTGTTTCACGGCCCAACATTCGGTGCCGTAAAAGCAATGCCGGCCTAATTGCAGTGCGGTAGAATTTTCCCTTTAATCTATTAGGCATGCCGCGATCACATAGAAACCCTGTGGCACTCTTCCATTTCAACCAACTTGCTTTAATCCTATGAGCCACATCACCATCTAATTCTCCATCCTTTTGGATAATGGATCCAAGATAGCGAAAAAACTCAGAAGCTTGGACAATATTTTTATCAAATGTGACCGCCCCTGCCTCCCTACTTCCAACTCTGCTAAACTTACACTCCAAATATTCAGTCTTGCTTCTGCTTAGTCGAAAACCTCGAGATTCCAAAGTGTGTCTCCACAACTCCAATTTACTTTCAACACCCTCTCTTGTCTCATCAATCAGCACAATATCATCTGCGAACAACATACACCTTGGTATATCATCTTGGACTGACCTCGTCAATTCGTCCATTATCAAAGCAAAAAGAAAGGGGCTAAGTGCGGAACCTTGATGCACTCCAATCTTTATAGGGAACTCTTCAGTCTTCCCAACACTAGTCTGTACACAAGTACTAACTCCATTATACATGTCCTTGATAATATCAATATATTTCTTTGAAACACCCTTCTTTGTTAATGCCCACCAAAGTACCTCTCTTGACACTTTATCATACGCCTTCTCCAAATCAATGAAAACCATATGCAAATCTTTCTTTTGATCCCGATATTTCTCCATGGTTTGTCTCATAAGATATATTGCCTCCATAGTCGATCTTCCCGGCATAAACCCAAATTGGTTATCCGAAATATCCACATTTTTTCTCAACCTTTGTGCAATCACTCTTTCCCAAAATTTCATAGTATGGCTCATTAGTTTGATCCCCCGGCATTGTGTTTTCTCCACTGGCATTGTGTTTTTTGTAATAAGACATCAAAATAAATGGGATTCATTTGATAAAATTAATCACTTAATTCATTATGTGTGTAGTTATTTATATATGTTTTGTACTTCATTCTTTGTTCTTACCCAAACAGATTTAGTAAATGCTTCATCATTCACTACTACTATAAATAACATTCTGATGCATAATGGGACAAATTTTAAAACTTGGAAAAATAAAATTAATATGCTCTTGGGCTGTATGGACATTGATCTCGCATTAAGGGAACCAAGTCCCGCTCCTCTCACTGATAAAAGCACTTAGGAAGATCGGTTAAGTGTTAAGAAGTGGAACTGTTCCAACCGCGTGAGCCTAACATCTATCTCTTCTTATGGGATTAAGAGAAGAGGAAAGGAAATTGAGGTTGCAAGTAAGAAGCATAAGGGATCATCCAATGATCAAAAAGTTAAGAAATGCTTCTTTTGCAAGGACCTTACTAACACGAAGAACGAATGCCCTAATTATCACGCTTGGCGTGTTAAGAAGGGTATGTCATATATATTGTTTGTACAAATGCTAATTTGATTTCAATTCCTTCATATACATTGTGGTTGGATTCTGGTGCAACAACTCACATAATTATGTCTATGAGGGTTGCCTGAATTACCGAAGCCCTAGCGAAGATAAGAAATACATCTATATGGGAGTTGGGAATCCGGTTGAAGTTATAGGCATTGGGACATTTTGATTATTATTAAGTAATGAATATTATTTTGTATTAAATAATATATTTATTGTACCGTCATTTAGGTGGAATTTGATCTCAATCACATGTTTTGGATAGGGAAGGTTATTCCTGTTCGTTCGGTAATAATAAATGTGATCTTTATTTCAAGGGTCATTGCCCCATAAGTTTCTTTTTTTAAAATCTATGCTCAATAAGTTCCTTTTAAATGAGTGTATCAATTTTTTGTCTTTTTGGACGAAAATACCCCCCAAAGAATGTTGTAATATATTTTCAAAAAAAAATTAATAATAAATTAAAAAAAATCAGAATGTTGTATTATATTTTTCAGAATGTTGTATTATATTTTCAGAATATTGTATTATATTTTCAAAAAAAAAAAAATTTAAAAATCAGAATGTTGTTTTATATTTTCAGAATGTTGTATTATATTCAGAATGTTGTATTATATTTTCAGAATGTTGTATTATATTCAGAGTGTTGTATTATATTTTCAGAGTGTTGTATTATATTTTCAAAAAATTTTAAAAAAATAATTTATTTTTTTAAAAAAAAATCAGAATGTTGTATTAAATTTTCAGAATGTTGTGAGGGCAAAATTGGAAGCTCACTTGTAAAAAGAACTTTCTGGTCATTTTAATACAATGAGAAACTTAGTGGGAAGTGATTTGTTCCAAAAGGAACTTATGGGGCAAATTCCCTTATTTCAATTCTAAAATTGTTGGTACTAGTACTTTATCATATAGTGATAATTTTTATTTATTTGACACATTCAAGTCATTTAATGAGTCCCATACTAATGAAATCAAAACTAAAGACACTAAACGAAAGTTATCAAGTGAAAATTCTTATATCTTATGGCATAGGCGTTTGGGTCATATCTCTAAAAAGAGAATTGATAAGCTTGTGTCGGAGAGAATCTTAAACAGACTTGATATTCCGAATGAAAACTTTTGTATTAAATGCCTTAAAGGAAAATTTACAAACCTCAAAGGGAAAAAATCCTTGAGAGTATCAAACGTCTTAGAACTAATTCATACGGATATTTGTGGACCATTCACTACCCCTTCATGGAATGGTCAACAATATTTCATTACGTTCATAGATGATTACTCTCGTTATGGATACATTTATTTGCTTCATGAAAAGTCTCAATCATTGGACGTTTTAAGGTCTTTTAAAGCAGAAGTTGAAAATCAACTTGGAAAGACTATTAAGAACGTTAGATCCGATCGTGGTGGTGAATACTACGGACGGAATGACGGTTCGGGTGAACAACGTCCGGGTTCTTTTTGCTCGCTATCTTGAAGAGTGTGGGATTGTCCCTCACTACACCATGCCGGGCAAACCTAGCATGAATGGTGTAGCAGAGAGACGTAATAGAATCCTTAAGGATATGGTAAGAAGTATGATTTCTTGTACTTCTTTACCTCACTCATTATGGGCGACGCATTAAAAAACGCAGCTTATATTCTCAATAGAGCTACTTCAAAGGCTACCGACAAAACTCCATATGAATTATGGACGAATAAGAAACCGTCCCTAAATCATTTTCATGTATGGGGTTGTCCAGCAGAAGCAAGGCCTTATAGTCCTAATGAGGGCAAACTGGACGCTAAGGCCGTTAGTAGTTACTTTGTGGGGTATGCTGAGAGATCTAGGGGATAAAATTTTATGACCCGAAAACTAGAACATTTTTTTAGACGGAAAATGCTAGGTTCTTTGAGGATGTTGAATTTAGAGGGCAAATCAGGAATAGTTTTGAATTTGAAGAGGAATAGGAATTCATTTCTATACTTCTTCCCATAGTTCCTATCGGAAATCAAGCACTTGTACCTGAAATTCAACAAGAACATATACTTCAAAACTATATAGAACCTCCTATAAATATCGAGCAACATAAAATGTTGTTAATGAGGATCAAATCCAACAACCTCAAAATCAAGAAGAACGGGTGCCCTTAAGGAGATCAATAGAGTAAGAAGGAGTGCGATTTCGACTGATTATAATGTGTATCTTGCCGAGAATGAGGAACACTTAGACTTAGTGGGAGATGAACCGCTCACCTTCCATGAAGCCAATAATAGTCTAAATTCTTATAAATTGATCGATGCCATAAATGAAGAGTTAAAATCCATGAAAGATAACGATGTTTGGGATCTTGTTCCATTACCTAAAAATGTGAAACCCATCAAATGTAAATGGGTCTTTAAGACCAAAAGAGATTCACAAGGAAATGTGGAAAGATATAAAATGAAATTGTCACAAGGAAATGTGGAAAGATATAAAATGAAATTGTCTATGGCTTAGAACAAGTGAGGCGAAACTCACAAGTGTTGTCCTTAGTGTTAGCCACACTAACAACAACACATACGCCAATTCTAGAAAAACACAAATAAATAGAAATAAATCTAATTTGCAGCGGAAAAATTAAAACAATACACAAGAATATAATTTTTATCAAGTTATATAAATATATAACTTGATGGGTGCCAGGAGGGCAAGACCTTTCTATTAATAATATGAATTCAATACAAGGTCGAAGAAGATCCTTAATGATAAACAATCATTAACATAAGGAACAACATATAAAAGAACTCTCTCTGAAAAATGAACACTCATAACCTCACGAAAATATAAAAATCTATATGAAATTCTCGAGTGTCGGACTGAGTGTTGCCAACACTGAATGGCAACACTTGAGAGCAGAATTCTATTTCTTGTGCAGATTTGCGTTTTCTGAATTGGATGATCTTCAATGAAGATCCACTGCACTATTTATAGGCCACAAAGTCTTGGAGCCTACTCAAAATGATCAGCAACAGCCTTGGAGTTTGTTTCCTCCATTTTAGCCTTCTCGCCTCAAATGTAGGAGACTTAGTCTTCTCTTGCTTCTCTTGCTTGTACCTCTCAGCTGTAGATGCCTTGTACTCTGACTTGTTCTCCCCGTGAATAGCTAAATAAAATCTCTTTTTGCTTGGTCATTAATTAAACAAATAAACACATGTTTATTTGTTAATTTTTTCCTCTTTTTCGTGAATCACGCCTGGGCAGTTTCTGTTGATCTTTTCAAGCTCATTTTAAGCAGACTAACTACTGTTAATTAAACATTAATTTCCATATTTTTATTTATGAAAAATACAGTAACTATTTTAGTGTTGCCAATTCCAAATGGCAACACTGGTTTGCAACACTTGGGACAACATTCATGGCAACACATGATCTTAACATTCACATAAAACTTGTCTTGTTACTAAGGGATTTACTCAAAAAGAGGGCATTGATTATAAAGAAACATTTTCTCCGGTATCATCTAAAAACTCTTTTAGGATCATTATGGCACTAGTAGCACATTTTGATCTTGAGCTTCATCAAATGGATGTAAAGACAGCTTCTTTCAATGGAGACATTGGGGAAACTATCTATATGAAGAAATCAGAAATGATGACTGATTTAAATCAAACTAATCAATTAGTTTGTTAACTTAAGAAATCCATTTATGGCCTCAAGCAAGCTTATCGTCAATGGTACTTAAAATTCAATCAAGTAATTCTTTCATTTGGTTTTGAAATGAATCTTACTGAAGATTGTGTATACCATAAGTTCAGTGGGAGTAGATTTATATTTTCGATTTTATACGTGGATGATATTTTACTTGCTAGTAATGATAAAGACCTTCTTAAGGAAACAAAAAAATTTCTATCAAATAAGTTTGAAATGAAAGATCTTGGTGAGGCATCTTTTGTATTGGGAATCCAAATTCATAGTGATCGATCACGAGGCATTTTAGGATTATCACAAAAGGGCTATATAGAGAAGGTATTGCAAATGTTTAGCATGGAAAATTGTAAACCACATGACACCCCTGTTCTAAAGGAGATAAATTCAGTTTAAAGCAATGTCCTAAAAATATTATAGAATCCAAGTATATGGAAAATATCCCTCATGCATCAACAGTAGAAAGCTTAATGTATGCACAAATCTGTACTCATCCAGACCTTGCATTTAATGTTGGTTGATACCAAAGCAATCCAGGTAAAAAACATTGGGTTGCAGCCAAAAGAATGATGATTGGGTATTTCGATTCTGATTTTTTGCTGGATGCCAAGATAGTCAAAAGTCTACGTCTGGTAATGTCTTCACGTTAGCCAGTGAAGCAATATCTTGGAGGAGTTGCATCCAATCAAACTATATGGTTGCGTAATTTTTATTGAAGGACTGCGAATTATCGATAGTATCAAGAGACCACTCAAGATACATTATGACAATCGAGCAGCAGTCTTGTACTCTAACAACAATAATAGTTCATCTAAATCCAAGCATATGAATATTAAGTTTCTTATTTTAAGAGAAAGAGTACAAAAATGGACAAATAGAAATACAACATATAGGAACAAATTCCATGATTATGGATCCGTTTAATAAAACGTTATCTCCTTTGGTGTTTCACGAGCATACCGCTCATATGGGTGTAACAACTTTTGATAACATTTAATATAGTGGGAGTTTGTGTTTTACTTTTATTTGATTGTTTTATATCTATTAATTATTGATCTCATTTGGTTAAGTATGACTAGTTGGAGGAATATATATACATACTTCAATATATTCATCATTTTTCCATGCTACACATCTATACTTAATCTATGTCATTTAGTTGGATATATATATATATATATATATATATATATATATATATATATATAGATATATATATATATATATATGTGTGTGTGTGTGTGTGTGTGTGTGTGTGTGTGTGTGTGATATTGCGGGTTTAGTTGCGAATCAATTACAACGATTGCTCCTTTATTCCTTATACTTATAAAACTAATGGACGGGATTATTAAATGACAATAAAGTATACAAGAGGATTATAATTTACATTATAAATATGATTTTAGAGGGTTTATTAAGTACAAACACATGTTTGGGCAATCAAAGTAGGAGATTGTTAGAACATGGATTGCAAAATGTGTAAACTTAGTAAATATACATAAACATATAGACGTACATGTATAAATCATAAATATAATGTTAATATAAAGTATAGAAAATTAATCAATGTGTAGAATTTTCGAAGTGGAAATTACCTATTTATGATGGACAAAAGGTAATCTTTCACTACTTCATACATGACAGGGTGTGGTCCCTAAATGAAGTGTTTATTTGTTTCCTATATATAGAAGGCTTCCATTAGCCTAGAAACATACTTAATATTAATTATACTCTCTCCATAAAATCTAAGTAAGAAAAAGGCATTTATCATTTAGAAGATTTCATCTTCCTCCTTTATTTCTTCTTATTCTCTTCAAAACATCAAGACAAATGGATTCATCAGGTATACTATGATTTCGCCTCCATTTATTTTCTCATATTTCTTCAAGACATGAGTATGACTTGGGCTTAACGAAATAGAAATGTTCCAACAATCTCTCCTACCAAATCCAATCCAAATATTCTTTCAATGGGGAAAGCAATATAGATTTAGGCTGTGAGAAATTAGGGTTTAGGACTTAGAAATCAAAGTTAGTCAAACCACATAATTCTTCTTCCTCTTCATTCTCTCGCTGTAAGAATGGTTGCTGCTTAAATTGTTGTCGAAATCATATAAGGAATTTCAAGAGGCTACGTTTCATAGGCGAGGATGCTGTTTTAGGATGTCGTGCATAAATTGGTTTTGAGTATGATCGATCTGATGCCCTTCGATCAAATTGGTGGAAACGGAGCATGACAATTGAAAAGGATGATTCGGAGGTTCATCAATTGTGGTCGAAGGGATTGGATGCATTTAGGAAGGCGAGGGGGAGTGGTCGGAGCTTATTGTCGATCGGTACCATTTTCTGCATAAAACAAGCCACTTCTCCTTGCATCCGCCTTCGGAAGAAGGTCCAAGATTCAATTCTAGCTTGGGTTGTAGATGATTTCCTGGATCAAGAAAGGTGCCAATTGGTCAAAAATCATGCTCCAAAGGAGAGGCGAGCATACTTCCTTGAGCGGCTCGACACGTGGGTGAGGCACCATATGAGGCACAACAAGTGGGCTTTCGAGGTGAGATTTTGGCTCTGCTCAGTTTGGTCCCTTCGAGAGTTAGTTCCTGACTGGAAGTTGTTGCGGGCTGCTGCTAAGTTCTGGGATGTTAGGAGGCTTATGTATAGCTTCTCCTACAATGAAGTGACGCCCACCTTTGAGGATTCTTGGGCTTTGATTGGAGGACTGGAGGTGGAGGCCATCTCGCTTCCTGTGATTGGCGGTGCAGCCGTGAGCGTGAAGCTTGCATGGTTTCTTCGGACTTCGTTGGAAGAAGTGCAGGGTATGACCTTTGATTCTGGTCATATTGACATTTCTGCGCTGCCGGAGCGGTTCATGGGCGAGGAGAGTGACGTCTCATTGGATGCATTTGCCTTGTGCGTGATAGCGACTCTTTTCATGGTCGGCTCCCCTGGGGTCTGTGACGGTGCTTTGCCGGATGTAGTAGGGCACTGCCGAGCCGGGGAGGATATTGCTCCGTTGGTGCTGGGGGAGACCCTTCACGGTATTGATCGTCTGGCGACTGGAGATAGGTTCATGAGAGGGGGAGCCCTGCTTTGCTCACTCTGTGGTTGCGAGAGAGACTTCAAGCTATGCCCGAGGCTCCGACGTCGTTTAGCTCGTGGACGTTCGCTCGACGACCTCTTTTATTGATATGGATCAATCCGCCTGGGAGAGATGGATGGCACAGCTTGGTACGTATCAGATTTGCTGGTGGGTTCCGCACTGGGGGATTGAGACTAGAAGGGCCTTTCGGGAAGGGTCCTATGTTGTCAGAGTTCCAGGTTTGTCTTGGTCCTCCTTCTATATTCTGTCGCTCGTTTATCGGCAGTTCGGGATGAGGCAGGAACCGTTGTAAAGCTGGGATGACATTGCCACTGTGGTGGTAGCTTCTCTTTGTATGGCAGCTTCAGATGCCTTTTTATATTTTCTGAGGGTATGGAAGTATTCCGCTTTCCCTCTTGTGGTGCTCCTTCAACGTCGGGAGAGTGTCGTGTTGACCACCGAGTACCTGGATTGGTATGAGCAGCATGTCGGGCAGTCCCAAGTGGTTTTGGGAAGCAGACATGAAGCAATTCTGGGGCAAGGTTGCCGTCCTAGCTACAGCCTTAGGAGTGCCGAAGCCTGGTCTAACCCTCAGAATGTGACAGGAGACGCTTTGTTTGACTACGAGACCAGAGTTAACCGACTGACGGAGAGAGGTCCTCTTTTGCAGACTCGCGGGGAGGAGATCCAGGCTAAGGCACAGGCGAATGGAGCTCTGCGAGCTACTGGATTGTTTGACTCTACGGGGAGGACCCCAAATCTCGAATTGAGAGAGACAGAGTTGGCTCGCGTTGAGCGAAAGAAGACTCGTCGGGGACGAGGAAAGAAAGGGAAGAATGGCGAGGGGATAAGCGCAGATGGCACGAAATGACCTCCTAAGTATCCATTCATTGCATTGCAGACACATTATTTGTTAAATGTATTAAGCTGTCTTTTAGCATGTTGTGAACTTGAGAGTAGACTGTACTTGAACTCATCAAGAAATGTTGTAATCGTTAGTGATTTGTGATTTACTTTTAAAGCTTTATCAAGACGCAAGATCTCTTGTTCGCCTTTTATTTCTTTTGTGAGCCTTGGCGGCGTCCATCTTTGGACCTTTCTGTTGTATTTGTTGACTGAAGCAGTCTGAGCCTTGACGGCATCCCTTTTTGTTTGGATTTTGTGTTTGGATGGGAAGGTTGGTGTTTTATTGACAAGTCGTTTTTGACGGTCTTTTTCGTGGCTTCCTTGCTTCTTGTTTGTTGGCGCTGGGTTCTTGACCTCTTTTTTGTAGCTTCTGCTTGAGTTTTTTTTTTTTTTTGAAAGCTTCTGCTTGAGCTCTTTTTTTTGAAGTGCGTGAGGGCAAAAGCAAGCCCTAGCTTGGAGTTGACATGGGTAAGTCATTTGATGTTGAGTGACCTTTTAAAGTCCTTTGATGTTGCCGTCGTCATTTGACTTGGTCAAGGTGCTAGTGGGGGCATGTTTTGGAAAGTGTATAGTTTGATGGAGGTCTTGGTTGACATTCAAACTTTTTTGTTTTTAGTGTGTTTTTAGACCGGACCAATTAAGGTTGCCTACGTTCCCCCGGACTAGAGGGATCAGGTCTGCATAGTTCGACACTACAAGGAGTGCCAAGAGATGCACAGTTGATCTTCTTTTAGGTGAAGTATCTGCGAAGTTTGCTTCCGTTGACTGGATTCATGAAGGGATTGCCGTCTAGGTCTATCAGCTTCATGGCACCTCCGGAGAAGATCTTTTAAACCACAAAAGGGCCAATCCATGTTGGTTCCCATTTTCCCAGTGGGTTGGTTCGAGTGGGAGGCTTTTTCTTGAGTACCAGATCGCCTTCCCTGATGTCTCGGGACTTGACTTTCATACTCTGATTTGAATAGCCCCAGTTCTTCATCATCAGCTATCCCTTCCTCCAAGAAGTAGCGAGTTTCATACCTACGCATGAATTTGCAAACATGGGCCCATGGCGAATTGGTTTGCTCATCATTCTCGAAGCTGGGAGGACTCTCAAATTCACGATCATTGACAAATTTAAGCTTGGGCACTCGGGAGTCCCCATTTATTTTTCGGGCTGGATCTTCTAAGCATGTTTCCTAAATAGCATCCGAATTTTCCCTAGCTTGAGAGGGTTCTCCAATTTCAATCATGTTTACCCTATTGTTGTTTCTAGGGAATGGATTGTTAACTATATTGGGCCCTTCAGGTACTTCCAGCTTACCTTTCTCAATTAACCCTCATATGGCCTTCTTCAGAGTTATGCAATTGTTAGTAAGGTGCCTGTGGTACTGGTGAAAGCACAATGCTTTGTGGTGTCCAAAGGAATGTTGGGATCTCTGGGCTGATAATTGTCCAAAGGCCGAATCAAGCCCTCTTTGACCAATCCTCTGAAAACTTCACTCAAGGGCATCCCGAAGTTGCTGAAATTTATATTCTGAGGTTTGGACATCTCGACTTTCCTTGGCACAAAGGGAGTAGTATTGTTGCAATTCTGTCCCGCGAAGTTAATCGCTTCTTTGCCCTTTGGCTGGGCAGGAGCAGGATTAGAGGTGGCGGCTCGGTACCGGTAAGTAGGGGCAGCTGCTTGTTGCTGGTTATAAGCCTTCACAAATTTAGCCCCAGAACTGACCATGGCACACAGGTCTGGATAAAGGAAGTTGCTGAGGGACGTTCTTAGGTGAAGCTTCAAGCATGACTGAAAGATGTCCAACTGTTCCTCGTCAGAAGGAGGAATGGCCATTTCGCTCAGCTTAAGGTTCCATCGCTTGAAAAAGTCACTGATATTCTCATCACGGCGTTGCATAGTTGTCTGCAAGTCTACCCGGTTTGTTTCCCATTTCAGGTTGGCTTTGTATTTTTCGGTGAAGGCATTGGTGATCTGTTCCCAAGTGACCCTAGACTCGGACTTCAACCGGAAGAACCACTTTAGAGCTCCCAGCTTTAAAGAGAGACTGAAGTAATCAGCCAACTGCTGATTTGTGAACCCGTTGGCTTTCATGGCTAGGGAGTAAGTGTCAAGGTGTGTCTTGGGACAGGCAGTTCCATCAAACAGTTCCAAATTAGGCATCGCAAACTCGTGAGGTAGAGGCACAATAGAATCGGGATCTGTGGGCCGAAGGGCAGTGTTCTTTCCTGTTAGTTCGGTGATCTGCGCTTTCATTTCCTTCTGCTGTTCTATGAACCAAACCAGATGGGGATCCAATGGCGGAGCTGGAGTGTTTGGGCCAGCAACAGAGTTGGAGAAAGGATTCACCATAGGCGGCACACTGGTGGAAGGGATGGTAGGACCTGGGGCATAAGTGTAAACATGCCCTTAGCCTAAGTTGCTCTGGGAGGTATAGGTAGGAGCCTGGGCATAAGGATAGAACTAAACAGCCTGATTCTGATTCCCAATGAGCAAGGAGGGTGGAGGCAGACCAGAAGTGGCCAGGTAGCCCGAATTCTCAGGGTGAGAGTCACAGGGAAGCTTGAAGGTGGGGCTTGGCCCTTGGTTGTTGAACTGTATGTCTTGCTGAGGTGGTGGTGTATAACCACGAGGATATTGTGGTCCTGGTGATTCTGATGAGATGGGGATAGAAGCTTGCTAACCCATAGGACCCTGTGAGAGGAACGGGTTCGTGGAGGCCGCGAGGCGCCTAAGGTGGACCAAGACACTATTCGAGGAGGACACCCGATTCTTGTCCTAAACCAATGTGGCGGCATTCAATTCTTTGTGGCATTCGAAGCTGTTGTTGAGAAGACCCAAAATGATTTGTGCCAGACTGCGGCGACATTCCAACTTGTTGCGGCATTCCAAGGTGCCCCCAGCCGTGAGAAGATAGTCCATACTGACCTTGTCCCCACTAAGGGGCAACAAACTAGCTTGTCCCAACAGACTGTATGGGCCCACTGTACTGCGGCTGAAGAACTTGCTGACCCATAGGTCGAGAAATATGGGCCCCGGTAATGGTCCCGTAGGAGATTTGTGGTGGCATCCTGGTGTAGTCAGGGCGATTGAGAGTGGGATTGGGGTCCTCTTCATCTTCCACGGTGAAAGTTCCATCGGGATTGAGAACGGCTACCAAACCGTGACTCCTAATAGCCTCCAGAAGGCTGTTCATCTGAGCTTCCTATCGCAATCTCATCTATTCTGCCAACTGAGTCCACTGCTATTCTGTCTGAGGAGTCTCGGGAGGCGGGGTGGTATTATCCCCATTGTTACCAGCTGATGTAGACATTATGAAAGCCGGAGTTGAAGCAAATGACGAAGCTGACGACGTTCTTGATTCTTCCCAACTGACCAGACGGTGACCCGGTATCCGTACCCAAGCTTTGCGAGGTGCTGCGGGAGGAAGATATAAGGAAGGTTCAGACTTCGGGAGTTGAAAGAAGGGTAGGTGTTTGGGCTCAGGGCTCATGCAACATGCAATTATTGGTTTGTATTTACTTAAAATGCCTTTTCTTAAATCCTAAGTGGTTAGAAAAGATTGCTCTTTTTTCTTAACTACTCTGAGTCCTGGATCAGTGGGACCTATCACTGTGCCTATAGACCCCTCAACCTGTAACCTCGAACAAGGGTTCCATAGGGCGAGCAGGTCCCACCGTTCGAAAAGGGAGAAAGAACCTAAGGTCTGGCGGATCATGAAGTCTTAACGCACTCTCGATGCAAATTATGGGTAAAGCCAAAGTCGAGGGTCAAGATCGAGTTAAGGTGCCTGACGAAAAACCGGCATGACCTTGACTGATAAATGTCCACGGGGTATCTTGACTCGTCGTTGGTTAAGCGGTAATTAAACATGGACTGGGCGTTAATCCTTGATGACTCGGTGTCACACCAGGAGCCAGTGCGTAAGCCATGTGAGTTAAAGTCAAGGTCAAAGCGCCAGTCAAGATCTAGTCAAAGTTCATGATGGAAAACCGGCATGACCTCGACTGATTAGGTCCACAAAGGATCTTGACTCGGCACATTGACTAGAGTTTGACTGACACGAGGTATACACTGACGCGGTCTGACACAGACCAAACCAAAACCCAACCAAGTCTCGGACAAAAATGTGTGTCACGGACGAGTGCAGGGTCGACACGAGGGTAAACCAATGGCTGTTTGGGTCATCCCGTTCTCGCACCAAGAGGCGTAGTAAGGCCTCCCAGGCTGCTACTGAGATTTCCCGGGTTAAGACGTAGTGTGCAGTGTAAGGTCAAAGTGAGTGTAGTGTGCATCAGTCTAAATTATTTTTTAGAGTAAAAAGAGGGATTTTCAAGTGTGTCTTAAATGCATGATGCATGCAAAAGATTTTGAAAACAATTTATTTTGAAAACATTTTCAAAAAAAAAAATTAAAAGCATGTAAGCACATAAGCACGTAAGATTCAAACAGTCAAAGTTATCGTAAGGGAGGACTGCCTCCCTTTTCAAACATCACGAGTCTATGGTCCAATAGTCAAACTTTGACTTTTCCCAGCACGGTCCAACCAAATAACAATACATCATGTCAAGACCAAAATATACACACATAAAAACACAAATTTTCAAGTATTGGGACGGAAGCTTGACCCACGAAAGATAAAAAAGACAAGTTTTTTTTTTTTTTGAAAAAAAACAAGTTTTTAAAGCTTAGTCCCCAACGGAGTCGCCACTGTGATATACCCGATTTTTCGGCGCCCGACAAACTTGAGACATTCGTTTGAAATGATTTTTTTTCGGAATGGGGTCTATCTTAGTGGACTTAAAAAATAAACGGAGTCGCCACACCATTTTAGTTTAGGGCCAAAACTTTGAAAAAAGCCCGAAAGTAGAGAAACGAGTCCGGAGGTCACATTACATTCCGGGAAGAACGTTTGGCGTTCACCGGGAGTGCCTCGTAAGACGAGTCTTCCATACTTAAAAATTTGTGTGAGTGTGTATGTGTGTATGTGTGTTTTAAAAAGGTTTGACTAAAAGGACTTGCTGGAGATAACATAAATACAAGGGACTAGACTGGAAAACAGTTTAAAAACAGTGACTAAACTGAAAAATAACAAAAACTGGAAAACTGTTTACAGATGACAATGTCATCCGCGTAGATGACTTTGTAGTGCAAGTTCATCCGCACGGATAGGATGCAGTCTAAATATTTTACAGTTTCTTAATCAGTCACTGTAATTTCCAGTAACTTAACTAGATTTACAGGACTTAACTGGAAAAAATAGAAAATAAAGGGATGTTTGAATTTTTTGGCATCCATGCTTGTCTTCTCTTTTCCTAGACTTTGATTAGTGGTCATTAGTGATGAATCCACTTAACAATAAAATTAACAAGAAAATTAGGTCAAGATGTATCAACTTCAGAGGAAGATCTCTAAGGTGGTCACAAGAAGGACCATCCATGAGACCTATACTCAAGTGTATCTCATACATCTTGTGTGACCTAAATATGTAAGTCTTAAGGATGTTCATCCATGGAAAAGGTTCCAAGGTGAACATCTTATACTATGGGGGGGGGACATTTACAAGGAAATAAATAATGTAGACCATTTGAAATGATCATCTATTGAGATTGACTCGAAGGTGGCCATGTTTTAGGTCAAGAAAGAAAGTAAAGACTAATTAATGTAAAAAGGGGACAAGGGAAATACATAATAAAAATGTGAACCCTTGTAGAGAATCATCCATGGAGATGAACCCCATGGAGATCCTCTTGGATCCTAGGACAAAGGGGGAGGGGAGATGAGCAACAAGTAAATAAGACTACATCATTTAAGCATGGAATAAATGTATGAATCAAGGAGGTTTGAGAAGGGAGAATAAGGGTTTACCAATGTTTTCTTGGGTTTGTGTTTAGGGTTTGAAGATTTCAAGGTTTAGGAGTGGATTTGTGTTTGGTTTTGGTGTTAGATTTGTGGAAGATGAGTGTTGAGGACTGTTTTGAGAGTGAATTTTGACAGAGTAACAGTAGGAAATATCATTTTTTGGGCCCATTGAAACTAAGGGAGAAGGGCTGTATTTATAGGTTGGCCAGGGTACAAAATCATCTGCGTGGATGATATTGGCGTGCTGATTTCATCCGTGCGGACAATATCAGCAGTGTGCCTGGTTTTGCAGAAAGTTGTTTCGGCTGTTTCTGGCTAGTCAATGTTCCTTGGAAATGACACATTTCCAGCGAGATCCTAGGCCATTTTATTATTCCTAAGAGGTCCTTCCTCATTCAAATTGTCAAAATAATGTCCAAAATGCCCCTAAATGATTATAAATCATTAAATTGAGCTGACGGAACACTAACGACCTAGATTGTGGCACTTACACCATCAAGCTAGAGGTAAATAAACTTCTTAGTGCATGTATAATCAAAGAGACGTCTTATACTACCTGGCTAGCAAATGTGGTGATGGTCAAGAAATCCAATGGAGAATGTGTGTCGACTTCACCGACCTGAATGTAGCTTGCCCCAAAGACAGCTATCCTCTACCAAGGATTGACAAGTTAGTCGACTCTATAGCTGGACATGCAACCCTCAGCTTCCTTGACGCTTATTCAGGTTATCATCAGATCAAAATGCATGAGGATGATATTGACAAAAACGGCATTCCAGGCTGCTGGAGGTACATATTGCTACGCCATGATGACATTTGGATTGAAAAAGGCTGGGGCTACCTACCAAAGGATGGTGAATAAGGTCTTTACAAGTCAGATTGGCCAAAACATGGAGGCCTAAATTGATGACATGGTCATCAAAACCAAGGTCAGTCGTCATATGGTCGACCTAAAGAAAACGTTCGCCAATCTGCAAGCAAATGACATGTAGTTGAATCCTAGCAAGTGTGTGTTTGGAGTGGCAGCTGGCAAGTTCTTGGGGTTCATGGTGTCACAGAGGGGCATTGAAGCCAACCCAAAAAAAATTAAGGCTTTGATAGAAATGCAAGAGCCTACTTGCATTAAGGAGGTACATCAACTATATGGTAGAGTGGCAGCTCTAGGTCGCTTTATAGCGAAGTTAGTGGAGAGGTCTCTCACCTTCTTCAAAATATTGAGGCGGCCGAAAAACTTTGAATGGACGACCGAATGCTCCTCGTCGTTCCAACAACTCAAAGAATACATAGCCTCTCCCCCTTTGCTGAGTAGCCCGATCATGGGAGAAAGCTTGTTTGTATATCTATTTGCCGGGGATCAAGCTGTGGCTGCAGTGTTAGTCAGAGAGGAAGACGCCCTTCAGAAGCCAATTTACTATGTGAGTAAGGCCTTGTCCGACGTCGAAGGAAGATATTATAAGGCTGAGAAGATAGCTTATGCCTTGGTAGTTGCAGCCAAAAAGCTACGAGCCTATTTCTCAGCTCACCCCATCATCGTGCTAACCAATGCTCCTCTAAGGAAAATTCTGCATAAGCCAGAAAGTTCAGGTCGACTACTCAACTGGTCCATTGAATTGACGGAATTCGACATTGAATACAAACCTCGAAAGGCCCTGAAAGCTCAACCTTTTGCAGACTTCTTGGTCGAGCTTATGTTCACCAAGGAAGACATCAAAGAGAGCGCCCGAAAAGATAGCGTGAAATGGAAAGAGAAATCAAGCCAACCGATGGTAACTTTGCCCGACGATTGCTGGAAGGTCTACTCAGATGGGTTTACGACCAAGAATGTGAGTGGAGCCGGGATAGTGATGATCAATCCAGAGACGGCTAAAGCCTACGAAGAGGCTCTGAGGTTCAAATTCCAAGCTTCCAACAACCAGGCCGAGTATGGGGTCTTAATCGCAGCAATTGAATATGCCAAATATTTTGGGGCGACCAAGATCATTACCGATTGTGACTCGCAACTGATTGTGAATCAATTCAAGGGAGAATATGAAGTGTTGAATCCAGTTATGATCAAATACTGTGATCTGGTGAAAAAGCTGGTCCAGGACATAGAGTTTTGGGAGATTCAAAGGGTAGGTCGTGAAGATAACGAGTTGGCCGACCTACACTCCAAGTTGGCCACATCAGCCGAGCAGCATGGAGAGCCAATCTTCTACTTAGAGCATCCAACATACGAAAGAGTGCAGGTTCTATGCTCGGTTGACATCTCTAAGCGTTGGATTGATGAAATGAAGACCTACATAGAAACAGGCGAGCTGCCCACTGACAAACAAAAAGCTAGAGAAATCAAGAAGAAGTCCCCAAGGTTCGTCATACACGGGGATGCACTATTCAGAAGGTCATTCGTGAAGCCATTACTGAGGTGTGTTACTGTTCACCCTATGGAAGTTACTCAACTTTTGCACAAAGTTCACTGTGGGTATGTGGTGGACACCCAGGGGCCAAAACTCTGGCTGACAAATTACTCACTTTGAGATACTATTGGCCTCACTTAAGAGAAGATGCTCGTGAGTTTGTTCAGAAATGAGAAAAGTGCCAGAGATATGCCAACCTACCAAGATTGCCTACAACCGAGCAAACTCCAGTGGTCGCAGCTTGGCCATTCAGCATGTGGGGGTAGATTTGATCGGACCCTTCCCACCCACCCGTGGAAATTGTAAATATGTGATCGTAGCCATCGATTACTTCACCAAGTGGATTGAAGCTAAGCCTTTAGCCAATATTACTGAAGAAAACTCCATCAACTTTATCCACGATTATATTTGGTGCCATTTTGGGGTGCCACATTCAATCGTATCAGACAATGGACTACAGTTCTCCACAGGGTTTGAAACAGAAATGAGTAGATTGGGAGTCAAGCATTGGAAGTCGTCAGTTACCTATCCCCAAGGTAACGGGCAAGCAAAAGCAACGAACAAACTAGTTTTGATGGCACTGAATACATGCTTAATTGGTCGAGCTGGCAGATGGTTGGACGAACTGCCTCTTGCTCTTTGGGCAGTCCGCACAACCACCCGGGGGCCTACATGAGAAACCCCATTCGCCCTTACTTTTGGGTCGGAGGCCATGGCACCTGCCGAGCTACGAGTTCCTACAGGTAGGGTGGTCTTTTTTTATCAAGATTAGAACACTTCCAATAGATTGCTCGACATGGACCTACTGGAAGAGAAACGGACAACTGCTCAACTCAGAATGGTAAACTACAAACAGAAAACCAAGGGATACCACGACAAGAAGGTCAAGAAGAGGTCGTTCAATGTGGGGGATTACGTGCTAAGGAAGATTGAAGTAACTGGTAGAAAAGCATAACAGAACAAGTAATCTCCTAACTGGTAAGGTCGTTACATCGTCACTCGAGTTATCAAGGAAGAGACCTACGTGATTGGCCATCCAGGGGGTGATGAGCTGAAATATCCTTGGCATGCTAGCCACCTAATCAGATATTCCAATCTACTTCTTCAATAAAATGGAATGTTCTATCTACAAGTTGTATTAATCTTATGCTTTATTCAAACTCAGGTCCGATTCTTAGTCAATCTCGACGTAAGTAAACAGATTCGACTGAAGTCCTAAGTCGACCTCGTTCTTAAACATGTCCGACTGAAGACTTATGTCAATCTCATTCCTTAAAATAGATTTGATTAGAGTCCTAAGTCAACCTCGTTCTTAAACAGGTCCGACTAAGGACTTGTGTTAATCTCGTTCATAAACAAGCTCGACTAACCTCTGATTCTTCGTTGATTAGCCAACTGTTCTAACCAGGACTTTAGCTGATCTCCTATTTAGTCTAGTTCGATATACAAACAAATATATGGATCAAGGCAAAATGATTCAAGAAAAGTCAATAGCATTAATAAAGAGGTCCCCCAAAAGCGGGCCAGGACTTGGGCAAATAAAAGTTATATGTTAAACTGTCTCCCAAACTGGGCCAAGGCATTTACTACTAAATATAACAAAAGAAAGAATGTACAGAACTTGTTCATTACAAAACCAAAAGAAAGGTAAACATATCAGTCTTCTCGGTCATTACTGGGCTGCTCCTGCTCCATTTGCTCGGCGTCATTGAAGACTTGATCTTGGGTGACCTCATCACCTTCAACCATTTCCTCATCATTTTGGTCGGCAGCCTCATCGAGCTCCTGGAGAACAGTATTGAAATTTCTTGGCTCGACGGGAGGGGCAACCCAAGGCTCAGCTTCGTCCTCTTTATCTTGTTGTGCAATGGCGGCCAGGTCATTGTCGTTATAGGACACAAGGGGATGACCGCTATGGGCTAGCTCGTCATATTGATCCTTTGAGACCCATTTTGCCAATTGATCAACGGATAGGTCGACAGAAGAATCAACAACAGCTCGGCGGGCCATGTGCCAGCGCCCAACATCATAGAAAGCCTTAGCTCGGCTAATTATGATCCGGTAGCACTCGTCACTGTGCTTAAACGCCTCTACCGCTGCTTTCCCAGCTGCCTCCTCAACGGCCTTCACCCTAGCCTTGGCCTCTTCCTCCCACTTGCCCCGGGCAGCATGCAGGTCCTTCATCAGTTTCATCATTTGATTATTACGCTCTTGAACCAGTGTAGAGAGCTTCTCCAGGTCGCTATCTGCCTTGAACTTCTCCAGAGTAGCTTCAACCACTTTGCCCTCCAAAAGATCCACCTGCTCTTTAAGAGGAGCGAGCTACGCCCTGGCAGCCTAGAGATCGACCAACACTCCATCCCTTGCCTTCACAATGTCATCATGGACAGCCTTGAGAGCGTCATAGGCAGAATCAGAGCCCACCAGCTTCTCCCTCAACTCAGTAACCTCATTGGATTTCCGAGCATATTGGGCGGTGGTGATCCTCTCATTCTCTATTACAGCCCTCCAGCTGCTCTTAGCCTGCTCAATCAAAGTGAGAGACTGCAAAGCTAAAAGAAAAAAATTAGTTCAAACAATCCGAATCAGGAGCGACCAAGAAAGGGAATGACTAAACAGAAGTAAAAAGAATGGAAAGCTAAGGGTTACCTCGGAATGAAGTAGGCTGGACCTATCGTTGAATTCTTCAAGGGTGAGCCCATCCTAATCAAAATGAGCTAGAAGATCTCTATCTACAACCCTCCTCACAATAACCTGCCCAAATCCCAGCTCGGGATATTGGCGACATAGACTATCAACCCCAATAAGGGGAGGAACTTCACTCAACCTGGCCACTTGGGCCTGCACAAATTCAGTGCTTGTAACTTGGGGAGCATAAGGTGGAAGATTACTAGAGGAAGAGCCCATTGCTCAGGAGGTACCTACCCTGTCGTGACCTTGGTCGACCCGTGACCTCTTCAACAGACGGGTGAGGGGAAGAACATCCTCATCATCTTCTTGCTCGAGGTTAACGAGCTCCACATCAGCAAAATTAGGGGGAGCAGCTAGGGATGGCAACGGGTCGGGTTCGGGTCGGGTTCGGGTCGGGTTCGACCTAACCGAACCCGACCCGATAATTCAAGTGTATTAACCTATCCCTCTCATGGATCACCCAGTCCGGGTATCTCAGGCTCCTAACTATCAATGCTAAGGGGGCCACCTCTTCGTCTCCGCCTAACATCATGTCGGCCTGGATGAAAGAATCCTTATCCGATTGTAGTGCAGACCCAACTAATGGTGCTCATACGAGCCACCAGCACTAACCTACGATATAACTCATCATACTACTAACTAAAAGTTAATTTTATAATTCTATGCATTAACATTTTTTTGTAAATATAGTTAATTTTTATAACACGTTACTCATATTTACGAATATTAAAATATTTATCATTTAATTTATAATTATAATTTATATTTATTTGAAAATACTATAATCAAATTTCATATAACGTTAGTATTAGTTAGAAATTAAAAGATATACTCCATTCTTTAAAAAAACAACAACTTTATTAGAGCTGACTCGACATCGTTTTGAATTTTGTGAATGAGCTAAATCAATAATTTTAATATTTTGTCTTTTAATAACCTTTTCCATTGGTTAAAGAATAAAAATCTAATAATATTTTATTTTTGAAAGAGCACTATAAATTGGATAATATTTAGAGGCAGTAAGTGTACTTTTATAAGTTATTTTTAATGACTAACCGGAAGAAAATTTAAATTGCAACAATTTTTTTTTACAAGATTTCTTATGATAATTCATAAAAGGTATAAAATGCTATGATAAACTTGTACAAGTTTTATTTAGCAAATATCACTTTTTAATAGTGTAATAATTATGGTTAAAAATATAGTGTAATTATCAAATGTACAGGAAGTAATGAAAATGACTTTTCAAATTCTGATATAGTTTTTGAGGGAAAAGGTGTTTAGGTCACTTGAGCATTTATATATACTAGTGTATCACCCGTGCGATGCACGGCTATATATAAAATTTTATAGTTAAGAATTAAAAAAAAAAAGTAAATAAAAAAACAACAGTACAAATTAAATTGGTTGATATACATTTGTAAACAATACTTAAGAAATTACATAGTATTGATCTTCATTGAAACAACACATACGCACACACTCTGTAGGAATTTAATTTAGGGTTTTCCCAAACTTGTATTTATTATTGATCAACTTCTGAATATATAGGTTACAATGGAAAAGGAAAAAAGAGTCCTACTCAAAATAACCTAAAATAAAAATCTAAGCCTAAAACAAAGATTTAATCAAAATAGGAAACTAGCTGGAGGCAGTGGGAGCGGACGCTCCCCCTCTTTGGGAGCGGATGCTCCCAAATTCCAGAAACTGTCATTGCTTTTCGTCAATTGGGAGCGAACGCTCCCCCTTCTTGGGAGCGGATGCTCCCAGATTCCAGCAGGTTTTCTTCTTTGTCTTCACACCCTCCCTCAAGTTGAGCATGGGGATTAAGAATGCCCAACTTGCTAACGAGAAGATCAAACTATTGCTTTCCAAGAACTTTAGTAAAAATGTCCGCCAGCTGCGTTTTGGTAGGAATATAAGAAGGCAAAATGAGGCCATCCGAAATAGCATCACGAACAAAGTGGCAATCTATGTCAATGTGCTTTGTTCGTTCATGAAATACGGGATTCTTAGCAATATGTAGAGCTGACTGGCTATCACAAAAGATATCAATTGCCTTGGGATGATGAACTCCCAAGCTTAACAGTAACCCTTTCAACCATTTCAATTCACAAGTAAGGGCCGCCATAGAACGGTATTCGACCTCGGCAGAGGAATGGGACACACTAGATTATTTCTTCGTCTTCCAAGATAAAGGAGAATGACCAAGAAACACAAGCCACCCGGAAAGAGAGCGTCGAATGACAGGACAAGCGGCCCAGTCCGAGTCACACCATCCTTGTAGCGTGAGTTCATTGTCGGCCCAAAGAAGAATTCCCTGACCAGGTGTGCTTTTGAGATAACGCACAACCCATAATGGCGCATCCCAATGGTCTTTACGAGGTTCCTTCATAAAGTGAGATAGAATATGTACATAATATGCTTAATCTGGTCGGGAGACTGCCAAGTAAATGAGACGACCAACCAAACGTCTATAGCATTCTGGGTTATCCAAAAGATCACCTGTGGCAAGACCAAATTTATGATTTGGCTCAATAGGAAAGCCGGAAGGCTTTGCACCTAATAGCCCAACCTCGGATATAATATCTAAGGTATACTTATGTTGGCACAAAAATAGACCTGAGGAGCTGCGAGCAACCTCAATACCCAAGAAATACTTTAGGGAGCCAAGATCTTTCATCTTGAAACATTCACTCAGGTACTCTTTGAAAGACTGTAAGGCAGCGAAATCGTTCCCAGCAATCATAAGATCGTCAACATACACAAGGATATTCATATGAATTGTACCTTTCGTGAATGTGAAGAGGGAATATCAGAATAAGACTACAAGAATTCATAGTGTTTCAAGGAGGCCACCAGTTGAGCGAACCAACAGCGAGGGGCCTGTTTCAGGCCATAAAGAGAGTTACAAAGCCGACAAACCATATTAGGCTGAGAGGCATTGAAACCCGGAGGAGGTTTCATGTAGAGCTCTTCCTGAAGATCACCATGCAGGAAAGCATTATTCATATCCATTTGATGTAGTTCCCAATTCTTCAATGCAGCAATAGCAAGAAAGGCTCGCACGGTGACCATTTTAGCCACGGGAGCAAAAGTTTCAGTGCAATCAATTCCTTCTTTCTGATGATTACCAAGAACCACCAATCGAGATTTAAGCCGTTCAATAGCATCATCATAATTATATTTGATCCGATAAACCCACTGGCTACCAAGGGCACGCTTGCCAGTAGGTAGAGGAACCATAGTTCATGTACCATTATCCTCCAAGGCACGAATTTAATCTTTCATAGATTCCTTCCACCCATCATGTGACATTGCTTAACGAAAAGTCCTAGGCTCTTTAGCCAAGGTAATAGCTGCAAGGAAGTTACGATATTTCACAGAAAAACTGTCACAATTTATATAGTGAGCTATAGGATAAGGAGTACCTGAGGAACCGACTGGAGGTGAGTGCGCGGGGGATGGACTAATAGGAGCAATTGTATGAGCAATGTAGTCCCGAAGAAGAACAGAGGGAACTTTCATACACATACCTCTCCCTAAGGCTTCTGGCTCAGGAACATCTCCAGGAACAGGCCCAGGAACAGTCTTAGGAACATCTTCAGGTACCACTGGCAAAGAGGCAGATGCAATATCTTCCATATCCGGATAATCAAAGAAGGCAAAATCAGCCTCCTTGTTAAGAATCTCAACTGAATCTGGGACATGAGGGACTATATTTAAATCACTATAAGGAAAAACGGTCTCAAAAAACTTCACATCTCGAGAGACGAAAAATTTCTTTGTCTCTAGATCGAACAATTTCCATCCCATTTTGCCTAAAGGATAACCCACAAAAATGCATTTTCGACTACGACTAGCAAATTTATCCCCCTTGGCTTTCTGATTATGGGCATAACACAAGGAACCAAAAACTCAGAGAGAGTCAAAGAAAGGAAATTTTCCAAACAACATCTCATATGGAGTCTTATTGCCTAAGAGAGGTGTTGGAGTTCGGTTAATCAAATGAACAGCAGTGAGGACTGTTTCACCTCAAAAGTAAATAGGTAAATGAGCCTGAAAACTAAGGGCTCTAGCAACATTTAGAATATGATGGTGTTTTCGTTCGACTCTTCCATTTTGTTGTGGGGTACCAACACAAGAAGTTTGAAAAAGGATGCCAGAGGAAAAGAAATAATCAAGCATGCAATTAAATTCGGTACCATTGTCCGATTGGACCACCTTGATCTTTTGAGAAAACTGACATTCTACCATTGCAATAAAAGCTATAAACATATGAAAAACTTCTGTTTTATCAACTAGTAAATAAACCCAGACAGCTCGAGAATAATCATCTACCAAAGTTAAAAAATACCGTGCACCACAAGATGAAGGATGAGTGTATGCACCCCATAAATCACAATGAACTTTCTCAAAAATTCGAGTGGACTTTATTATCACTGACTGAAAAACTATCTCTAGATTGTTTAGAACGAAGACAAGTATCGCAAGATTTATTTAAACAACCAGGAGTACTACTAACAGAGGGAAGAAGCTTCACTACTTTCTCGGAAGGATGTCCCAAGCGATTATGCCACAGCTCCAACAAAGAGGATGATCCGGTAACAAAAACATTATGTGCTGAAGATGTGCCGCTAAAGTAGTAGAGTCCATCCCGCCTAACACCCATTCCAATCAGGTTACTCGATAGGTCCTGTATAGCACACACAGAGGAGTTAAATTGGACAGTGCAGTAAATATCGTCAGAAAGTTGTGAAACTGAAATTAAGTTACAACTAAAGTTTGGAATAAAGAGAACATGAGAAAGGGTAACATTATCCATCAGACGAACAGATCCCTCTGTACAAGCCAATACTGAAGACCCATCAGGCAAACCGACTGGGCAAGACAGTATAGACCGAGAATTAAGAAGACACGAGGCATTTCCAGTCACATGATTTGAAGCACCTGTATCAATTATCCATGAAGTTGTGTCAAACTTACCATGGAGGCGATCATTCGAAATTTGAGAATTACCGACGAGGCTTGCCAAAGCCTTCCATTGCTCAGCTGTAAATGATGAGGGAGAAGCAACAAAAGAGGATCCTACGGTTGCTGCACCAACAGTAACAGGACCACGATCAGGTGTTGTTGTATATGCAGTGCTACTGCGAGAAGAACCCCTGCCTCGATCGCCGCTACGACCACCGCCACGCGAATTAGATTTGTTGCGTTGATCAACCCACCAATCCAGATATCCATGCAATTCGAAACATGAGGTATTGTCATGATCGGTCTTCTTACAATGAAAACATATGAGATGAGATTGATCAGGAATGTCACGACTATGAGCCCCTCTGGCATGAAGAGCAAAGCTAACCACTTCATCAAGAACAGGCTTAGCAAGACGAACCCGTTCATCTTGAGTCACCAATTTATATGCTCGGTCAAGGCCAGGAAGGGGATCCATAAATAAAATATTAGTGCGAGTATTAGCATGATACTCGGAATTTAGACCCATAAGAAATTGATGAAGCTTGCCTATTTCTCTGCGATCCGCATGTTGTTGAGCAGCCGTGCAGTTGTTGCAACAAATACAATTGATTAAAGGTTCATGATTATGGAGTTCTTCCCATAAGCCAGTTAATTTTCCAAAGTATGTGGCCACCGACATGCCCTTAGTTTACTCACAACGAGCGATCGATCCCTTTAATTGCTAAATACGTGGACCATCAACCACAACATATCGACTTTTAAGAGAGTCCCATAAACGTTTAACATCTCTAAATTTGGAGAGAGTGATTTTAACATCAGAGTCGATAGTATTCATAATCCAAGAAATCAACATGGCATGAATAGTATATTCCAATCAGAGATGGTGCAAAGAGGAATAGGTTCAGAAAGTGTACCATTTAGAAAACTAAATTTTTGGCGAGCTTCAAGAGCTGTTTGCATATCGCTGGCCCAATCATCGTAATTTTCACCATTGAAATGAGTAGGAGTAATAAAATCGCCTGGCCTATCTTGAGGACCAATGTAAAACGGAGAATTATATTCGATTTTAGGAAGATTATTGTTGACAACATCATTTCCAGCCATGGATTTAGACTTGTGTATGATGCCGCTCTGATACCATCTTAAAGTCTGAGATTCCACCTTAAAACCAATTGGTGATAAGGGAAGTGGCTCATGATCTTTATATATTATAGGAAAGGTTTGTCAATTCCCGATGTGGGATAACATCTCTAACACACTCATATATGTTTTAAGAAAGAAATTATTAAAAAGTGATAGAAGATATGAATTACACATTTTGAAAAAAATCCTAAATACCACATTCGTAGTATAATTGTTGGTTAAACTGTCTTCTTCAAAATTAGATATCCAAATAGACTTGTCTATTTGGATGGGTGACTCTAAATAAAGCTGACCATGATTGAAAACATGATTCTTTAAAAGGATTCAACTGTAGATAGAAATTGTCTCAGACTTTTGTTTATAGACATGATTCTTTAAAAGGATTAGTACCTTTTTTTTCCGGTTTAAATGTATTTAAAATCCACACAATAGCTTCCTCCAAAAAAAAAAATTACCTAACAAATTCCTAAAAAGATTACAATACAAGTCATTATCGTAACATTGAATACTTTTTTCCTCTTTATATATAAATATATATATAGAGTGCAATGCTAGAAAATAAAGTCACAAAATCCTAATCACAAAATGAGATGGCGATATTTTATTAGTTGTATCGATAGTAGACATGCTAAATTTTAATTAAAAACACCAATAAAATCATTACAGCTAGGATTTTGGGGCAAGATTTTGTGACTATTTTGTTTATTTAGTATTACTCAAAATATGTATGTATATATATCATGAAACTGCTACATTTCAGATTTTCATCGGTAACATTTCTTCTTAGTAAGTGTTACATTTCAGGCGACGAACAACTTAACTTTTTTGTTCCTGCAAATTGATTTTACAAAAAAAAAAAAATCATATCATGATGCTACTACTTCGATTTGTCTCGTCGAGACGAACACAACGGTGTTTTCAAATTTTTTTCTACTTCAAAATCTTAAGCTGTTTCATTGTAAAGTTGTTGAAAGTGTTAAAAAAAACATACACGTGACAGACGTTGGACGCGCGGGTTAAGACTTGGCGGGGTGGACCTGAGCAGATGGGTTGGACAACCCGTTTTACGACCGTCTCACCCAAGTTTTTGTGATAAAAAGTAGTTAGTTACTTAGTTTAATAACAAATCATTTCTTATAATATTTTTTCTGAATAGATGTTTATTAAATCAAGGAAAAATAAACATTAATTTAAGACAAAAGAAATAAATATTTGCCATCTCTTTTATATATTTCTATTTCCTAAGTAATGTTTTCTCTATTTTTACATTTCCACCTATCTTTAAAAAAAAAAATCCACCAATCACTCACATTTTCTCAAAAGTATATTTCCCTAAAATATACTTAATTCTCTAGTTTTTTTTGTAATAAAACGATTTTTTATTAAAAAAAAAAACAATATATGGTATATGATTTAAAACATGAAAGTTTAAAACATTCCAATTATGAGATGAGTTGTTCTTATAAAAAATGTAATTTTTTTCTAAGCTTAAGGAAAAATCATCTTGACACTTTCACTTAATAATATATGCACTAGCACTCTTCACACTGTCACTTTTTTATACTAACACTGCCACTTTTTTATCCTACACTGACAATCTTTATATTGACATTTAATAATGAGTTGGTTTTAGGGGAAACCTGTTTCTCCATAAGTTATAAAAAGCCCACTTTTCATTCTTAAAAATATTGAGTTTAGACCTTAAAACATTGAGTTTAGGCCTTAAAATACCTAGAAAATAAAATAGTGAGTTTAGGCGTTAAAACAATGAGTTTAAGCTAGAAAATAAAATAGCGAGTTTAGGCCTTAAAACAGTGAGTTTAGGCTTTAAAACACCAAGTCGATAAATTTAAAACAGGACTTTTTATAACTTATGGAGAAACAGGTTTTCCACAAAATTTTCTGTTTAATAATACATGTGCTGGCACTCTTCACACTGACACTTTTTTTACACTAACACCGACACTTTGTTACACATGCACTGGTACTTTTTTACACTGATACTTAATATACATGAACTGACACTTTTTATACTGGCACTTTGTTATACTAATACTGACACTTTGTTACACTAACACTTTTTATACTGGCACTTAATAATAAATAGACTGACACTCTTTACACTGGCACTTTGTTACACTAACACTGACACTTATTTACACTGACACTTAATAATACATGTACATGCACTGACACTCTTTACACTGGCACTTTGTTACATTAACACTGACACTATCGGAGGAAAACAAAACACGTTTTTTTCTAATCTTAAGAAAAAGCGTTTTTTTTTTTTGTAAAATTTGGCTTATGAGATGCTCTAAAAATAAAAATGTGAGGGACATATTAAATAAATAAAACTGAAAGTAAAATGAGTTGAACGCAGACATGGGCCCACTTTATTGTGTTGCATTTACTTCTTAACAATTTGATTTTCCTCCTTCATCATCTTTGGAACAAAGACCAAAGTCATGGTTCACGTTCAAAAATAAAAAATAAATGGTCACGCTCTTCTTCTCTCTCTTCCTCCCTATCGTTCAGAAAATGAGCACATAAACATAGTTTATTTTAGACTTGCAATTGCAATGCTCCGAAACAAATACTCTATCAAATCCAAAATAACTATCACATTTTAGTTTTATACTGATTTTTAAGAAATCAATTTTTACTATGAATTAATGAACAAAATTATAATTATGTTTATATTAATTATTTCTCTCTCATAGAATATTTTACTTAATAAAACAATAAATGAATTATTACAAATTTCAATGATAAAAAATGAAATTTCAATGCTTTTAACTCAAAAGTGACAATTATTTTGAAAAAAAAAAGAAATTACCCAAAAATAATAATTATTTTAAATTGGAGAGAGTACATGAAAGATAATCTTGTGCATGTACCACGTACTATTGAATTAATAAATTAAACTGAATTATTATTTTTGTCCTAAAAATGAATGAATGTCCATTTCTAATTATTTGATTGATCACAAATTTGATTATTTAATTCGAGATAAAATGAATAATAAATATGGAAAATTGTATAAGAGATAACACGTATCAATTTTTACTAATGTAGATGAAACACGTGTACCCAAAGTATCAAGTGTCTAAGTGCATGCAAATTAAACACGTGTCCCCAAAGCACCAAGTGTCTTTGCCCCTCTTCTAATTGTGCAAAACTTCTTAAATTAGCCAATAATTTTCAAAGACTAATCATAGAAATTCTAGAAGACTTATGATTACGAAAATACCCGTAATGAAATATTGTGAGGACAAATTTGTCATTTGATAGCGACACTTTTGAGGAGGAAAGCCCACTTTCTTGCTTTTAATATAGCATAGATATGGATGATATTCTTGTAAGATTAAATTAAAATCAAATTATGAAAAATATATGAGAAAATATGAGGTTCCAAAAATATAACTATGAAATAAAATTGTACAAAACCGCCAATAAAAAAATTGAGAGGGTCGCTGTCAATCGTAGCGTTCCACTACCAGAAAGTGTGAAGAACGCCACCAAAGAGAGTCACACCATGATATCAGCTGCCCTTCCACTACCAGAAAGTGTGAAGAACACCACCAAAGAGAGTCACAACATGATATCAGCTGCCTAATAAGCTTTTGCACAAATACATAACTTAATCTCTACGCCATTGCAGTCATTTCTTTGTTCTGCATCCAGAAACCTAGTGCTGCATTTTTTTTCTTCAACCGAGTATGTCATTTCTCTCTCTCTCTCTCTCTCTCTCATACACACACACACACAAAAAAAAAACTACTGTGTGTTTGAGATATTGTATGATAAGTGATTTGTTTGGTTTATTTTGAAAATTAATTTCTTACTCCAATTCATTTTTTCGGTTCGTGTTTGCATTCTGCAACTCTATTATGTTTTGGTTATATGCTTCCATTCATGGTATATTTAGTTTTTTCTTCAACCGAGTATGTCATTTCTCTCTCTCTTTCTCCCCCTCACACACACACACACACACACATAAGCTACTATGTGTTTGAAATTTGTATTATAATTGATTTGTTTGATTCATTTAGAACATTAATTTCTTACTCCAATTCTTTATTGCTGTTTGTGTTTGCATTCTGCAACTCTATTAATTTTTGGTTATATGCTTCCGTTCATGGTCTATTTAATTTTTGTTCTTGAGTTGTGCCGTTTGATTTTGCTCTATCTAATCAAAATACTCTGTTTGGCTAAGGAAATTTGGTTCAATCTATGTCTAAATAATTTTCATGTAATTGCAGTCCGCCATTTTCATCGTTTCTTTCTTCTGCATCCAGAAACCTATTGCTGCATTTTTTTTCTTCAACCGAGTATGTCATTTCTCTCTCTCTCTCACACACACAAGCTACTGTGTATTTGAGATTTAATATGATAAGTGATTTGTTTGGTTCATTTAGAAAATTAATTTTTTACTCCAATTCATTTTTCCTGTTTGTATTTGCATTCTGCAACTCTATTATATTTTGGTTATATGCTTTCATTCATGATCTATTTAGTTTTTTCTTCAATCGAATATGTCATTTCTCTCTCTCTCTCTCTCCTTCACACATTCATAAATGATGTGCCCAAACCTAAAACTCAGGCCCAAATTATTGAAGTTCATGAACTGTGGCTAAGTTCACCACTCGGTTGGCCAAAATGAACCCAATGTCATGGTTCTAACCAAAGTACTAAACCAATGAGCAAACGACACGTGTATCCAATCGATAATGACATTTTGCCTTTTAGGCTCTATATATATACCTCATCTCCTAAGGTTCAAAGTATGACACTCTTCACTCATCTAAATTTCATACTCCATAGTCTTTCTCACCCTATATCATATTCTTACTCTTATGCCGGAGCCTCATTGCCGGGGACCACACTTGGCTTTGAATTAACGGTTTTCTCTCTTATCTCAGGTGAAAGAATCTTCTTGATTATGTCGAATAACTGACCGCCTCTCTCGAATCCGACCACGTTGCATACTCGTTTTCTTGATAGCATCAATTGGTTCCATTGCTTGCTGGGAAATCGAAATTACTTTGGGTCCGCTCCCGAGTTTTTTAGGGAGAGAAAGGGAAGGGAAGGGAAGGGAAGGGAGGGAAGGGAGAGAAAATCATTGAACATTTCTTTCCTCCCATTTCCTCCCACACTTGGGAAGATTGAAAAGGAAGGAAATGAGCTCTCATTTTCTTTCCTTTCCTCTCTTAAAAAAACTTAGGAGCACACCTAAAACTTAGGAGCACACCCCAGTGAGGAAATGGTCCCTTTTCCTTCCCCTAAGAAATAATCCCTAAACCCAAATTCACAGCCAAAAATTTCAAATTCACTGCCAAAAATTTCAGCAGCCTATGCCGGCAATGTTCTGCCGCCGCCAAATCAAGCCATACACAACCCAGCAAAGGAAGGGGAGCAAATCAAAGTTCAAAAAAACAAGAGGGAGAACGAGCAATCAGTCCAAAAACAAAGGCAACCAAGCAGAGTAGGGAATGGCTTGATTTTCCCAGCCGCTGGTGTGAGCCCAGTTCGCCGGTGAGTGGTTTCTCTGGCCCTCCTTCTCTGAAACGACCCACGTGACAAAACCTAGCATAAGATACAGCCACATAAACAACAAAAACAAACAACTGATCCTAAGCCCTTTAAGACGACGTCAATGGTGAAGAAATCGCCGAGGGTGGACCTCATACGTGATACCAGTCTCCTCCGTCAACTCCGGCACTTTTCCACCACCGACGAATCTCCGATAAGTCAATAAATACCAGATCCGGATGCGCCTCTCCAGGACGAAGTCATAGTCACCAAAATCAGCATCATCAGACTTCAAACGTGCGTCACCAGTCGCCTCCTTCTACTCTGGCGTCCTTCCCGGCGCCGGCGACACTCCGAGAAAACAAATCAACACCCACCAGGATGCGCCTCCTCTAGCTAAAGCGAAATGCGAAGAAATCGCGGCCAAGGGAGTCCAGGTGCGCAGCTCTGCCATTCACACCGGATCCGGCTGTTTCAAGTCATATTCTTCCCGTTCCCGAACACGCGTTGGATCTCCGTCAGAAATGCTGTTAATCCCAATTCAGGTGAACTCCTTCTAATTACAACCTTTATTAAATATTTATGCACTAGTAAAAGTCCGTGGTATTTTTTTATTTTTGTATCTTTTAGTATTTTTTTTATTTATTTTTTTTTTATTTAAAAAAAAATAGGGCAAAATGGGAAAAGGACAACTTAGTGAGGGCAAAATGAGAATTTTTTTTGGCACTATTCATTGTACTGTTCACATGGCTGAGGTGGACAGTTGTGATTTATACTATAGATAATTTTGTTCAATAAGAATGAATACATGCTTAGTAAATTAATCTTCACCCATTACATGCCGCTGCCACTAAAAAATAAAATAAAATAAAATTATTTATTATTTAATTAATAGTGAAGCATAAATTGTTTCAATCCCCTCAAGTATAAATATGATTATATGCTCTCCAAAATTCGTATATAATGAAAAATTATAAATTTTACTTGTTTATAAAATTAAAAGCGAATACATGGTCACAAATTGGAGTTGATGCCTATTTGTACAATTTACATACTCCCTCAGTCTCTGTCGAGTGGATACTTATTTCCTTTTTAGTCCATCTCAGCCCAATGGAGACTGCCCAAAATGGAAGGGAATCTTTACTATTTTCCCCACTCATTCTCTCTCCTATTTTACTTTTACACTCACGACATCAATCAAATTACTATTCCTCCAACTCATTCTCTCTCCTATTTAATTTCATACTCACAACATTTCTTTTCATTTTTTATCTCTCTTACTTTTTCTTAATCTGTTTGTCCAAGTTTTTGATATCCACTCGACTGGGACGGAGGGAGTATGATGTATTTACATGTTTCTTTGCAATTTTAATTTGAAGTGAAAATATTCATATACCTTATCACAAGCATGGTGTTTCTTCTTTTTGCTCTTTGGAATTGTATTGGCAGGAAATGTTATGGACAAAATTGCTTTATGTGCTGAAATAGGAAGAAGTACAAGTGATCCATGTACTCATGTCTACGAACAATTTTTAGATGTTGCTCCAGCTTCCATTAACTTTTTGAAGATAATTTAGCTAACATTGCTAGCTCTCATTAAATTTTTAACAGATATCATCAACTTCCATTAAACTCTGTCATGACCCCACGTTAGAGCATCCACAATGGAAGCTTTTTCAAAGCTTTTTATTTTTGTGAAAAGCTATATAGAGCTTTTTACCATTGTGATAAACCTTGAGGAACTCCTTACTAAGGAGTAGCTCTTTGTAGAAAGAGCTACTCTTTTGTGGTTTTTAATTAAATTTCATCAATTCCCTAGACAAACAAAAGAGCTCTACCATTATAAGAAAATATTAGAGATTTTAATATATTGCTTAAGAATGATGTGTCATATTGAAATTATAAAAAAGCTTTCACTTGAGCTTTTACCATTGTGGATGCTCTTAGTCTGTTCCCACCACTTCAACTCCACTCTTTCCATTTATACCCTACACTAAATTATTTTACATGACCCCTCCTTCAGCATGCCTACATGCTTAACATTTTAGTACTATATATATAAACTGTTGATATGCCTATTTAGTAATTTAAAGTGGTATATCACATTCATAATTTTAGTATATTTGTACCACTAACCAACTAAGTGGATGGCTAAAATTAAAGCATGAGTGATTGTAACCTCCTTAAATATTATTTCGAAAATTGGTCCAAGGACCATAGCAACGATTTGCAAAAATTTGTCTAGTGACCATAGCAAAAAATAAAAAATATCTCTTAATGTATTCTCTAAAATTTAAAGCAAAAATCAATATTTGTCTTTAATAGAGAAACAATCACGAATTCATTGAATTCCTTAAACGATGTCTCTCCAAAAGCGTTACACATGTTATTCTACGCGGTATCCTAATAAAGGTGTCCATGCCGCACATATCTCAGCTGATATGTACCTAAGACAAACAAGCTAAAAATAATGCACTCCGTGAAAATTGGTCCAAATGACCCTAGCGGTTTGCGAAACGATCGTGGAAACCGAAGGTCAGGAATAACTAGGCCTGAACGCTTTGCCAAGATTGGTCATACACAACCATAGCACTGCCGCACTTGCTAAAATTAACTCATGAAGTTATAGCATTCGTAACGATACCAAAAAATATAAAAAAAAAATAAGAAACGCTTGCAAATTAGTCTCAGTGATTATAGCAAAGCGGTATCGATTGGCCACATTAAAGGTGCTCGCGACTATTGATTCAGGAGGTCATAGCTAGCAGGAACACCGCAAGCATATCGGGTGATGAAATAAAACCCCATGGCCTCAGTAGTGATATGACTTAAAATGGGTTTCAGACCCTTGGCGAAAATTGATCTCAGTGATTATAAGCCTCTCACACTTAGCGAAAATTGGTCTAAGGATCATAGCAACAACTTGCAGAAATTGCCCCAGGTGGTTATAGCAATACAACAATTTTAGTCACATGTTAATAACAGAATGCTCACAGAAAATCACTTGCTAAAATTAAACCAAGTGATTATAGCAGTCGGGCTCCATCAAACTTATTTCAAACAAAGACATGGCAAGTATATCCGTCCTCAATCTTAACGAATGGAAGAAACGGAGTACAAATCGCCAAGTAGGGTTACCTGAAAGATAAAACCTACTTTTGTTCGGAGGAATATGGCTATACACCCCTATGATGCACGGATACGTCATCCAATCGACGTATCGCGTATCCGAGACGTATGGGATACGGATACGCGTAAAATACGTCAAAAACGGCAGAAAATACGTACCGGGACCGAATTCGAATTTTCACAAACTTTGGATACGGGAGAGAGAGACGCGAGAGACTGAGACGAAAAAACGATCGTACCTCGCTTCGCCTTCTTCGTCCAGCCAACCTAGCGCCACTTGCCAGTCTCCAGTGAAAGGTGAACCTAGCTCGGCCGTCGAGTCTCCTCCGTGACTCAGGTTTGTTGCGTCTCTCACTCTCTCTCTCAGTTTCTCTCGTCGCGTCTCTCACTCTCTCTCTCTCTCTCTCCGTTTCTCTTTGATTTTATTTGATTTTAGACATTTTGATTTTAGTTTAGGAGTTGGGACACATAGCAACATTGAGTCATTGACAGTTGATGTTGTTTATTGTTGAATATTTCTATTTTAGATATTTATATTTTGGTTCCTATGGTTTGAATAGTTACACTTTGGTCCTTATAGTTTGAATATTTACACTTTACCCCCATGTATCCGTATCCGGGATTTTTCAACAATCACATATCCCCGTATCTCGTATCCGCGAATCCGTATCCGAGTATCCGTATCAGTGCAACCTAGATACACCCTACATAGCATAACCAAAAGACAATATTTTTTGGCATTTCATCAAATGCTTCTGAGGAAATCGTTACAACACATCGGGTCAGGTCAAATCTTTGCGATTCAAAATCTCCTCGAAGCTTTTCACTCTCAAGATATCATCCTAAAAAGCATACGGCGAAGGAAGCAGCAAGCAGATCAGAAAAAGGGAAAAGCACAAAGTATTAAGGCATGAAATTCAAAGCAACAAACGAGACAACTTGATGTGGTTAATCACTTCGGACTGCGGTCTTCTAAAGTTATTAAAGTGAAAAGCTCCTATATTACTATTTTCATAAAAATGTCAACTACGCAATCGCCCCTCTCGATTAAAGAGACAAGGTAATTTTTTATCATGCTTTAATAGCACCATGATAGAAACTGTCTGTCATTCATTCATGCATCTCCTCACGTCATATTAGACATCACATGTGTACATTCACAAACTGTTGTTAGTCCCACTCGAGATAGCTCCTTGTAGAGCGAAATCTCTTGCCAAAATTAGTAGACTATAGCAAGAAGATGTACAAAAATTGGTCTAACTTATAGCAAACCGCAATAGGGTTTGCAAAAATTGGTCTAAGTGACCATAGCAAATCGAAGAAGATTTGCGAAAATTGGTCTATAACCATAGCAAACCGCAATAGGATTTGCAAAAATTGGTCTAAGTGACCATAGCAAATTGATGAAGATTTGCAAAAATTGATCTAAGTGACCATAGCAAACTGTAAGATGATTTGCAAAAATTGGTCTTAGTGACCATAGCAAATCGAAGAATGATTTGCAAAAATTGGTCATGTAACCATAGCAAACCAAAGAACGATATCCAAAAATTGATCTAAGTGACCACACTATTTCCTCCTCAACTCTATCATAAATAATCAAGCTAAGGAGTCGGGGGCTACCGATGTGCCCAAGCCTAAAGCTTGGGCCCAAATTATTGAAATATGAACCGTGGCTAAGTTCACCACTCGGTTTGCCAAAATGAACCCCATGTCATGGTTCTAGCCAAAATACTAATCCAATGAGCAAAATGAGCAAACGACACGTGTATCCAACCGATAATGACATTTTGCCTTTTTGGCTATATATATGCGTCATCACCTAAGGTTCAAGGTATGATGCTATTCACTCACCTAAATTCCATACTCCATAGTCTTTCTCTCCCTACATCATATTCTTACTCTCACGCCATATTCTTATTCTCACGCCGGAGCCTCATCGCCGGGGACCACCCCTGGCTTTGAGTTAACGGTTTTCTCTCTTATCTCAGGTGAAAGAACCTTCTTGATTATGCCGGATATCCGACCGCCTCTTTCGGATCCGACCACGTTGCATACCCATTTTCTTGGTAGCATCAGTTACAAATTCAGATTACATGAGCATTATTAATGATGTTTCAGGAAGTGGTAGCGTGTGTGTCCAAGTTGCTGGTGTAGTGAATGTAATTTGTAGGCTTATTGTATACATGGTCATCATCGGTAAGAACTTGAAAACAATTGTATGCATTTATAGTTTTTATTAAGGTTTAACTCTTTGTATGTGTGTGTTAATATATTTTATTTTTAATTTGAGAAGGTGATGTCTTAGTGGGACATCAAAATGGTATTATCCACGTTGGTGTCTTAGAGATTTTGGGAGCGATGGTGGACGCATTGTAGAACTTGTATGCTTACATCGTTTGCTCTTTTTGCTTTCTTGACAACGATCAAAATCACAGGGGTAAGAATTATCCAATTTCCATGCTCGACTTCGTTTACATTTCTGCTTTCTTTATTCCAGGGGATTGTCAGAAATATGGTGTTGTGATGAATAACTTGGTTTGTTCTTTTTTCTTGCAGATTGGCTGAGTCGAATGTTTGATAATGCATCAGTGACACTGGCCATTCTTTTTCTCGTGATCACCTTAGTGATCACATTCCTTAAAATTACTAATGACAGCCTTCCTATGCCATCCTATGCCAAGATGGCTTCCTGTTATTGTTGTTGCTGATATTTTATCCCTCGGAAGAGTATTCATGGCGGTGTCGGCTCTCATGACTGCTTATGTCTACCACTTTAATGGTATGTAAGAAAATTATGTCATCATTAGTTTGTGTTGTCAATATGGTTTTTGTTCTAAAAAGCGATCAACTCTCTTTCTTTTGTATCAGATGTCTTTCTCTCACAAGTAGTTGTCTCTCTTTCTCAATATAGAAATATAGAAGTATTTTCATTGTCATAGAAATTGTTCTGTTGCACAAGTGAAGAATGCTTGTACTTCTTGAAAGCGTATATGAATCTACATAAGTATTTAGTGGTTAATAAACTGTGCATTTTCTTTTATTTATCGCAGTGCTGAATGTTAGAAGCAGGCTTAGGGATCCTCTCTCGATGGGAAAAGTCATACATTATTGTTTGTCAGGATGGGTAGTTGCTTACGAAGTCTCGGCCATATGTGGGTTCTTGCTTTTTGGTGACTCAACACATGCTAATGTGATGGCCAATTTTGCCGAACTGGGGGACACTTATTTCTTAAGTGATCTTGCTCGTTTTATCTTTTCTCTCCATATCATGCTTTCTTTCCGCAACATTTTATTTGGACTCCTGACATATGTCCATTCCATGTTTCCAAATATTAGATTTTCCATGGTAGCTATGGTAGTAATGGAAAATTTAATATTTGGAAACATGGAATGGACATAGGTCAGGAGTCCAAATAAAATGCAAAAAGAAAGCGGCAAGATGGAGAGAAAAGATAAAACGAGCAAGATCACTTAAGAAATAAGTGTCACCCAGTTCATTAAAATTGGCCATCGCATTAGCATGTGTTGAGTCACCAAAAAGCAAGAACCCACAGATCAGATTTCGTAAGCTGATCCTGACAAAGAATAATGATGACTTTTCCCATCGAGAGAGGATCCCTAAGCCTGCTTCTAATATTCAGCACTGCAATAAATAAAAGAAAATGCACAGTTTATTCATCACTAAATACTACTTGTGCAGATTCGTATACGCTTTCAAGAAGTACAAGCATTCTTCACTTATGCAACAAAATAGTTTCTATGACAATGAAAATACTTCTATATCGTAGAGAGAGACAACTACTGTGAGAGAAAGACATATATGATACAAAAGAAAGAGAGTTGATCGCTTTTAGAACAAAAATCATATTGAAAGCACAAACTAATGATGACATAATTTTCTTACATACCATTAAAGCTGGCACATATAAGCACTCACGAGAGGCACAACCATGAATACTCTTCGAGGGATAGAATATCAAAGAATAACACAACAGAAGCCATCTTGAAAAAGCATGTAAGAAGGCCGTCATTAGTAATTTTAAGGAATGTGATCACTAAGGTGATCATGAGAAAAGAACGCCACTCACCGAAGCAAAATCAAACATTCGACTCACCAATTTGCAAGAAAGAACAAACCAAGTTATTCATCACAACACCATATTTCGACAATCCTCGGAATAAAGAAAGCGAGAAATGTAAACAAAGTCAAGCATGGAAAATGGATAATTCTTTACCCCTCGTGAGTGATCATTGTCAAGAAAGCAAAAGAGCAAACGATGTAAGCATACAACTTCTACAACGTCCACCATGCCTCCGAAAAATCTCTAAGACACCAACGTGGATAATACCATTTTTGATGTCACACGTAAAACATCACCTTCTCAAATTAAAAAATAAAATATATTAACACACACGCATACAAAAGAGTTAAACCTTATTAAAAACTATAACAAACAATTGTTTTCAAGTTCTTACCGATGATGACCTACGTAGACAATAAGCCTACAAATTGAATTCACTACACAAGAACTTGGACACACGCGCTACCCCTTCAAACATCATTCATAATGCTCACGTAATCTGAATCTCATAACTCTACCGAACCTCAACATGTTTTTGATGTTTGAATGTGTAAGGAGTGCGACGAGTAATGGATGCACTACCAAATATCAGACCAGCGCCATAGTTTTTAAAGGCGAAGGGCGAGTGAAGGGCTATACACACCTGGAAAAGGCGATGTGGTAGAAAAGCGACAAAAAGGCGAGCAAGGCGAAAAAATAAAATAAATAATTAGTAAATATTTGAAAAATATATAAATATACATGTAACATATGAACAAAAATTCAAACATGTTAAAGGACTAACATAAAACATTTAATAAAAGCAAATAAAGTTCAAACATGTTAAACCACATAGTTCAAATCATCAAAACAAATACTAGTTTAAGAAATTGAAATGAATTTAAAGTATAAAACACTAAAGAAAGGAAATAAAGTTCTAATATCGTGCAAAAGCAAGTCAAGCAAGGGTTAAGGCCTATAAATCTTAGCATCGACCCCAATCCATCCCCCCGACAAAAATACTATTCTCTTCATCCTCATCTAGTATCTCAACATCGTCATCATTTACATTCTCATCCAAGTCGTGTGCTTTCTCAAGGAGCTCTATATCTTCCTCCTCTTCTTCATCTTCATCAAGAAGGTTTAGAGGAGGTGGTGGCCTACTTGGCCTAGGAATCTCTGAAGTTTGTCCTCCCTCCTTAATCGTTGTAGTTGTCTTTTTCCTTGAGCTACTTGGACCCCCGCCACTTTCGTGTGGAGTTGATTTGGTTGGCCTATCTCTAGTAGTATAAGCACGATCCTCAGCTCCACACACATTACTAATCAAATCCCAAGTTAATCCACCACCATTCACTTCATTACCATCATCTTTGGTATACCCTTCATCAATTTCATCCAAACAAATTGGATTGATTGTATATCGGGATTGGTAGCGTCTTCTTAAAGCTCTGTTATATTTTACGAAGACCACGTCATTTAATTTGGTTTGATCCAACCTATTCCTCTTGTTACTGTGAACCTGTAATTATTTTAAACCAAATTAGTACAAGGCTACATGAATTAACTTTTATATTATTGCTAACTCTCACTTTTTAAATTTTGGATACATACATGCTCGAAGAAACTCAAATTCCTCTCGCATCCCGAAGCACTACAAGTCAAGTTAGTGATTTTCATGGCAAACTCTCGCAATTCTGGAGTTGATTTACCATAAAGCCTCCACCACTCACCTACGAAAGAAAGAAAACAACAAGTTAATACTCATAGTTGGTATACTATAAACATGAAATCCATCAAATTATAAATAAAATATTACCTGGAGCAATCGTGTATCGTTGCCTTTTGAGTAAATCATGACCCAAATGATTCTTCTACATTTGTAAAAACCTTCAATTGTTTGGTTATTTGATCTTGAGTATTTGTGTCGGATATCAATCTCTCGAGACATTTAACGAACCCATCCCAAACCACTTGGTCCTCGTGAATATTCTTATTCGTGTAGTGAAACTCTGGATTCAAGTAGTAAGCAGCAGCATGCAAAGGTTGATGAAGTTGATCTTCCCACTTGCACTTGCGATCAATGATCTAAAAAAAGTCTAAATACTCCTTTTGTCTTCAAAATTCTTTGCAATTTTTTCCTTCGCTCTATCCATGGCTTTATACATATATGGCATAGGATCCTTTATCTCACCGTCAACTAATCGAAGGCATTAAAAAGAGGACCGGCGACCAAAAGAGCCTCTTTAGCCACCTTCCAGAAGCGAAGTTGACAAGAAGCCAGAAGTTGGAGATCATTCTGATGGAAAGTCTAGGTTAGTGAGTTTGGATTCAGTGTTCACTATTCTGCATCTTTTCTTTTTTATTAGTCACTTCTGAAACCTCATTTTTTTTCATGTAGTCAAAATAGTCGCTGTTGCATGGATTTGTGATTTTGTAGTTTTCCTATAAATATTGTGTGACATGGTACAAGATTAAATTGAAACAAAAGGCGCACTCTTTCTTATAGCAGATGTAGTTAGTAAAGAATATGTTTGTGACTTGGTTTTGGCGTAGTAAACTGTAAAAGTAATAATCCTTCCATCCAAAATCAAATGTCCTAATTTCCTTTTTAGAATGTCCCAAAGTAAATGTCCTATTTAGTTCAACTTTTGTCATCCTTTTTCAATCATATCCTTGAAGATATATTATCAATCTGTCCGTATTCGGAAATGAATAAAACAACCTAAGGAAATGGGTTACTTAAATTTTCACCTACAATGCTCACCGCCTACCTTTTACTGCACAACTATTTCTCTCTCTTTTCAAAGTATGTGGATACTCACCCTCTCTCTCTTGTATTGGAAGGAAGGAAAATAATATCTTTATTAGAATGCCCAACAAACTATGACATTATATTTGGGAATGGAGTAATATTTACATGAATTGACAAATCCCCCGCCCCCCACTCCCCAAAATAATTTGCATGTGATTGCCATTGACATTTTCACACCGTCTCCAGGCCGGATCTTCAATATATCCTTTCCACTATTTCAAAGATATATCTAATAATCTAGATCCTATCAGAACAAAGTTACACACACACACAAACATGTGTGTGTCTATTCCAACAAGCAAGAATCATATAACACCAGTATACTTGTTAGAAAATAATGAAGCGTACTATATCATATTTGAAATTGTTGTTAGATATGTGATTGAAGGATTCATTAATTTTATGCCCTGTGTTTGTTCTCAACGACAGAGGTGCCAAGGAAGACCAACCGGTATCATTTCGCACGGGAATGGCAAAGGTAACCTTTTAAACCTTAATATGGATTGTTAATTCGGTAGCCGCTCACCCTTGAGATGTACTTGCTTTGACACATAAATTTGTTTTGTGTTGCAGTCTGTGTATCAGTGGATAGTTAAACCTCAAACTGCTGTCAAGGCAAATGAAATGTTCCTTCCTGTGTGCAAGGACGGTCTACTGTACAAAATTTAACAAGAATGTATACACCCCTCTCTGTGTGCATATATATATATATATATATATATATATGCTTTCATTTATTTAATGTTTTTATTTTTTGGGTTAGGGGTTTAAGGGGGGGGGGTAGTTATGATTATGTATGTATGTAAACATATATGTATTTCTATACGTGAACACACACACCCTCTATGTGACTGAGTGAGAGCGCTGTGTCCTCGTGTACTAAGAATATACCTCTTTACATGAGGACATGTCCCTTATTAGAATCCCTTTATGAATATTTTTGTTTACTCTTACTCCACTAGGGTTTGAAAAAAAGAAACATGTAATTCCATTATGAATATTTTTTATGACAGTTTTAGTAACTTTTTTTTATTTAGTTTTCTTTATTTGTCACAATTTATTGGAGCGGTCAAAGAAGGTGGGAAAATGGGAAGACGTAGGAAGGTGGAGTGTGAGGCGGAGGGGAGTATGGGAGGATGATGGAGGTTTGTCCGGTGGTGGTGGGCTGGGAGGGCTTAGATCGGGGTATAATTATGATATACTATTTAAACCCCTTTATGTAATTGAAAAATTATTTTAAAGGTCAAAAATTTAAATATTGCACACATCCCCTCATTTTTCACATCTGCATTTCTTTTTCAATGTATAGGTGATTCGAAATTTTTGATTGCAATACCCGTTAAGTCGCTAACATTTGTTAACATTTACTAACGATTTAAGTTGATTTGGCTAATTTATGAATAATACATAGGTTAATTTGATAGTTTAGATAATACGCAGGTCAATTTATTTATATTTAGTATAATACGCTAATCATTTTGATTGTTTACTCAAATAAGAAATAAGATAGTAAGATGTAAAGAAGAAGAAGAGTGAAAAATGAGTAATAATTAAACATTATTAAAATTAGAGAAGTAAATTAAAATAGGTTCAATGGACTGTCATTATCATTCATTAAGACCAAAATACGTTTAGTCCCCCTAAAGTATACATCTAATCCCACTTTGCACCCTAACATCGACGAATCCCACTTTACCCCCTAGAATCAAACTACGTTAGAAACTTAACGAGAAATGGTCATGTAGTGCATATCAATTTGGTGTTTCTCATTTTCCATCCAACTCTACCATCCTCCATAACCAATAACCACCAACGCCACCATATATCCCCAATATCCGACAACCATCATCTCTCCTGAAATCCGACCACCATCCTCTCTCCCAAAATTCGGCCACCACCAACACCACAATTTTTTCGAAATCTGACCACTTTCTTCCAAAATTCGGGTACGACAACAATAACATTTCTCCTTAAAATCCGCCCCCACCAACATCAAAGATTAAAGAAAAACTAGCATCCCAAATCTGGGATTTCATGAATTTAAAATCTCCAGAAATTCATATACTAAATAACATATTCTCTCTCAAAATCATAGATTAAAATAAAAACGAAATTCTATACAAAAAAAAAAAAAGACCTGGACTTCTTCAATCTGGTGAGGATGTGATGACGGAATTTCGATGGTGGTGCGGCTGAGCAATGAGAAAAAGGAGACAAGGGCTTAGATCCACCGTTAGGGGTAGTAGCAGACTCAATTTCTCCTGAAGTGATCTCTTCCATTGCCACCATCTTTGCCATTTGAGCAGTCATACGTGGAGAACCATGGCAACATGAGAGTAGCAACGCCATTACTAGTTCTCTTACAATCTTATTATTCTTTTCCTTGTATTCCCATTTTTTTTCTGTTTGTTGGGGATAAGTACATGGGTTAGGGTTAGGGGAAGTAAAGTGAGATTCATCTGTAATACAATAGAGGGAGAGTTTAACCGCCTCTTATCCCTTATATAAGTGACGGCTCAGATTGATTCTTGGAATGTTGATCCAAGGGCTGAAAATCATCCCTCCTCCTTCAACCAACCGTTCATAGCTTCCCAGAAACTCCCGCAGCAGTTGCGTATACTTCCCCCAAACCGCTTCCCAGTTGATCGATCTCAAAAGAAAACCCTCTCTCTTTCTCTCTCTCTGTTCGCGACTCTAGCAACCACCTCGAATCGGACGGAGTTAGGGGAGTCCCGAAGGAAAGTGTCAGGCCGGTGGGTCTCCGGCGTCTCCTTCTCCTGAGCAGTTACTTAAGTTTAACTTTTGGGTAATGTATACATAGATTTGCTTTATTTATTCATATGTCTTGATATTAATTCCTTAAGTTTAACTTTTGGACTGAGATTGATAGGCCGCATACACTGTTGAGAACTTTTTCGATTCGTACTACTAAATGGAAACAAAGGAAATACCATTTCTTCAATGTTTGTGTGTGAGTGTGTTTTTGTATAAACTTTTCGATTCGCACCACTAAATGGAAATGAAAGAAATACCATTTCTTCAATGTTTGTGTGTGAGTGTGTACTTTTGTATGTGTATTTCTGTAGCTTCCCTTTTTCTATGTAAATCAACACAGGTAAGCCAATTCTCCTCTTCCCTGCATATCAAAATTCAATTGTTGTTTCTATCTTTAGAAAGTTGGTTTTTGTGTTTGGGATATATTTATCAAAATTGCAACAGACATCAATTATTTATGTTTTTTTACAAGTTGAAATTTCCAATTTTTAACTGAGGCATTTATTCGTATTATCTGATTGTTATTTGTTATGCCAAAGCTTATACTGTAGACTAAATATTGATTGCTAAATAAGCCTTTTCCCCTGCTATGGTCTTGAGTATTTAAGAAAAGTTTTGTGCTATGGTCTTGATTATTTCAGAAAAGGTATGGGCAGACATGGAGTTTATGGAGGCAAAGCACACACTGGTTGAACAGTCATATTAGTCCAAAAAAAAATACTAAATGGGTTGCAAATTTCATGGAGAGTAATAGTTTAAATTTATCTTTTGAAAATCTAATTTGGGGTGCAAGAAAGGATAGTTTGGTACATGCAAAGAATCATACCCAAAACCGTTTGCAAGTAATAATGGAGACTCTGAAATGCCACCGAAATTCTTGTTGGGATTGGAGTCCTAAACTATGAGTAAAAAGGAGTCTAAGTCGGAGGAGTTGGTGAGATCAAGTAGGAAAAACGTCGGAGGAGTTTCTGTCGCATTGGGCGACCGCCCAGGTGGTGATGGGCGACCGCCCAGTTGGTCAGAAGGTTACGGCTTGGGAAATTTCTTCATGGGCGACCGCCCATGGGGTGGTGGGCGACCGCCCACGTGTCGGGAGGATTTTTTCTGCAGCAAATTTTGTTTCCTATTTTGATACAAACTCTTCTTAATTTGATTTAGGGTTTCCTTGTACTGCTATATAAGCATAGATACGACCTAGAACACATTGGAGTTGTAGTAGCAACATATTAGAAGATGTCTAATACAATATTGGCTTGGCAATTGCCCCCGGACGTAGTTCATGTGTTGAATGAACCGGGTAAACAACTCTTGTGTTCTTTTGTGTGTGATTCTTCCATTATTGTGCTTGTGGGTGTGTTGATTTCTTGTCTAGATTGCAACGGGGTACCACCAAATTCACAACAACTGGTATCAGAGCTTTGGTTCGGAGGATTCAAAGTTTTTTCATTAGTTGATTAATTTTGAATCGCGTTCTTGGGGACTTGGTGAAGCAATCAGATGAAGAACTCAATCGAGAAATTCAACGGTGTGAATTTCACGTTTTGGAGGACGAGGGTTGAAGATTACCTTTATTGTAAGGATCTTCATAAACCCTTAAAGGAGAAACCCGAAGACAAGTCACAAGGGGATTGGGAGACGTTAGATCGGAAGGCGTTAGGAGCAGTGAGGTGCGCTCTAACCGACGACGTTGCACGGAACGCTATGGAGGCCAAGACAACGGTGGAGTTGCTACAAACGCTGTCAGACATGTATGAGAAGCCGTCTAATATCAATAAGGTGCATTTGATAAAGAGGTTTGCGAATACGAAGATGTCAGAGGGGCAGACAGCGGCAAGTCATATCGACAGTTTCAAAGGTATGGTGGACCAATTGAAAAGTGTTGATATTACTTTCTCCGATGAAGTGCTAGCTTGTTTTCTACTAAAATCATTGCCTGATAGTTGGGAGGTAACTGTCACAACGATTAGTACGTCGAAAACAGCATTGGTGTATACGGAGGTTAGAAATCTCATCCTTCAAGAGGAGTTGAGAAGGAAAGAGAAAAAGGGAGAATCTTCCGTAGATGGGGCTGCACTTAGGGTGGAGAGAAATAGGGGAAGGGGAGGACCGAAAAAGGGGAAAAAGGTCAAGTGCTACAATTGTGGCGATTTGGGTCATATCGATTATATTATGTGCAGGGCAAAGATGGTAGTGCACACGTGGTGGATGATGGTGGAGATGTATTAATCCTAGGAGAGGAGCAGTCGGGTGAAGATTGGGTGTTGGGTTCTGGAGCCTATTGTCATGCTAGTGGGGATGCAGAATCAATGGAGCGGTATAAAACTGGAGATTTTGGGGTTATCTATCTTGGTGATGGTCAACCATTGAAGATCAAAGGTAAGGGGAATGTGATGATGAAGACACCTAACGGGGCTGTTTTACAACTACACAATGTGATGCATGTTTCGGATTTGAGGAGAAGAGTGATTTCTGTGGGACAACTTGACAGTGAAGGGTATGGTGTGACCTTCATTGGTGGGTCTTGGGAAGTCACAAAAGGGGCTAAGGTGATAGCTCGTAGGGTTAAGGGGAAGATGTTGTACTCTACCTACAATGTCGATATTCGTTCCGGTGGGAGCAAGAGGCTAAAGAACCGGCCTATTGGTGTAGAAAGGAGAGACATCAAGAAACGGTATGTTAGGGGGGAGAAGGACACAAAGTTGATCAACGCGGTGTGGAAGTCCAAGTGCCCTAACAGAGAGCGTATTCAGACCAAAAGAAGACGATGCAAGAAACAAGGTACGTCCAAGTTTCAAGGGGAAGCATTGCGAGGAAGGTGGGTCTAGAAGGAGAAGGCGAAGTTAGACTTGCGGGGAGAAATCAAGGTAGAAGCTGATTTGGGGAGGCAAGAATCATCTAACACGGAGAGGTTGAAACGTCGCTTGGTTTCAACTCGCCTTAGTACTTGAGCAGGAGGCTCGGTAGTGTCATGCCAATATGGGGGAAATGTGTTCGAAGGTCATTACTCCGTGGTGGGAGTTGATGGGTGTTCTATGCTTGTTAGTTTAGTCTCCGGTGGGAGATTGTTGGGATTGGAGTCCTAAACTATGAGGAAAAAGGAGTCTAAGTCGGAGGAGTCGGTGAGATCAAGGAGGAAAAACGTCGGAGGAGTTTCTGTCGCATTGGGCGACCGCCCAGGTGGTGATGGGCGACCGCCCAGTTGGTCAGAAGGTTACGGCTTGGGAAATTTCTTCATGGGCGACCGCCCATGGGGTGGTGGGCGACCGCCCACGAGTCGGGAGGTTTTTTCTGCAGCAGATTTTGTTTCCTATTTTGATACGGACTCTTGTTAATTCGATTTAGGGCTTCCTTGTACTACTATATAAGCATAGATATGACCTAGAACACATTGAAGTTGTAGTAGCAACATATTAGAATAAGTCTAATACATATTGGCTTGGCAATTGCCCCCGGACGTAGTTCATGTGTTGAATGAACCGGGTAAACAACTCTTGTGTTCTTGTGTGTGTGATTCTTCCATTATTGTGCTTGTGGGTGTGTTGATTTCTTGTCTAGATTGCAACGGGGTACCACCAAATTCACAACAATTCTTATATAAGCAGTACCTCATAGTGGTTAATGTGTTGGGTTAGGAGTTACGAGAAATAAAGTACTAGGTGGGGTGAGGGTGTGTGGAAGAATGGAAAGCATTGATAGCGATGGAGTAGGCGGAAAGCATTGATACTGCATTGATCTCTCATGTATGAAAATAAAGGTTAATTTTAAATGATGAATTCATAAAGAGGGTCCATCTACCCGAGAGTGATTTGTGTTTGTGCAGAAATTTGATCGATATTGCTATTGATTCTGTGTGAAAATGTTGGGGTTTAACTTAAATTGATATCCATTACAATGCTGGTCAATAATTAGTTCTTCTCCCTTTTGTTTTATTCTTATGTAACCGTGTGAATAAGAGGGGAGTAGAAATCTTTGGTCTCTGTTTGGAATAATATGTGAATTAGGATTGGGCCGCTTAATAATTTTCCGTTGTTCATAGAATCAGCATGCATATGCATTTGCTCAGGTTAATTATGCTTGAAGATTTGTTGTTCATAAGGGAGTAGCTCCCAAATGATTCAGAGTTTTTTTATTTGCAGCACAATTTATCTTTTGGACTCTAGGTATGCATATTATGTTTTAGCTGCCTCTTAATTTGCTCTTGAAGTGGTTGTTGTCGGTCATTAATTTTGGGATAGAGTAGTTGCTCTCTGGAAAGGAAAAAAAGGGAAAACTTTATTTTTGTCCATCGTACTTAGGGATATGTTTCACTTTTACCATCGAACTTTATTTTTTTCATTTTTACCATCGTACTTCAAACAATGATGTCAATTTATAACAAATTTGGGTTAAAAATGACAATATTGTTTGTAGTACAATGGTAAAAATGAAATAAATTTGAGTCTAAATAACAAATTTGAGTATAAAATGACACCATTGTTTGTAGTACAATGACAAAAAATGAAGTTTTCCCAACAAAAAAATGGATTTTTTTTTTGAAAATTTTGATATTGTTGATGCTTTCATATGATTAATGCATGGATTATTTGTCTCTTTGTGTTTGGGCAGCGCCGCCGGTGGTTAGTTGTTACTCTCTATCTTTTTTTTTACCTTGCGAATATAAGGGTCTCTCTAATTTCTCGAAAACAATCGATTTTCTGGTTTAGACTTCTAAATTTACCTTTCCTATTTGAGGGGTATTATGTTAAAATTTGTTTAAGCTCTCTTTTTGTGTACTGTTCCAGTGTCTTTATAAATGAAGAAGCTGTTTTTTTCTAACTATCATTTTCCCCACTTCTTCTCTTTTTGTGTACTGTTACCGTGCCGTTGGCACGGGCATTGAGTACTAGTGGTTAATTAATATATCATTATGGGATAAAATCGACGTCAGGGTGCATAGTGGGATTCGATACTATTCAAGCTCTCTCATGGGCTCATTGCTTCCAAACCCCAGCGCCTCCGTCTGTGTAATATCTCTCTCCCTCCTGTGTTTGTCTATCTTCAAAAACCCTAATTTGTTTTCCTTTTCTTCTTCGCCTCTCTCTGTAACAACTGCAGAGATGACATTACAGGGTTCGTCTCTCTCGGTAACCAATGGAGTAGTACTCGCTTGCATTTTAACTGCATTATATTTGTTGCTCAATTAGAAGTGAATTGCTTTGATATAGTTTGAAAATTTTATTATTTCAGAAATCTACATTACTAACCATTGCAGTCTATACTCAATTTGAAATGGGAGTGCTCGAGTGGGACAATGCAAATGCAAAAGTAGGACTTTGTCGCAAGTAGTACTTGCTTGAAGATTTTAAGCATGTTAATTTGTTTGTTTGTTTGTGTCATTTTAATGGTACATTCGAATCTATATATCAATCCTACAACTTTCTCTGTAATATGATTGGGTATAACAACTCGTGGAAGGAAAAAATGACACTTTCACCTTTGATAGTGTATTTTGCTCTCTATGGGCCTCAACTGTAAAACAGGTAGAAGAGTCTTAATTCCTTGTTTCACAGTGTCGGGAGAGAAACTGTATACCAAAGATTTCACGTTCTGTTCTTTAGCAACTCCTCTTTGTCCTCATTAGTAAAATAGCTCCATGAAAAAACAGATGCAAAAGGGGAATATGTGTCATTCACCTGAATTCCTCACCTCAGTTTAGCAGATTTAATGCTAATCATTTATCGTTCACTATTTGATTTAGAACAACAAAATGGAAAGGCAAAAACCATATTTTCGTCATTGAACTTTAGCCTTTTTCAAAATGTTCTCACTACGTCAACATCCTCATCAAAAATTTAACAAAAATTAGTCATGTGACCTTACTTGACTAACATTCATTATGTTTATGATGAAGATGTTGACATGAATGCCCAAGACTACCCCTTCATCTTCGGCCCCTTTGATATCTAGGTCAAAAGCTTAATGGAATTCAGTCATGTGTGGTCAAATAGCTGATTTTTGTTAAGTTTTAGCGAATATATTGATGGAGTCAGCACATTTTGAAACATATGAAAGTTTAATGAGTACATTTTGAAAATAATAAGTTAAGTGATCATATTTTGAAAATGACTAAAGTTTAGTGATTAAAATATGGTTTTTGCCAAATGGAAAGGATGGTGAAAGCAAGTCAGGATATCACCATTAGTAGCAAAAAGGTCATTTTTTCAGGTGCACAGTTGATTTGCTTTCTTCCTTGTTTGTAAAGTTCCCATGCATCCTTTTCATGGCCTTTGGTCTCTACTCTTTTCTGGCATCTCCTTCAACTTTTGTTTGTTCCTCTGTTTATAGTGTCGAAGGCTGAATGCCCATCAAGGCCAAAAAGGATCTTTCAGCACCCAGATGCGCGGTGTGTTAGCGAGAAATTATTCAAAGAAACCATGACAAGATAAAAGTTAGTGAGCTACTTATCAAACTTCTGGGCAGCATTTTCTTCGTAATGAAGTGCCATGTCCTTATATTATTTAGATATCCTCACGTGCTTTTAGTAGCTGAACTTGCTGTCCCTCTTAATAATGGTTTTAGCAAGTAATGTTGATTTAGCTATATCCTAATTCTGCTCTCGATACAATTCCTACTCAGCATATTAAAAAATTGTTGATTTTGTTTTAGAATGTTGCTGAACTTATGTTCTATTCTAAAACATAACACACATGCCAAATAATTATATAGATGTATTGAACATAATCGTTTTTAAAAAAGAAGATTTGTTGCAATGTAGCTCCATAAGAACCATAAATAGAAACACGTGAAATATTAGCAGAAATAGAGATTTTAGGCACAATAGAAAGTAATGCTGTAACCGGGGTGGGTGAATGATGTACCATGATTTATACTATGTAATTCCTATGTTTTCTGTTCATTTTATATTCAATTTCCATGTATTTAGATAGGGTTTATGTAATATTGAGAGTATTTTGTATTGTGAGGATTATGAGAGAAAACAATGTAATTCGAGCGAATTTTAGGGAGTTTACCTTGTAATCAATTTTGTTCTCAAGAAGCTTCAATCATCTTCAACATCAATGGAGGCTGACAAAGTCAAGGCAAATCAAGGGTATATGGAAGCCAACAAATCAAGCCAAAGACTCAAGAGAAAGCGACAAATTCAGGAAGCTTGGTTCAGGGGACGAGTCGTCCCAAGCAAAGCCAATTATTCCCCATAACATGGACGACTGAAACAGAGGCTGCGAATTCAGGGACGAGTCGTCCCACACTTCACGAGTCGTGCCTAGGCGCTGGAGCGGCAAGCAGAAACGACGGGAATTGGGCCGAGATTTGGTATTTTTATGTTTTTAATTTACTTTCTTTTTCTTTTTTAGACTAGGTTTTTAGAGGGAGTATAAATACTTTATTTTATTTCAGTTTTAGGGTAATCAATTATCCTAATAACAACTCTTGGAAGCTTTTTGATTTTCATGGAAGCTTAATTCCATTGCTTTAGATTTGAATCTTGAACCGTTTATTGAATTCAATTGAGGTATTTATTTCTTTATTCCTTAATCCCTATTCATAGTTTTACTTGTTTTAATTGCTAGATCTTTTTCTAGGGTTTTGAGATTTGATCATCCTCTTTTCCCTTGTAATTGATTTATTACTAGTTTAATCCTAAGTCTGTGCCAGATTAGGATTTTTCACAAGTAGCATCTTAGAGATTTATACATGTGCCATGATAAATTTAGAAGTGGATAAAACTAGATTTTGTTCTATTTGCAAAAGAATAGTGAAATTCTTGATCTTAATCTCTTAAAGCTTTATCAATTAATTATCTAAACCTAGACTGTGCCAGTTAGGTTTGATTATTAATTAGGAATTTAGGTGAGTGTGCAACTACTTATAACCATTAATAAGAAAGAGATGGAGATTGAAATACATCTCGGATCAAGTGAATAGGAGGAAGGGAAAGAAATTATACCGATGATATTGGATTGGTAAACGGGAACAGAAACAAATCTGAAGTGCTTTTTTTTTTATAATTGTTTACAATCACATTTATTTACTTGCTGTAGATATTACAACAAACAATTCAAATAAACCCCCAAACTGGTCTGTGACCATTACACAACAAATACCGTTCTTCAGTGGATCGACCCTGGACTTGTCCTTGCTACAGTTTTGTAGCCGAGTCTTGGTACTAATTTGTAGGCGTGCGACTTTAGCCTGTCAAATTTTGGCGCCGTTGCCGGGGAGTGATGTTATTTGTTTGTGTTCTTATTTAATTTTTGTCTTTTTATTTTAATTGTTTGTTTTACGTTATCCTTGTCCCTTCGTGGTGTGGATCATTGTATGGTCCATACCCGTTCTACTAATAATTTTCTTGAGCATTGTGAACCAGAAATTGAAAGAATTTTCAGGAACAGGAGAAAAGCTTTGTTAGTGGATAAGATGGTGAGACCAGAAGGTGATGTAATTCCTGAAGTGGAAAATAATGTGAATGGAGGAGGTAGAGGAAATAGTAGAGAGGATGTAGTACCCCCATTGACATTAAGGCAGTAAGTAGCTCCCAATTGGGGAGAGCAACCACAAGCAGTCTTATTTCCAAATTTACCTACTGGGGTTACATTTGAGTTGAAGCCTGGGCTACTTAATCAATTGCCCCACTTCAACGGTTTGTCGGGGCAGAACCTGAATCAGCACATCTCTCAGTTTGTACAGATATGTCAGAGCATGAAACCAACAACCTTACCTCTCGAACAGCTTTTATTGAAAGCATTTTCTTTCACCCTGAAAGACAATGTTAATACATGGTATTACCATTTGCCGGCCAACAGTATCACTTCTTGGTAGAAGATGAAGGAGGTGTTTCTTGAAGAATTTTTCCCACCTGACCAGATAAATATTATGAAGCGGGATATCAGCAACATGGAGCAGAAGGCAAATGGGACATTATATGAGTACTATACTCGCGTCCATAATCTCTGCAGGGGCTGCCCTTATCATGGGTATACTGATGACCAGCTGATAGTCTACTTCTACGGGGGACTACTTATGCAGGATAAGAGGATGATAGATTCTTGTTGCGGGGGCAGTATTCTGAATAAGACGGCTGAGGAAGCCCAGAAATTGCTAGAGGAGTTGGCAAAAAGCACAAGGATGCATGGGAAGAGGTCTAGTATTAGACAAGTTGGTGCAGTAACCCTTAGCAGTGGCATTGAGACAGAGGTGAAGGAATTGAAAGACATGGTGAAGGCTATAATGTTGAGCAAACAGCCTAGGCGGTGCGGGTTGTGTTATGATGTGTCTCATGCAACTAATGCGTGTCCGTCATTGCAAAGTGGAGAATTGGCGGATGTCAAAGCTGCAAGATTCGGTCAACCCCAAGAGTGGGGGAATTCTCAGGGTGCTAAGTGGGGTACTCCACATACTTTTACACCCTACAGGTCATCGTATGGGCCACCACCATAGGCTAATCCTCCTAAATCATCTATAAAGGATCTACTTTATTCTCTAGCGCAGTCGGTAACTATTATGAATGGGAATATGCAGCAGTATTAACAGAAGACCAATGCTAGCATTAGTAATCTGGAGAGGCAAATGGGCCAAATTGCAGAGGCAGTAGTGAGAATAGAGGCTAGAGATGCAGCAAAAGTACCACCTCAGACTGAGCAACTTTCGAAGCATAATGTTAGTGCTGTTTATGTGAGGAGAAAGAAGAAAGTTGAGGGGCAAATGGTTCCTATAGAGTTTGAATTAAATGTTAAGAAGCGACTGAAACCGGAGTTAGTGGTGGAAGAGAAGGTAGAGAAGACCCCTGAAGAGAAATATGTTTCACCACCGTTACGTGTCTATGAGCCGGAAGTTCCTTTTCCAATGGCATTGAGCAGAGATACATCACAAGAGTCGGAGAAGAGCATGTTTGATACCTTCAAGAATATTGAAGTAAATATTCCTTTCTTGGATCTTCTCACAACAGTTCCTAGATATGCCAAATTCTTGAAGGAACTGTGTACTACCAAGAGGAATAATAAAGTGAAGAGCCGCGTGAAGAAAGTGAAGGTGATTGAGCATGTGAGCGCAGTTTATCAGAAAAAAGATGCCCAAAAAGTGTAGTGATCCGGGCATGTTCGTGGTTCCGATATCGTTGGGGGGTAGCTCGGTGCAGAAGGCTATGCTCGATTTGGGGGCTTCAATCAATGTAATGTCGTATACATTGTTTGAAGAACTTAAGTTGGGTGAATTGGAGGATACTAGAGTTGTGATTCAGTTGGCGGATAAGTCCAACGCATACCCGAAGGGGGTGGTGAGAGATGTAGAAGTGAAGGTTGGTGATCTATTGTTCCCGGCATATTTCTTCATTTTAGAGATGGAGACTGATTCTAAGGCTCCAATTCTATTGGGGAGACCGTTTATGTCTACTTTAGAGACAAAACTTGATGTAAAGAAGGGCTCTCTAACCATGGATTTTGATGGGGAGGTGGTGAAATTTAATATTTTTATGCCATGAATCTTCCCAAGAATGTGCGTAAAGTTTGTGCCATGGACTTGAGGGAGCCGATTATCAAGGAGGAGGCCAAGATAGATGAGGTGAAGTTTTCTAAAATGAAGCCGGAGGAGGCAAAGAAAGGTGGACCACCGAGAAAGAAAGAAGGGAAGCAAAAGAAGAATGGGAAGCTGAAATGGTCTCCAACAGGGAGGCATGTCCTTGATCCGAATCATCTTCTAGAGGTAACTCGTGAAGATTATTTTCATTCCCCTTACATTGATGAGGCTCATGTTTGTGGGGCCTCCCGTCCCCTTACTTGATTATTCCTTGGTGCCCTTTTTTTTCCATGTTTTATTGTCCTGTATTTATGGTTTAGTGTCATTGAGGACATTGTCTAGTTTAAGCGTGGGGGGAAGGATGATTGTATCATTGTATATACGTTATTTATTTCTTTTAAAAAAAGAGAGAGAGAGAGAAAAGAAAAGAGAGGCTAGGTGAAAACCGAAAACCGGGCAGCCCACCTCATGAAAGTGAGGAAGTAAGTAAAAGTAAAATAAATATATATATATATATATATATATATATATATATATATATACTCTATATATATATATATATATATATATATATATATATATATATATATATATATATATATATTGAAAAGAAATGAGAAGATTTAGGTGAAAACCGGGAAAATGGCACCTAGGCCCAAAAGGTGAGGAAGTGAAATGTATGATCATTTTTATATCTTAGGAGTTGAAGACATAAAGGGAGGTTTGGAGTATCGGGTAGGACCATTGTGGAGTAGGAGGTTTGGATAGTGGTGCTTAGGATTTAGAAACCCTCGTTCCTTGTTGGAGTTATAAGGGGTGTTGGTGCTAGTTCACGAGGTAAATCTTTGTTTAAGGATCGCGACAACGATGATTTCTTTTTATGAGAATTGTATGTATGTGTGAGAGCATAGCATGGGGAAACGTAGGACATATTTAGATCCCCTTGGCTTATTTGTGCGGACCTTAGTTTGGATACCGTTATATTATGGGAGTTGGTATCAAGCTAAGGTCATTATTATCATTGCTTATATTTTGGTGTTATAAGGAGACGGATTTTCTATTACTCCGTTGGTTTTTTATTTTTCATTGACTTGTGTTGGCGGATTAGAGGAGACTAGGAATCATTTACCTCCCATGCATCTGTTTTAGATCGGTGTTTAGAGTGGGGTTAGGATATTACTCATGGGCGAATAATGGTCTAAGTGTGGGGGTATTTGATGTGCCATGATTTATACTATGTAATTCCTATGTTTATAGTTCATTTTATATTCAATTTCCATGTATATATCGATAGGGTTGATGTAATATTGAGAGTATTTTGTATTGTGAGGATTATGAGAGAAAACAATGTAATTCGAGCGAATTTTAGAGAGTTTACCTTGTAATCAATTTTGTTCTCAAGAAGGTTCAATCATCATCTTCAACATCAATGGAGGCTGAAAAAGTCAAGGGTCGAGGACCAATAATTGCCAAACAAATCAAGTTCGAAGTTAGAAAGCGACAAATTCAGGAAGCTTGGTTCAGGGACGAGTCGTCCCAAGCAAAGCCAATTATTCCCCATAACATGGACTGCGAAGCACGAGTCGTCCCACAATTCACGAGTCGTGCCTAGGCGCTTGCGAGTCGTGAGTCGACTGGAGCAGAAGCGATGGGAATTGGGCCGAGATTTGGTATTTTTATGTTTTTAATTTATTTTCTTTTTCCTTTTTAGACTAGGTTTTTAGAGGGAGTATAAATACTTTATTTTATTTCAGTTTTAGGGTAATCAATTATCCTAATAACAACTCTTGGAAGCTTTTTGATTTTCATGGAAGCTTAATTCCATTGCTTTAGATTTGAATCTTGAACCGTTTATTGAATTCAATTGAGGTATTTATTTATTTATTCTTAATCCCTATTCATAGTTTTACTTGTTTTAATCGCTAGATCTTTTTCTAGGGTTTTGAGATTTGATCATCTTCTTTTTCCTTGTAATTGATTTATTGCTAGTTTAATCCTAAGTCTGTGCCAGATTAGAATTTTTCACAAGTAGCATCTTAGAGATTTATGCATGTGCCATGATAAATTGAGAAGTGGGTAAAACTAGATTTTGTCCTGTTTGCAAAAGAATAGTGAAATTCTTGATCTTAATCTCTTAAAGCTTTATCAATTAATTATCTAAACCTAGACTGTGCCAGTTAGGTTTGATTATTAATTAGGGATTTAGGTGAGTGTGCCACTACTTATAACCATTAATAAGAAAGATATAGAGATTGAAATACATCTCGGATCAAGTGAATAGGAGGAAGGGAAAGAAATTATACCGATGATATTGGATTGGTAAACGGGGACAGAAACAAATCTGAAGTGCTTTTTTTATATATAATTGTTTACAATCACATTTATTTACTTGCTGTAGTTATTACAATAAACAATTCAAACAACCCCCCAAATTGGTCTGTGACCATTACACAACAAATACCGTTCTTCAGTGGATCGACCCTGGACTTGTCCTTGCTACAGTTTTGTAGCCGAGTCTTGGTACTAATTTGTAGGCGTGCGACTTTAGCCTGTCAAATTTTGGCGCCGTTGCCGGGGAGCGGTGTTATTTATTTGTGTTCTTATTTAATTTTTGTCTTTTTATTTTAATTGTTTGTTTTACGTTATCCTTGTCCCTTCGTAGTGTGGATCATTGTATGGTCCATACCCGTTCTACTAATAATTTTCTTGAGCTTTGTGAACCAGAAATTGAAAGAATTTTCAGGAACAGGAGGAAAGCTTTGTTAGTGGATAAGATGATACAAACGGAAGGTTATATGATAATTATTGAGAAAAGACTGAACGGAAAAGATGATACAAGACGGGATTGAACCCTAATAATTGCTCACAGCAATGTTTTCTAATAAATCAATATCAAAGTCTGCTGAATACCTAAGCCCTAACATACCTATTTATATTACTTCTAAGTTCTAATTAATAAAAGAAATAATAATAACCGAATCTTTTTAAAACTAAATAAAATATTCTTGACTGATTGTGAAATATTCTTGACTGATTGTGAAATCTTGCCTCCTTCCATATTGTGAAATCTTGCCTATTCCGACCGATCCCTTTCATACTTGCACCACCTTTCCATACCTGTACCATTCTCCCCTTCTTAGAAAAATTCGACCTCGAATTTTGAGCGTCGTACCGGGAAAGACTGTTCGAAATTTATCTTTGAATCGACAACGAACTAAATACTTCATTCCTTTCATCCCAACATCCATCCAATCACACCATTGGAACGATACAACCTGTGGATTCTTATACCCAAAATTATGAAAGAACCTTGAAGGTGAAAGATGTGTTGTATAACGATCAAATGGATCTTCATACGGAGAAATAAACATGGCTTCAAAATTCCACACCAAATCAACATGTGGACCAAACATCGGCACTTTTGATGCAGAAACTCCCCCGTCAATGAGGCGCCCGCTGTAAGTGCTCCAATTTGAGCTTGTTAGAATTTTCGTTATAAAATTAACGAAAGTTATAACAATTACTAACATTCCTAACTATCCTAACTTTCCTAACAAAGTGAGGGTAAAATGGGCATTGTTATTTAAGGTTAAACCTTAAAAAGAATCTCAAAAAAGAAAAACAAATGAAGAAAACCAAATATAGCAATCTTTGGAAACAAAAAGCTGTTTGGTCAATTTGAATTTTGAAAAAGATTATTCTTCTTGTCCAAAGTGAAGTTTGCATTTAATGAACGATGCACGCTGCCCGATCCTATCCGCGCGGATACGTTTGCTATTTTCGAGAGGGCTATAAATTGAGCCCTCCGAGTCACAAAAATAAGCGGGAAGAACGAAATGCAACGAACCTCTCAAGGCGAAATATAGAGAGAAAACAGTGAGAATTCTCAAGAATTGTCACCTTTTTCTCTCCAATCTTTCCCAACTCATACTCATCCACTCACTCTCATATTCAAGCCCTAAACACTCATACACTCAAGCCAAACACTCAAGAACACAAGGAAGATTGGTAAACCCTCTTCTTCCTAACCCTAAATCTCATCCATGCATGCATCTTCAAACTACAAAATGTAGTTCTTTCATCTTCTTTCTCTAGATCTAAGAAGATCACCATGGAAGACCATCTCCATGGATGATCTTCTACAAAGATCAACATTATTTTCAAAGCTTTTCTTGCTTACTTGCAAAAATGCACTTTCAAAACCCTAAAAACCATTTTCAAGCACTAAATCTTGATTTCAAAGGGTAAAATCCCCTCCCCAAGCAAATGAAATGCTTAGTCCTAATGTACCCCAAGGATGGTTTGGTATAGTTGATTCACCACTAAAATGTCTAGTGATCACTAACCAAAACCTAGGGAAATGGGGACAAGCATGGATGCAAAACCCCCTTAAAATCATATTTTCTTTCTTGAGAAGTTGCTGTCCAGTAGCAATTTTCTCAGACCTCAGTCCATGGTCTTAATTTTTGGACACAGATGAACTTGGAATTTGGTGTTGACTACAAAACACTTTTTGTAGCCAACATCCAGAGCTTTCCAGACATATTTTTACCTTATTTTTTGGGTGAGTAAAACTCCTCTTTTCAATTTTTCTTTCAGAGGCTAGTTCATCAGCTTCTGGGAATCCAGATTTCATATCTGAGGTTTCCAGAAGGTTTTGACCCCTCAAATCTTCTCCAAAATGGAAATTTCTTTCACACAAAGTTTATTCAAGGAGTCTAGAGAAACTTTCATTCTCTGAGTTCATCCAGATTATGAAGTTTTAGGACCCTTGAATCCATTTCAAAATCAGGTGTCTGCTGCCATTTTCTTCTGGCAGAAGTGACTTCTCAACTTCAAAAGGTTTTTGAGTACCAAATCTCAATCCAAAATCTCCAAAAAATCATGGGATCAGTTTAAAGTCTTAAAAAGACATCCCAAGTTTTACTTTTTCCAGGTTCAACTTATTTTGGCCAAAACACACACACACACACACACACAAATGATTTTCAGCTTGGAAGACTCGTTTTACGAGGCGCGTAGGAGTGCACACTAACGTCCTTCCCGACGCGTAACATGACCTCCGAACCTAAATCTCTGATCTCGGGCTTTTTCAAAGTTTTGGCCCTTCAAAATTAAAATGGCGTGGCGACTCCGTTTTCCGGTTTTATTTGGTTTTTCAAAGAAACGCAAAAATCGAATTTTTCCGCGAAAAAGGCAACACATCGTTACGGTGGCGACTCGGCGGGGACTAAGCTTTTTAATAAAAAAATGGTATTCGGTATATTGGTGGAAACCACTAAATTTCCCGTTATCGCCTCCTAACACGAGTCGGGGATAAATTGTGGTCTAACAATCCCACGTACCGGTATCACCGTTTTCAAAAAAAAAAAAAAAGGCTTTTGAGGGTCAAGCTTCCGTCCGGCTTTGAAAATCATTTTTGTGTGTGTGTTGATTTTTGCACAGTTTTCATGTTGTTTTGGCCGCCTCGGAGAAAGTCAAAATTTGGTTTGTCGGAATAATGTCCCTAGCGCCGGAATTTTCATGCTTACGTGCTTATGTGCTCATAAAAAAATTCAAAAAAAGATTTTCAAAAAAAAAAAGAAAATTTCCAAAAAAAAATCATGCATCATATTTTTAAGACACATAAAAAAATCTCTATTTTACTCGGAAAAGAATATAGGCGCTTGCACACTACGCGCACGTGACCGTACACTTTGCACAGCTACGTCCTTAACCCGGGGAAATCCTTGTCGCGGTCCGTTTGGTCTTATTACGCCTCTCGGATGAGCACAGGACTACCCAAACATCCCATGGAGCCTCGTGTCGACCATGCACTTGTCCGTGACACACTTTGTCCGAGACCCGGTTGGTTTTTAGTCCAGTCTGTGTCATGCCTGTCCGTGTATAGACCTTTCCTTTCAAGCCTTTGTCGGCATACCGACTCACTATCTCTCGGGTCCCTAATCGGTCGCTAATCGGTCGAAGTTGCCGGTTTTCCGCCGCAGACTTTGACCAAGATATTGACCGGCGCCTTGACTTCGGCTCTGACTGGCACAAATTATACACTGACTCCCAGCATTGACACTGAGTCATCAAGGATTAACGGTTATTCCATGCCTAATTACGGCTTAACTGACGACAAGTCAAGATCAATAGCGGACATTTATCAGTCCAAATCATGCCGACTTTTTGTCGAGCCCTCGGACATAATCTTGACTTTCGACGTCAGCTTTGTCCGTAATTTACATCGAATGCTCGTTAAGACTCGATTACCCGCCAGACTTTTAGGATCGTTTTTCTTTCGGTCGGTGGGACCCGCTTGCCCTATAGGACCCTCGCCCGGGGCTGTCCACCCTGGGAGGTCGAAATACAGGTGGAATACGAGGGGCTTATAGACGTAGTGACGGGGCCCACTGATCCAGGAATCAGAGTAGTTTGCGAAAAAGAAGAGCAATCTTTTCCAACCGATTAGGATAATAAAATGTGTTTTAAGTAAACGTGAACAAATAACTGCATGTTGCATGAGCCTAAAGCCCAAACACCTACCCTCCTTCCATTCCCAGACATCTGAACCTTCGTGTCCTTTCCCCCGCAGCTCCGCACAAAGCTTGGTTTCGGGCACCGGAGTCCCTTAGATTTGATCCGGTTGGGAAGAGTCAGCATTTGTCGTCGGCTTCGCCGTTTGTTGACTAGGGTTTGAGAATGTCCGCATCGGCCGGTAATGATGGGGATAACGTCACTCGCCTCCAGGGACCCCTCGAGACGAGCAACGGTGGAATCGGTTAGCGGAGAGCGACAGATGAGGTTACGACAGGGAAGCACGGCTAAACGGCCTTATGGAGGCTATTAAGAGTCACGGTCGGCCGCGGCCTCAATCCAGATGGCACCTTCACCGTGGAAGAAGACGAGGATGCCAACCCCACTCTCGGTCGCCACGACTACACGCGAGGATGCCGCCACCCACCTCCTATGGTGCCACTACCAGAACCCATGCTCCTCGATTTTGGTCGGCCGGCTCCCCAACCGCGAGATCACCAGGATCCATGCGGCCGACGACACAAATCGGTGGGGGCGGAATCGGTACGGAATGTCTTCTCATGGTTGGGGCTATCTCGGAATGCCACGGCTAATCGGGATCCCTCCTCGATTCGGAACCGATCAATCAGGACCCTCGCGGCAACGGCCACGGTTCGGAATGCCGCCACAACTTGGTTACGGGCCACGGTCGAGCCCTCCTCGAGCAGTACTAGTTCTGCTCCTCACACAAATCCATTCCTCACTCCGGACTTCTATGGGTTACCAAGCCTCCATCCCGGTGTCATCAGAATCACCGGGACCGCAGTACCCCAGGGTTACACACCTTCACCACAAGCGGCCATGCAATTCAACGATCACGGGCGGCGGCCCGCACTCAAGCCTACTTACGGGCCCCACTCTGGAAATCAGTTATCCGGCCACATCGGGGCTGCCCCCACCTACTTTGCCGGTTGAAAATCCACAGCAAGCCGCAAGGTTCTACCCTTTTGCTCAGGCTCCTACTCATGCTCCCGGGGTAACTCGGCCCAGGACGGGTTTTCACACTACGTCCGGACCGGCCGTTCCCTCCACCCGATCTGCCTCCGGTGGTAGCTCCTCTCTCTAGCTCGGCCACTAGCTTGAATGCCATGGTTCCGCCACAAGACCCTCATCTGGCCTGGTTCATGGAACAACATAAGGAAATGAAAGCGCGGTCGCCGGCCCGGCGCCAAAAGTACGCCTTCCGCCTACGGACCCAGGACTCCATTGTTCCTCTCCCCACAAATTCGTGATGCCAAATCTGGATCTCTTTGATGGGACCGCATGTCCCAAAACCCATTTGGACACATATACCTTGGCGATGAAAGCCAAAGGATGTACCAATCGGCTATTGGTGACTATTTCGGTTATCCTTGAAGTCAGTGCCTTAAAGTGGTTCTTCCGTTTGAAACACGAAGCCGGGGCCACATGGGACCAAATTACCAATGCCTTCACGAGAAAAATATAAGGCCAACTTGGAATGGGAAACAAATAGGGTTGACCTACAAACAACGGTGCGGCGTCGATGAGAATGTTGGGGACTTCTACAAGCGGTGGAATTCGAAACTCGGTGAAATGGCCATCCCTCCTTCCGAAGAGGAACAAGCTGGACATCTTCCGGTCATGCTTGAAACCACATCGAGAGCCTCCCTCGAGTCACTTCCCATACTCGGACTTGCGGGCCATGGTTAACTCTGCGGCTAAGTTTGAAAAGGCCTACACCGTCCAGCCAGGCTGCGCACTGCCTACGAGATATCGGGCTCCTCTGCAAACACGCCCTGCTCCTGCGAAAGGCAAAGAGACGATTAACTATGCGGGACAGGAATGTAATAACACGACTCCTTTTGCTCCCGGGAAAGCCGTAGAGCCCAGGACCGCGGGTCATAAATCTCAAAAACTTTGGAATGCCCCTAAATGACATCTTTAGGGGGCTGGTGAAAAGAAGGCTTCTTTTGCGGCCTTTGGAGAATTTCCAACCCAGAAATCCGAATGCTCCCAGTGGATACTACAAAGTATTGTGCCTTTCATCAAGCTCACGGACATCGGTGGCAACGCTTTACTCTGAAAAAGGCAATTCGGGGGCTAATAGAGCAAGGAAAGTTGGAAGGCCCCGAGGGGCCCAACACGATCAAAAATCCGCTGCCACGGAACCATAATCAGGTGAATATGATTGAATGCGGAGAATCTTCACACGCCCGGGAAGATGCGATGAAGGTCCCCAAATACCCGTGGCGGCAACCTCGTCGAGGATCCTGAATTCGGATTCCCTCGGCCTTGAGGATATCGAACGAATCAACCCGTCTTGGTCTCATGTCGAGGACTCCTTGCAAGAATACGAGGCCCGCTATTTCTCGGATGAAGGGGAGGCCGATACCGAAGAACTGGGGCTGTTCCGTTCAAAATATGAGAGGACCATTTACACAAGATGGTTAGAACAATCGAGAAGAATTGAACAAGAAAGCTTAGGCGGGCGCACTCTTGGGGCTTATCAACAAAGAGGCCGAAGAACATATGGAGCTAGTACACTTCTGCAAATTGGCTTTGGGAGAGCCCGAATATGATCCCGAGAACAGTGATGAATCAGAGGAGGAAGAACCCTTCTATATCCTACCTGGTGTCAAATACGTGCCACCCCCTCTCACTCTTCCCCGCAATTTACGGGAGGAGAAGGCTGAATCGCACTACCATCACTTCCGGGAATGGGAACATATGACAATTTTGCGGTTGCACGCACCCATATTCCCCTAACAGATTTGATCGATGTTCTCTCTCGGCCGAAATCCGTAGTATGGGAAGAGAAGAAGATTCCGATGATGACGATGACGATGATGATGACGAGAGCGAAGAGTCAACTGAGGCCCCAGATCCGGAAACAATGCGGAACAATCATGCGGAAATGAGCCCATGGGAACAAGCCACAATGGTTGGTTGTCACCAAGCGACGATGAAGGACCGCCAGGAAATGCGGATCAGATACCAATGGAGACAGACCCCTACGAGGTGTCACTTGTAAGATGCGTTTGTGACCAATGCCCGGATACTCCAGAGGATGAGGGACAACAAAGCCCGCGCCCAGATCCGTACATATCTGAAATTCTAGAACACAACGTCCCTTATAAGAACCTGACTGGTGAATGGAAAGGGTTCATTGAAGCACCGGTCGAAAATGGAGGGTTTCGGCCACGAAGATGAAGAATTCGTAAACGTTATCGGATCTTTTCTTCTTTCCCACGAACGGATGGCGTAACAACCGTAAGGGTCACGGCCGCTCGGCGCGCGAGCGAATGCCTGCAATCACGAAAAGGGTTATCGATCCGAACGTCTCCCCGGTGGCCTTCATACCTATGAGTCCACATGACGCCTTTCTAATTGCTACAGGGCCCGACAATGGACCCCGGTGCTCCTTATTTGGACACAGATCTATCGAGCCGCTCCCTCAAGCTCCGAAGGGGAACGTTGCCTATCCTTCACCTGTGGCCGCCCTACCCGCAAGACCGAAAGAAAAAGGATATACGATGAGATGGAGGCCGATAGCCACAACTGTGGGCCATCCAAGGGATGAAATCGAAAAGCCGCGAGTCCCGACAATAGCAACTCTTGTTGCATGATAACAATGAGCAAGGCCGGCCATGAGAATGAATCGGAGGACGCCCTAGCTCGTGGGCCATCCAAGGGGCAACAACACAACCCCAAACCCAAAAGCACGTGACTTGGGAAGCGGTTATAAGGGCCGCCAGGGAAGAAGCGATGCCAAGCTCGGCCTCTTGCTTGTCGCTAGACTCCGTCGTAACCAATGGCCAATAGCCAAAAGGGCTCCCCATTGACCTAGCAGCATTGAAGAAATCCACCAAGAGACGACCGATGAGGAAGTTAACTCGTTGACCCGATCCGGCGATTTTCCAAGGAAATCCCAAGGCGTATAAGAAGGCCACGCATCAAGCACCAAAAGAAGATCGCCGCCCTATGCTAAGACACCTGAAACTCTGCACTCGAAAAGAGGATCCCGTGCTCACCCAAATGAAGCAAACACAGCCAACATTTCCTCTCTGGTCTCTACTCACTTCGTCTTATCCCCATAAGCCGAAGCCGGAAGAAAGCCCGGCTCGCACTCGTGCCTATTGATGCTACTCCCGATGATGTGGTACACTGATTGGAAACATCCACTACGGGAACATAATCACTTTCACAGATCTCGACCTCCTCAATTTGGGGCCGATCATAATGAGCCTCTCTTCATCACGCCACTGGATGAACGACGCCTCCCTCGGGTCCCGGTTGATAATGGGTCCGGAATGAACATTCTTCCAAAGCAAAGATCATGAGCTTGCTTGATATCAAGACTACGACTTGAAGCCTTCTTCTCTCACAAATAAAGCTTACGACTCAACATCCCGAGAAGTCCTCGGAGTTGCTACTTTAGACCTCTGGTTTGGACAAATTGATACTGTGGAATTCCGTGTTATCGACATCTCGATTACTTTCAATGCCCTCGTTGGGAAGACCTTGGCCGCACCAAGTCAAAGGGGTCGCCTCAAGCCTCCACCAAAGGTGTGAAATTCGCCTCGAATGGGGATCTCGACGACCATTTACGGAGATTTAGTCACTTTAGAGGGCACGTATACGGGCGGAATACCTATTCTCGGAAATCAAACATGACGAGGAAGGTCACATGCTAACGGGCTTCACGGTCGAGCCTCCCAAGGCCCAAGTGTGCAACATAGATCTCGACGGTCCACTCGGGATAAAATCCCACCGGTCTTGAAAATGATGAGAAAATGAGCTATCTACCCGGCCTCTGGCCTGGGAAGCGCCAACAAGGAACTTTCAAACTCATCGAAGTGAAAGGACAAAATACTCGCCACGGCTCGGGATATGAGGCCTCCTGGACACCGCAAAGGGAAAGAGATTTGAAGCCGCCACAGAAAGGTCCCGACAATCCCAAATCTCTCCTCTTCGCCCTAATTTGGCCGACTACTTTGTAAAGGGTCCCACACAACCAGAAACATCACAGAGCCCACTCCTACGGCAGGATGGCTAAAGCTACAGGATAGCCTCAACAAGTTCGTAGGAACCAAGGCTAACCCGGTCCGTAGAATGTTCCCGGACCTACCCAAGATACCCGGGGCTACCACTACCATGAAGAGTGAGTATACCTTCGTAGGCGTGCTCGACTCCGGTGGAACACCTCGAGAAGCTCACAACCACTATTCCTACCGCCCAGAAGATCCGAAACCCGAATTCGAACCGACAAAGTGCCAAAAGCTAAGGCCACGGAATTTCCCTCGATGGTTGGGATGGTCTGGGTTATGCAAAGAATTGTTCGAAGAAGAAGTCCAGTGCCAGACCCGATTGATCTCGGCTCACCCAAGAGATGATAGCGGCAATTGAGAAAGGAGAACAAAAACAAGACAGCTTCCCGAGTCATGAGGCCACCAATAGCGATGCCGCTAAAGAATTGGGAAACTCTCTCAGCCCGTCCGCGACCAAGGAGGAAATGATCACCAAGCTTGGATTGGTCCCCCGTCCCTTTCAGGTCAATCTAGGACAAGTCCTCCCAGCCTCTCTCTCGTTAAGATCGAGTCTCTAGGGTCGTCCGATGGCCTTACGCCCGAAGACTACGAGTCCGTAGCAAGCACCGTATTCCCTTTCGTTTTCAATGAAATGACGAACCTTTCGAGTATCCCTTGATTGCCACTTTAACTAATGATGAATTAATTAATAAAAAATTTTTTTAATAATAATTCATTAGATAAAGAAGGCATACATTAAACAAAAAAAAAAAATCAAACAACAAAAAAAAAAATCTTTAAGCAAAGGTTGTCCTAGGAAGAGGAAAATCGAGCCCAAGCCGCCGAAGAGATTTTGACGAGTGTGAATTTGGGAACCGCGGAAGAGCCTAAAGAGACGCAGATTGGTTATTTCTTCGAAGGAAGTGGAAAGGATGCTCGCAAAGTCCTACAAAATCCTCAATTCAAAGAAAGTTGCCCTCTTCATCAAAGAAAACATCATGTGCAGATACGGGTTGCCGCCGAAATCATTTCGTATAATGGATCCCACTTCGAAGGGGAATGTGACAAAGTTGCCGGCAAAATTCCGAATAACCCGTCACAAGTCATCACCCTACAGTGCCCCAAAACCAACGGAGCCGTCGAAGCAAAGAAACAAGACTCGGAAAATATCATCCGGAAAATGGCCGTCCAAGGCGTAGATTGGCCCGAGAAGTTACACCCGGCACTCGGGGCTACGTAACATCGCCGAACGGCAACGGGGAAACACCTTTGCCCTCACATACGGAATGGAAGCCGTACTCCCAATCGAGCCGGAAATACCCTCGCTCCGTATACCACGGAAAGCCGGATCAACGAGGTCGAATGGCTCCAGAGTCGCCATGACGAATTGGCCCTACCGGACGAACGCCGACCGAAGGCCATGGAACACATCCGGCCTACCAAGGAAGAATGGCTAGAGCCTTCGACAAGAAAGTAAAGCACGGAGATCCGAGAAGGTGATCTCGTTCTAAAAGAAAAGCCCTACCCGTATCAACCCTCTCGCAAATGGGAGCCCGTATGGGTCGGGCCATATGTCGTCCGTAAGATCTTCTCCGAGGAGCCATGCAACTTGCGGACCTCGACGGAATCCCTTTGTACACCCAAAGTGAATGGTGACAAGCCGCGCAGATACTACGCGTAAAAAAAAAACAAAAAAAAAAACAAAAAAAAAAAAACAAAAAAAAAAAAACAAAAAAAAAAAACAAAAAAAAACAAAAAAAGAGTGCTAAAAGAGTAATACCCAACTAGGTTAGAAACCCGAAAAGGGCGGCCTAGGTAAAAACAGGGTTGCACCAAAAAAAAACAAAAACAAAAAAAAAAAAACAAAAAAAAAAAAAAAAGAGTGCTAAAAGAGTAATACCCAACTAGGTTAGAAACCCGAAAAGGGCGGCCTAGGTAAAAACAGGTTGCACCAAAAAAAAAAACAAAAAAAACAAAAAAGAGTTCACCAGCTTGAACTACGAAGACCCGAGCTCCTCAAAATGAGGGGAACGTAGGGCAAATGAAACGGTTCGGTCTAAAGCACAAATAAAAGCCATACTTTGGCATCAATACAATTGATCGACCATGAAAGCGTCTCGAAAAACTCTAAAGCAATTCAAATATTCATTACAAGTTAAAAGCTCTTTGATGAGTCTAAGCCCGATTCATTCCTACAACCGGCAACCTCGCTAAAGGAAAACTAAGATACATAATCAAACTAATGTGTCTGTCATGGCAAGAAAGGGATACTTGGAAACCTCGTGAGTCACTCCAAGCCACTCGCATCGGCCTCTCCCTTCTTCTTCCCCTCCGAGTCTTTCTCTTCCGAACCGGAAAAATGTCGGTATTCCTCCTACCAAGCTCGTATAGGAACAAATGTGGTCTATCAAACCGGCCTCCGTCGTGGCCTTAGTAGCCCTAGCGTCATCCCTCATCTCCCGTAACCTAGCCGGTAACATAGGAGCCCTCCTCTCCCGTCTCTTGACGTAAGCCTCATAATCGCCGCGCCGTCTCCGCTCCTGGTCACGAGGATTGGCCCTCGCCTCGGCCCTCCTCCTCTCAAATGGGCCGGTCCTCCGCACCTACAATGGCCTCACGCCGTCTCAAAATAGCCACCCGAGTCTCTCCTGCATGCCCCTCGTACCAATCCAGTACCAAGTGGTCAGAACACCGGCCTCTGACGCCCGAGAATGACCCGAGGAGGAAAGGCATCGTACCTCCATACTCGGGAAAGAAATGGAAACACCGAGGGATCATCCATGGAAACAGGAGCCACCACCCCGGTGGCTACATCATCAAAGCCCTCCAAAGGAACCCGCTCCAAGCCAAACCGCCTAAGGACCGCAGCCGGAATGTAGAAACCGGACCGAGAAAGCCCCTAAGCATAACCACACGGGACCCGTCCCGAAGCACTCGCGAGTCTCCACCCGCCAATGAGGCACCAACCATCTCGATATCTTCGGGCCCGGGCGACCCGCCATCCAACGCTCCCACGAGCCCCGATCATCAAAATCTACATCAACACCTCTCCCGGCAAAAGTCCAAGGCCCGATCATATCGAGGTTTCCCGAAGAACCCCAAACGCTCCATCGCCCACTGTGGTCAAGAGAAACGGGCTGCCCCCGTGCATGTACCGCCGTCCGGTAGCTAATCTGCCGAGAGCATGAAAAGTCTCCCCAAGAATCAAAGGAACGACATCTCGCCTGTGCGACAATGGACGACAACATCCAGCAGAGATCGATGGCAAATCCCGAAAGGAATAGACCATGAACAAAGTGCCGAACATGCAAAGCGCACAGGCATCCCAATAGGCGTCATCCACCAAGCCTAAGCCCCTAAATCTGTCAGGAAGACCGGAAATATCAAAATGGTCGGGACCGCGGATCATGCCTCGTGCTTCCTCCGGGAAAGATGAAGAAGGTTGCACAACTTGTCAACAAAAGAAGCTCCTCCTGACAAAGGAATTGCTATCTCCTCCACCTCCGGACCTCCAAGCAAGGCCCGAAATTCTTCCACGTCGGAACAATCTCGTTGAAGGAAAGGCAAAAGACATGCCTTCTAGTATCCCAAAACGAAGAAGAAGCCCTTAAGAGGTCATAATCCGGAACCAATTCTTCGAGAGACCACAAGCATCGTACCTTGTACCGTTCTTCAAAGAAAGACCTTCTCTCATGCATAATTTCCTGGACCAATCCTTGAACTTGTGGAAAAATGACATGTGGGACTCTTGGGACAATTTTGAGGGAGCTTTTCTAAGGCTTTCCGTGGTTTTTTCTCTCTTCCTCCCGAAAATGGTCGTTTGGGCTGGAGGTTGAAGAAGATATTTGAATTTGAAATAAAGCAAAGCCGATTTAAAGCAAAATCAAAGGATGTGTCGATGCCGTCCCCATCCGCGCGGATACATTTGCTCCCCATCGAAAAACTCGCAATGTACCCAAGCCGCTACACCAAAAGGGAATATTCCGTCCCGTTGCTCGAAACTTGTGCAAAAACCCTCCCCAAACCACCCATATACCAAACACCCTTGCAAAAAAAAAAACAAGGCTCATGCAACACCGCATTCATATTGCATTGCATTCATAAAATAAAATCCTAAATTATTACATTCCAAAAAAAAAAAAGGAGAGTGTACAAAAAAAAAAAAAAACAACAAACAAACATAAATAAAATCCTAAATTATTACATCAAAAAAAATGTGCATGATCTCGTACAAATCTCAAAAAAAAAAAAAAAAAAAATCAATCGGAGTCTCCGACCCGATGTCTCCCCCGTCCCTCTTGCGACTCGGGCCCGCCTCGTCAGAGCCCCGAAAGTCTCGGGCTCGAGAATCGTCCTCATCTCCGTAAAGAGGCTCGTCGGGACCAACCGGCACACTCGATAGGGTAAACCCGCATCCCCGAAGAAGTCGTACCGAAGGTGAAGGCGTCCGACTCCCGAACATACGGAGACGACCCACCATGCCGCCGCACGTGTCTCGCCCGTGCGGATCCCCAAGAATGACGTGATCCGAAGGCGCGCGCGCGTGATCAATGAGAGGAGAAAGAGGGGTCTCTAAGAAGTCTCCGAGGGAATAGGAGAAGCCTCCCGTCGGACAGTGCCGGCCGTGGTCTCTCGCCCTAGCTCGAGGCGCCCCGCAAGCAACCATCCTCCGTATGAACCTCTTGGCTCCGATCACTTGCTTCGTCGCTGTCTCGACGACCACCTCCGAAAACCGCACAAAAGCAAAAGCGTCAAAAAAAGAAGTGATGCTAGAAGATGATGAAACAAAAGAAAGAAAAGAAGGGGAAAAGGTGAAGCCATACCTTCATACCCTGACGAGGCCGGAAAGCTCGTGGAAGCCGCTCGGCCGAGGGATCCGCACCCTCAATCGGACCCCATCCTGGATGTAGGAAAAATCCGTCCGAGGGTACCGCGGGATCCCAAGCCCCTCCTCTCTAAAACCCGAGGCATCCTCGGCCTCCTCAAGACGAACGTCGCATACGGCTCGATCGCCACGAAGTCCGAGAAGTGCCGGCCTGCTCGGTAATCATCCCAGTCACGGACCGATCGCTCGGGTGCATCATATCGGCGGGAGGCTCCACCGGTGTCCTCAAAGGCGAGTTCACGCCATGCCGGCGCGTCACCCTCTCTCCCGCATAGTAGGCGTCGCAAGTCGCCCTCAAAATCCTCCGCCGCACCGGCCCGGATCTCGCCGCCTTCACCGCGCTACCTCAAAGCGATCCCAGGGAAGAAGAATATCATCCCCTCATCCGTCTCGCCTCCGTCAAAGGAAGGCAATCCGCGCACACGAGAGTCGTACGCCCCGGAGCTTATCTTCTCCCGGCATGCTTGGACCAAGATCGCATGGCCGGATACGCCCGACGTACGCCTCAGCCGCCTCCACACCGTGACGTGGAAAAACTCCAACGCCCATACCGCGAAAGGTAAAAATCCAATCAATCCGGTGCAAATAAAAGTGTGTGCTCAAAAGGAAAGAGGGAAAGCAAAAAGAGAGCTTATACCTCCGAGCAAACTCGAAGCAAGATAGGAGCTCACAGCCTCTTCCGCCGTATCTATCAAGAGCGAAGTACAGCTCACCACCCGCCTCCCCTCAGAAATATCTCCAACCGTCTCCATGTCCTCCAAGGACCTCAAGAAGGCAAAGATCGCCGTCCCTCAAAGCATGCCCAAAGAGCGTGCTCGAGAAAGTAAACCACAGGAAGGACCTAGCACCGCTTCGGCGCTAAACCTATCCTCCCCCTCGTAACTCGCTATGGTCTCCACGATCTTGCCGTAGACCACGGCATACTCCATCCCCATCCCCTTTTGGGAATAGGGAAAATCCAAGAAGAGCTCGCAGACGCGTCGTCGTAGCCATCTCTCCACTCAATGCCGCGTCCATTGAAGGACAGACCCGTGATCGCAAAGCATAGTCGAAGGCGTAACCGCCGCCTCGCCCGAAGAAGTGGAAGGTGTGGGTCGCGTCCCACCAGTGCCGCGCCAGAGCAAACATCAAGCCCTTGCACTTAGGGAACTTGACCAGTCCCCTCAAGCACTCGACAAACTCCCAGAGCCCCGTCTCGACAACGATCTGTCTCGGACTCGGCAAAGCTCCTCGGCCCGCATTCGGAAGCCGGTCCCACAAGTCAATCACGTACTCCACCGATCCTCGAGTCTTCATTTTGTTCAGCTGCTCCGTCACCACACGGTGTCCGCCCTGTAAAAAAAAAAAAAGAGAAGAGAAAATGTCAAAAAGATTGCATTTGCATTAAAAAAAAAACAAAAAAACAAAAAGAAGAAATTTCGACAAAGATAACAAAGATACAATGAGCATAGCCCCATTTTTCTCGCATGAAAGAAAACAATTTGCAAGTCCCAATGCATTCATCAAAAAAAAAAAAGGATGCATTCCTACGGAAGTAAAAACTCCGTCCCATTTTCAACAAAAAAAAAATGCATACATGCATATCATCCATCTTACATGCGACGGGAGGAAAAATCCGTCCCACTTTTCAAAAAAAAAATCCTAAACATACATCTCATATTGGCAAAATGCCCATTCTTTCCAAACAAAATGCATGCATTGCACCAATATCAAAATTCAATTTCAAAAAAAAAAAAAATCATCATCAAGAACATGCAATATTCAATTCCAAAAAAAAAAAATCACAATTCTTCGAATTTTCACATGAAATTTTCGAATTAAAAAAAAAAAATGTGGCGAAAATGCCAATTCTTTTCCCAAGCAAAATGCACATTTTTGGGACACTCACAAATTCATTGCAACATTGCATATCATCAATATTCAATATTCAAAAAAAAAAAATTCAAAAATCACCCAAAAATTTCAAGCAAGAAATCGACAAGAGGATCAAGAGGATTCGAAGTATACCGTTCGGAGATGCGGATCCGAAGCCCAATGTTGCCAAGCATCGGGGTAATGCTCCTCCTCGACCGATTGCGAAAGATTGTAATGCCTCCTCATCCGGACGAGCTCCAATCGCCTCTCCGCTATAGGACCACGCCCTTGGCCTTGAAAAGCGCCTTCCCCGTGTTCCATTGCTCAAAAAATCGAAGAAATCGGACGAATTTTGAAGCTCCTAGGCCAACAATGGCGGCTCTGCTCTCTCCCTCTCTCGTCTGTGTTCAAAAAATTGAATGGGGAAGAAGAAGGGCGTTGGCCCCATTAATACCCCTGACTTTCCATCCCTATCCGCGCGGATAGGTTTGCAAGGGTCAAAATGACCCTTTTGCCCCTTAAAATTTCAGGACTCTGCAATCCAGTCCCCAACTTGACAAAGTTAACCAAAGTTAACCAAAGTCAGCCCCTTGTCAAGAAAATTACTCCCGGCAGTCAAACGTAAGACCGAGTGCCCCGAGAAAGATAACGAGATCCCGTATCTTTCATCAAAATTCCCAAGCCAAATAAACGTAAGACCGAGTGCCCCGAGAAAGATAACGAGATCCCGTATCTTTCATCAAAATTACCCCCGGCAGTCAAACGTAAGACCGAGTGCCCCGAGAAAGATAACGGATCCCGTATCTTTCATCAAAATCATCCAACGGCAGTCAAACGTAAGACCGAGTGCCCCGAGAAAGATAACGAGATCCCGTATCTTTCATCAAAATTACCCTTAGCCAAACGTAAGACCGAGTGCCCCGAGAAAGATAACGGATCCCGTATCTTTCATCAAAATCATCCAACGGCAGTCAAACGTAAGACCGAGTGCCCCGAGAAAGATAACGAGATTCCGTATCTTTCATCAAAATCTTCCCCGGCAGTCAAACGTAAGACCGAGTGCCCCGAGAAAGATAACGGATCCCGTATCTTTCATCAAAATCATCCGGCGATCAAACGTAAGACCGATTTCCTGCACGAATACATCCGATTTTCCTCAAAGAAAGGCTAACGAAATCCCCAGCAAAGTTAACGGAATCCCAAAAGCCAACGAAATCTCGAGTAGTACTCGAACTACGAAAGGGCTTGATTCCCACTAGGGATACGTAGGTAGCCTATCATTAGGTCCAGCCCCCCGACCAAAACGGTCACCCTCTCCTTCGGCAGCAGACGAAGTCCACCGAAAGGCCATTTCAAATTAAGGTTCGAGGCGCCTAAAAGCCATCATCATTAAGGTCCGAGGCGCCTAAAAGCCATCACCATTAAGGTCCGAGGCGCCTAAAAAGCCATCTTCAAGGTTCGAGGCACCTAAAACGCCATCTCCAAGGTTCGAGGCACCTAAAACGCCATCTCCAAGGTCCGAGGCACCTAAAACGCCATCTCCAAGGTTTGAGGCACCTAAGACGCTATCACTAGAAAGCGATAAATCGCAATCATCCCCAGAGACCGAAAATGGTCATTCCTATCCCCGGCGGGCGGATAGCCATCGGAGACCAAAAATGGTCATCTCTTATCCCCAGCAGAGTTTCTTTCCAAAGAACCGAAGAACTCGCTCATCGGGTTCGAGGCACCTAAAACGCCATCATCTCCCGGGTCAAAGACCCGAACTACGATCGGCTTGATTCCCATTCGGGATACGTAGGTAGCCTATCGCTAGGTTCGCCCACCCGATCACTCGATCATCTGCCAAATATGGAGCCTTACTCTTATCGACGACCCCGCTTCCTCCGAAAGCGCCGTCGCCGAGGGGCTACTGTAAGTGCTCCAATTTGAGCTTGTTAGAATTTTCGTTATAAAATTAACGAAAGTTATAACAATTACTAACATTCCTAACTATCCTAACTTTCCTAACAAAGTGAGGGTAAAATGGGCATTGTTATTTAAGGTTAAACCTTAAAAAGAATCTCAAAAAAGAAAAACAAATGAAGAAAACCAAATATAGCAATGCTGGAAACAAAATCGGCTGGTCAATTTAAATTTTGAAAAAGATTATTCTTCTTGTCCAAAGCTGAAGCTGCATTTAATGAACAGTGCACGCTGCCTGATCCTATCCGCGCGGATACGTTTGCTATTTTCAGAGGGCTATAAATTGAGCCCTCCAGTCACAAAAATAAGGAGGAAGAACAGAAATGCAACGAACCTCTGGCGAAATATAGAGAGAAAACAGTGAGAATTCTCAAGAATTGTCACCTTTTTCTCTCCAATCTTTCCCAACTCATACTCATCCACTCACTCTCATATTCAAGCCCTAAACACTCATACACTCAAGCCAAACACTCAAGAACACAAGGAAGATTGGTAAACCCTCTTCTTCCTAACCCTAAATCTCATCCATGCATGCATCTTCAAACTACAAAATGTAGTTCTTTCATCTTCTTTCTCTAGATCTAAGAAGATCACCATGGAAGACCATCTCCATGGATGATCTTCTACAAAGATCAACATTATTTTCAAAGCTTTTCTTGCTTACTTGCAAAAATGCACTTTCAAAACCCTAAAAAACCATTTTCAAGCACTAAATCTTGATTTCAAAGGGTAAAATCCCCTTCCCCAAGCAAATGAAATGCTTAGTCCTAATGTACCCCAAGGATGGTTTGGTATAGTTGATTCACCACTAAAATGTCTAGTGATCACTAACCAAAACCTAGGGAAATGGGGACAAGCATGGATGCAAAACCCCCCCTTAAAATCATATTTTCTTTCTTGAGAAGTTGCTGTCCAGTAGCAATTTTCTCAGACCTCAGTCCATGGTCTTAATTTTTGGACACAGATGAACTTGGAATTTGGTGTTGACTACAAAACACTTTTTGTAGCCAACATCCAGAGCTTTCCAGACATATTTTTACCTTATTTTTTGGGTGAGTAAAACTCCTCTTTTCAATTTTTCTTTCAGAGGCTAGTTCATCAGCTTCTGGGAATCCAGATCTCATATCTGAGGTTTCCAGAAGGTTTTGACCCCTCAAATCTTCTCCAAAATGGAAATTTCTTTCACACAAAGTTTATTCAAGGAGTATAGAGAAACTTTCATTCTCTGAGTTCATCCAGATTATGAAGTTTTAGGACCCTTGAATCCATTTCAAAATCAGGTGTCTGCTGCCATTTTCTTCTGGCAGAAGTGACTTCTCAACTTCAAAAGGTTTTTTGAGTACCAAATCTCAATCCAAAAATCTTCCAAAAAATCATGGGATCAGTTTAAAGTCTTAAAAAGACATCCCAATTTTTACTTTTTCCAGTTTCAACTTATTTTGGCCAAAACACACACACACACACACACACAAATGATTTTCAGCTTGGAAGACTCGTTTTTACGAGGCGCGTCGGGTGCACACTAACGTCCTTCCCGACGCGTAACATGACCTCCGAACCTAAATCTCTGATCTCGGGCTTTTTTCAAAGTTTTGGCCCTTCAAAATTAAAATGGCGTGGCGACTCCGTTTTTTCCGGTTTTATTTGGTTTTTTCAAAGAAACGCGAAAATCGAATTTTTCCCGCGAAAAAGGCAACACATCGTTACACCCGCCTGGCTTCAAATGAGGCGCTCGCCTCGACTCCAGAAGCTCAGCCGTGATGTCCTTCAGGTGAGGCGCTCGCCTGGGCATGGGTGGTGCGGCCGCCTCGGTCACAGCCATGTTGTTCACTGCTTTGGGTATTTCTCCCTGGCTAACTTCCGTCCTCTCAGGTCGCAGCCTCCTTGGGTGTTCCGCCTTGTCAATTACGTGAGTTGTCACAACATGACAAATCTCGCAATCACACTTATCAAACACCGGTGGGATAGACCAATCAACAAACTTTTCAGGCTGTGTCATACCTTCTGAATCCGGAATCTCGGTCTTCATGTCGCCGATAACCCTAGAAGGATATGTCCACTTCCTGTCACCAAGTTCGTGATCCCTAGCGGAGGGACTGCTACACCCTCTTCATCAGACGATATGTCTGAATCCGAGTCCTCCAACCGCGCTAGCTGTCGTTGGATTCGTTGACCCTCCACCCGATCAAAGTATCGTTGGAGTTCTCGAATCTCGGAACGCAACAAACGAAGTTTGAGATCTTGAATCTTTCTTCGCACTTCGTCCTTCTTGATTTCATATAGTTCACGTTCGTGATGGGGATCGTATTCCTGGGGATCCGCTTCACGAACCCTACTACGAACACCATGAACACCACGACCACGCCCTCGTTTAGCCATCAATTCGACCAGGAAACTGATATCAAATGATACAAACGGAAGGTTATATGATAATTATTGAGAAAAGACTGAACGAAAAAGACGATACAAGATGGGATTGAACCCTAATAATTGCTCACAACAATGTTTTCTAATAAATCAATATCAAAGATGTGTCTGAGCAATACACTTATCAAACCCTAATAATTGCTCACAGCAATGTTTTCTAATAAATCAATCAGACACCTCCTCTGCTCGGTTGCTGCTGCTCGGTTGCACATCCAAATTAAAGTTGAGTGATTGTCCGCTGCTTCCGACACTTCGCAAATTGATTGGAGATAAATTCTTCACTCTACATTTACTATCTCCGGATGTTGGAGATATTTTTGCTACCTTAATTTTAATGGATGAATTAGTACATGCTTGCATCAATAGATATATGTAGGGTTTTATAGTCTTAGCAACTGTGGTTGGCATACAAAATTTAGGGTTGGGAGTGAAAGACTACCAATACTTTATTGATATTTGCATTGGAGTAAAGAATGTGAGCATAGTTTTTGCACCTACACCTTAATCATACTAAAAAAGCACATGGAAAAAGAAAATCTCATAACATAGAATTAAATCAGCCTTATCTTCTCTTAAAAGTATTATAGTATTTTGGAACTAATCGACCTTGTCTTCTGGAAAAGTACCAAGTTGTGACTTGTTAGGAAGTCATATTTTGGGAAGAATTGTGTTGCGAACATTCAACATGTAATTGTTATTAATCAATTATTAATATAAGAATAATCGTATACAAAGCGACATATTTATTTTTCTCATTGAATATTTATTTGCAATGGATGATAACCTTTTCCAAATTATCCCACACAAGTGTTCCATGTGATATAAACTATGTGCGATGCCCATCTGAAATGCCTGCAACATTCTTTAAACGGGCATTATCAAGATCATCAAATGCAATTAAGGATCATACTCCCACTTTACCAGGATATTATATTTCATTATCATTCGTCTTTAAGCTTGCGATCATAATATCATTAATAGAATAACATTTATAAAATCTAATTGTAAAGAAAAAGTGTAGATCATAAAAAATGTTGTCTTTGTTAGTTAACCATTTGCGTTAGAAAAGGAATAAACTTGAACCTTTGATACATGAGAAAGAAAGAATTAAAAACAAATGTTCTAGAAATACATAACTATAATCATCGCGCTGTGATTTCCTGAATTAAAAAACAAATGTTCTAGAAAACAACATTAAATTGTACATTTGACAAGTGTATTTTAGAGTTAATCAATAACTTTAAAGAAAAATTGAAACAACAAACTCTTTCAACAGATATATATGAAATTCGAAGGAAATATATTATTTTCATCCATTATATTTTCAAGAGTGTTTCATTTTTGTTAAATTTCTTTAACAAGTGTTAATTTTCTTAACTCCAAAATTTCTAGGGTGCTTTGCAATGGCATTCTGCAATCCGCCATCCAACAATAACAATGGCAATCTTGCAAAAGCAACACCCATACATGATGATTGTTTACTGCTTATTACAACTAGAAATTCATATTGAGAAGGAAAGATTTCATATTCTTCATTATTTCAAACTGAGCTCACTGCTCTACATTTTATATTGAAAAGGGAAAGTAAAATACCAACACAGATGATGTTGAAACTAATAGCATCTTTATAAACCCTGAACTTATAGACAATGACACACCACACCCTTAGACATTTGAACTAGCATCATTAGAACCCTCTATATCCCCCCTCAAACTGGAAGTAGCAAACAAATTGATGACTTTCAGTTTGGAAAGGAGATAACCAAGCTGAGAAGAGGACAAATGCTTGGTAAACATATCAGCAGGTTGCTCTTTGGTAGCAATATGAACTGGAGTAATCAAACCAGATTGAAACTTGTCTCTGACCAAGTGGCAATCTATCTCAATATGTTTGGTACGCTCATGGAACACTGGATTAGATATCAAATGCAGAGCAGCACCATTATCACAATACATAGCAACAGGAGTGACATTTGAAACTGAAAAATCCTTCAACAAAGAAACCAACCAGGAAACTTCACAAGATGCATTAGCCAAGCTTCGATACTCAGCTTCTGCAGAGCTCCTTGAAACAGTAGTTTGCTTATTAGATTTCCAAGAGATTAAACAATCTCCTAGCATAGCACAATAACCAGAGAGAGATCTTCTAGAGGTGGGGCAGGCACCCCAATCAGCATCACAAAAGATAGACAACTTGAGAGGACTATCTTTAGAGAAAAACAGACCCTGGCCAGCTGTGGTCTTCAAATATTTAACCAATTTCAAAGCAGCAGCTAAATGAGGTTGTTTGGGTGAAGACATAAACTGACTCAGGATATGAACGGAGTAAGAAATATCTGGTCTTGTGATAGTGAGGTATATTAACCGCCCCACAAGTCTTCTATACTGAGCAGGATCAGAGGCAGGATCCCCAACATCCATAGCAAGACCATGATGTTGATCCAAGGGAACAGCAGTAGGTTTAGCATCTGATAAACCAATGTCTGCAATAAGGTCAAGGGTGTACTTCCTCTGATGCATACACAAACCAGAGGAATTCTTAGCAAATTCAATGCCCAAGAAGTATCTGAGAGGACCTAAATCCTTTATGTTGAACTGACCATGCAAGAAGGTCTTCACCTTATCAATGACATCCTTACAAGAGCCAGAAATTAAAATGTCATCAACATAGACCAAGATGAATACCATAGCTGTGGAGGTATCAAAACAGAAGAGAGAGTGATCATTCTTGGACTGAGTAAAACCAAAAGCAAGTAAGGCTGTGGAAAATTTATGAAACCACTGTCTAGGGGCCTGCTTTAGCCCATACAGAGATTTAAGAAGTCTACACACCACAGGTTGACCAGATTTACTTTTAGCCATAGAGGAAGGTAACTCATAACCTTGAGGTAGCTTCATGTAAACCTCCTCAGTTAAATCCCCATGAAGAAATGCATTAGTGACATCCAACTGATGTATATGCCAATCTCTAATAGTAGCAATAGCTAAAAGAACTCTGACAGTGGTCATTTTTGCCACTGGTGCAAAGGTTTCAGAATAGTCAATACCTTCAGTCTGAGTAAAGCCCTTTGCAACCAATCTAGCCTTGTACCTCTCTAAAGAACCATCAGCCTTGAATTTCAATTTATAAATCCACTTACATCCCACAGCCCTTTTATCACAAGGCAAATATTCCAATTTCCAAGTGTTATTTTGCTCTAGAGCTGTTAGCTCAGCAGCCATAGCAGCACACCACAAAGGGTCCTTTACAGCTTGATGATAGTTATGTGGCTCGGTAAGAGAAGAAATATTGCAAATATAGTGAAAATAGGATGAGGAAATAGATGAGTAAGAGAGAAGAGCATGACTACTACCTTGAGATCTTGATGGAGGTGGTAGAGAAGTAGGAAGACCTGTATAATCATAGTCAATTAATCTGACAGGAAGAGTTCTAGTTCTCTGTGGTCTGGAAGTAGGAATAGGATTTGGAGGAGAAGAATTTGGCAAGCTAGGAGCAGAAATAGACTCAGAAGAGACGTTGGATGTATCATGGAGAATAAGAGGAGAAGAATTAATGGGGGAATGTAAAGGCTGAGCAATGAGATCAGAGTTTGCAGCATGAGTGGGAGACATGTCAATTTCAACATAGTCAGATGAAGAGGAATTATCAACAAATAAGGGAATAGAACATTCAGGGACAGTGAGAGTAGAATCAAGATAGGGAAACACTGATTCATAGAATTTGATATCCCTACTAAATGAAATTTTCCCAGTATCAAGATGATAGACTTTATAAGCCTTTTTCCCATATGGATAACCCAAGAAAATACATTTAGATGCCCTTGGACTAAATTTGTCTCTGGAAGACACAAGAGTAGAAACATAGCACAAACACCCAAATACCCTTAAATGAGAATAAGAAGGAGGGGAAGACAGAAGAACTTCATAGGGTGTCTTATTACTGAGAATTGGAGTAGGGAATCTATTGATTAGATATGTAGCAGTGAGAACACAATCTCCCCAGAATTTAATGGGAAGATGTGCTTGAAATCTTAGAGTCCTAGCAACATCAAGCAAATGCCTATGTTTTCTCTCTACCCTCCCATTTTGTTGAGGGGTTTCAATACAACTACTCTGTTGTTCAATTCCCAAAGATGAAAGAAGATCAGTAATATCTTTATTAAAAAACTCAGATCCATTATCTGATCTAATCTTTTGAACAGTGGTTTTAAACTGAGTTTGAACCATGATACAAAAAGACTTCAGATAGGAACAAACTTGAGATTTGGATTTAAGAAGAAATGTCCAAGTTGTTCTTGAACAGTCATCAACAATTGTAAGAAAGGAGTGAAATCCATCATAAGTAGCATGTTTATATGGCCCCCACATATCACAATGAATGAGACCAAACAAAGAAGTGCAATGACTATCACTAACAGGAAAGGAATTTCTAGTCTGTTTACCAAAATGACAAGCATCACAAATGTTATTATCTGAATGAGTGAAAGTACAAGGAATAGAAGAGATACATTTCAGAGAATTATAAGAGATATGACCTAGTCTGTGATGCCACAACTGTTGATCAGAAGAAACTGAAGAATTACAAGTATGTGTATGAGAAGGACCAGTATGAGATGAAGGCAAATCCAGTCTATATAATCCTCCTACAAGACTACCAGTCCCCTTCAAGATCTTCAAGCTTGAGTCCTGCAAGAGACAATGAGTAGAAAAGAATGACAAACACAAGTGATTGTCAGCAGTAAGTCTTCTCCCAGAAATGAGATTAAATTTGAACTCAGGCACATACAAGACATTAATAAGAGTGAGATCAGAAGTAAGATGCACAGTGCCTTTGTGAGTAATGAGAGAAGTAACTCCATTTGGAAGATGTATATAAGAATGAATAGAAACAGGATCAACCAGATTTTGAAAACATGAGGTAATATGATCTGAAGCGCCAGTGTCTATAATCCAAGGAACAACACTAGTGAGAGAGTTATGAGTACCTGCACAGTTTGCAGTGCAAGATCCTGCCATATGCTCATGATTATCTATTATAGCATGACGAGAGTTTGAACTAGAGCCATTATCAGAACCAGAAGAAGAGGACTGAGCCATATGAGCAGCAGGAGTAGGCCTAGATTTCCAGTACTTTGGCATTTTGTTAGGATCAGGTTTTGTGCCATACAACTTATGCCAATCCGGATAACCATTGATGTAAAAACAACCATCCTTGCGATGACCTGTCCCTCCACAGTAATCACAATGCATAAGACTCTTCAGATAAGCCCTCTCATTCTTCCTAGCAGCATAGTTAGACTTATTGGCACCAGAAGAACCACCTGTAGTACTAGAGGAGCCACTCGTGACCTTGGAAAACAAAGCAGTTGAAGAATCAACTAGTGAGCCAGAAACAGGAGTAGAATAGGCAGCATAATGCCTTAATTTCTCAATAAGCTTGTTCGTACCACAAACACAAGGACAATTGCACTTAGGAATCCTACTGACATTATTAAATTCACCCCACAGAGCACGAAATTTTGTAAAATAAGCAGAAATAGTTAAGGATCCTTGAGTTAACACCAACAAATCCTTACGAAGCTGATAGACCTGAGAAGCATTGCTCTGAGTAAATCGAGCTTCCAGATCCATCCAGATTTCATGAGCAGTATGAAAATAGACAATACTAGAACGGATCTCAACTGAGACTGAGTTTAAAAGCCAGCTAATAAGCATACTGTTGCAGCGATTCCAATGAATCAAATACTTTGATTGAGAATTAGGAATTTTGTGCGCGCCAGTAACAAAACCTAGTTTCATTTTGGAAGAGAGAGAGCTATCGACATCGCTGTCTTCCATTGAAAGTAATTCACATCAGTAAGTAATTCGGTGATAAGGAGCATACCGAGATGATCATTTGGATGTAAGTAGAGAGGATGCGAAGGACTTAATTGCAGATTAGTTTCAGCAATATCATATTCATCAATTGCTGGAGAATCAGATGGATCTGTAGACGTCATGGTAGAATTGGCAGAAGAAAGCTTCAAGGAAGCTTTGACAATGAATCAATGGCGAAACGAAAACAGGAGTAAAAGGCCTGATACCATATTACAACTAGAAATTCATATTGAGAAGGAAAGATTTCATATTCTTCATTATTTCAAACTGAGCTCACTGCTCTACATTTTATATTGAAAAGGGAAAGTAAAATACCAACACAGATGATGTTGAAACTAATAGCATCTTTATAAACCCTGAACTTATAGACAATGACACACCACACCCTTAGACATTTGAACTAGCATCATTAGTACCCTCTATACTGCTCTCCTCTCGAAAATTTTACTCCATTTTCAATTCCAAAACCAGTTATACGAAATAATCACTCAAATTTGAAATTATCTGTCATTTATAAAGCGGGTCATCTAAATCAAGGTATCAAGGTTTATATTGAGTTTTTTTCTTTTTTAAGAGAATAAAAATTAATTGCATTCATATAAAATCAAGAGTTGAAACTCCGCAAATGTCGGTGTCTCATCCCATTCATGAGAACTGCTAACAACACAATCTATAACGACCCCAATTTTCATACATATTAATAATACTTAATTTAATATTAGAATAGCCTCCAACGGCTACTAAAACCATAATTCAAAAGTACTAGCCACTATTTGAAATAAACTTAAATGCTGAAAACGGTAATAATCTCTACGGCTAGTACAACCCACTAGCTCAAAATACTTAATATTCTAAAATGATTATTTGAACTCCATAAGCCGCTAATCCATCAAACACGCAGCCAATCCACTCCAATCATTTATTACCTGGGAGGGGAAAGAATATGAAAGGGTGAGCGAACAAAGCTCAGTAAGTTCATACGGGGTCTCTTCGGTTTCTAAGAAGAGACGACCGGAACGAACGGAGTTTAACAATATACCAATGAAAGGATAACAGGTACAATAAATAGTTTAGGTACTGAGAATGTCAAAGAAGGATACTTTTGCAAATAACAAGTAGTGGCACTTTTACAAATAACAAATGGAACTTTACACACACTTGTCCGTCAATTCCAAGTACTTTTGCACCTTTCATCTAGGCGACTCCGATACACCTTTTCAGGCAATCATTGAATAAGGTTCTCTTACGCTATTATCAAAGCGCCCCCTTATTCTGATGCATCATGATAATCACATCTATAGAATTTAGATCACTTCCTTCTATAGTGAAGGTCATTTCAATCTGTCTAGACCAATTTATTTAACTTTGAGACCATTTCAATCTGTCTAGGCCTTAGGTCATTTCAATGTAATGACCCCAAACATAAAAAGTCCTTAGGTCATTTCAATGTAACGACCCCAAACATAAAAAGTCCTTATCAAGTGGACAAATTTAACATCATATACATATAGTGTTCATGGTACGCGAACACACAAGTCAATTTCAATTCACATAGATACACATTGAACAAAACGCATCAATGGTAAGATATTCCAAGAACGTTCATAACGAGGGAATACAAATCACTACCGGCCACTTGGTAGCACATACTTTATGAAACTTTTAGAATCCTAACACAAAGGATATGAAACAATCAAATGCTAAGGAGCGTAATCCCTTACCTTGGTCTAACTTCTTGTACAGCTCTTCCCGTGCGTATCTAAAACCACGAAAGAGTAACTTAGCATCTCGCATTTGTCGTTAACTATCTCTACTTAGTTAAATCTCATGCGTTATAATTTAACTTCTTTCCTTTCTTTATTTAATAATTTTCTAAGCTTGAAAAGTTTCTATTTTTGGAAACTTTCCATATTTGGAAATTTCCTTATTCTTGGACTTGTAATTTCCTAATTATAGGTTGATTTTATTTAGGGTTGTTCTCTTTTCTATCCTTTTCGTAAATCTTAACTCTAAAGTAGACTTTCCTCTTTTAGGATTTCCACTTAAGCCCTTCTACTTTTGGTTAATTACAAAAAAGGTCCTCCATCTTTTAGGTATTTGCAAAAAAGTCCCTTAACTTATGAGTATTTGTAAAACAGTCCCTCAACTTATGAGTATTTTCAAAACAGTTCATCAACTTTTAAATATTTGCAAAATAGTCCTTCAACTTTTAGGTAATTATGAATTAGTCCCTTGACTTTCAATTAATTATAGAATAGTCCCTCAACTTCCAATTAATTACATTTTGGTCCTTCTGCAGTTTTAAACTTTACAGTTTAGTCCTTCAGTTAAGTTCTCCATCTAATTCCTGACTGTACAGTTAAAATTCTAATGGTTTCAGCTCTGTTCTAAAAGACCCCGCCTAAGGGCGTCTAGGCCCCGCCTAGGCGCTAGGCCCCTCTCCAACGCCTAGTTCTAAGCCATACCTAGGTCCTGACTAATCCCGACTAATCTCGATTAGTCCCCGACTAGTCCCCGCCTAGGCGCTAGGCCCGGCTCCGCCGCCTAGCATTCGCCTAGCGCTTTTTAGAACCTTGGGTTTCAGCTTATAACTATTCAATTTAGCCTTTTTTTTCAGTTGGAAACTTAACTGTAATCCTTTAAACTAAACCAAAAGCTTAACGAATTAAACAAAAATATACCTAATCATACCTAGGGCCATTCAGCCGAACCTAACAGGTTCTAAATTCATGGATTTGATTTTTCTTTTTACTTTTTAACATTAACTCAATAATTTAATTCATTTATTCCTTAATCAAACAATTCTTTAACCCATTAATTGGTTAAATCTAGATTCTTTTTATTCTAAATTTAAGAAGAATTTTGGGTTATGATTATATTGTTATAACATTCAATTCCCCATCATTCTAATCCTCAAGTTATCAATTAACCCCAAGATTGAACATTTAAAACCCTAAGAATAATCATTCAAGAACAAACATAATTTTAAATCTTCAAAAATTCATAACTAATTCAATATTACTCCGAATTGAATGAAATGAAAACTAGAATTTAGGGTTTTACATTACCTTGATTGTGGTTAAGAAAGATTGACCAAAAAGGTCAAGAAATCCGGCTGTTTCCTCCTCCTTCAGTTCGGCCGTCGCCTAGGGTATTAGGGTTTTTTTTTTTTTTTGTTAATTAATGAGAGTTATGAAAAAAATTAGGAAGGGTTTTGGTATTTATATTTGGGTATTAACCTCCTTGGGCCCTTTTTCTGCACAAGCCCATTTACCTAGCCCAACTTGATTTAACTCATCTAACCCATTCAATTAACCTTTAATAGCCCACTTATTAAAAGTTAATTTATAATTATAATTACATTAATTAATTTTCTAATAGAATAATTAAATTAAAGGCCTAAAATTTTTTGGGTTCTTACACAATCAATTCATGAAAAACAATCATCTTCCACCAAAGGACAAGTCACCTCGAAAATCATTGTCTTCAATTCTTTATATTCAACCCAATACAATGTTTTATAAACTTTCATAGTCTCTCCTTATGTAGAAAAGAAGTCCTGGAAATGAATATTGATGTCTAACCTTAACCTTGAACCAAATCTCCATTGATACAAACGGAAGGTTATATGATAATTATTGAGAAAAGACTGAACGGAAAAGACGATACAAGACGGGATTGAACCCTAATAATTGTTCACAGCAATGTTTTCTAATAAAACAATATCAAAGTCTGCTGAATACCTAAGCCCTAACATACCTATTTATATTAATTCTAAGTTCTAATTAATAAAAGAAATAATAATAATCGATTTTTTTTAAAAACTAAATAAAAATATTCTACTGATACCAAATGATGTAGGAAACAGAGGTTATGAGATGAACCGAACAAGAATGAACCAAGATTCACAAAGAAACAGCCGCAACCACTCTTTTCTTTTATTTAATTCATCATCAAAAACTTTGCCTAATACAATAACCCTAGCTTGTTATTTATACTAATAATAAGAAGATTCTAGAAATATAAAATAAAACCCTAATTTAATAATAAGCTAAAACCCTAAAACCCATAAAACAAATTAAGCCCAAACCCAAGCCAATCTTTGAAGCCGAAACTTGACCTTTCTTTGAAGTTCCGTCTGCTGGCCAGGCGCCCGCCTGGGATAATATGAGGCGCCCGCCTCAAGCTAAGACACCTCCTCTACTCGGTTGATGCTGCCTCGAAGCCCATATCATACCATACTGTATCATAAGATGGCGAGACCAGAAGGTGATGTAATTCCTGAAGTGGAAAATAAAGTGAATGGAGGAGGTAGAGGAAATAATAGAGAGGATGTAGTACCCCCATTGACATTAAGGCAGAGAGTAGCTCCCAATTGGGGAGAGCAACCACAAGCAGTCTTATTTCCAAATTTACTTGCTGCTGGGGTTACATTTGTTTAGAATATTGCATCGTACAATTTCTTATGAGCAGTGATCCTTGTACATTTTGATGGTCCTTTTCTTCTCTCCTTTGGCTTGTCAGCCTCTTTTCCATCTTTATGCGCCTTACTTGGGACTTAAAACTTATCATCACAACCCAAAACTGATCCAAATAAAAAAAATTAACCAGAAGTGCAAATAAAAAAAAATTATATACAAAATACAAACAAAGGAGACTAATAAAAATAAAATTCAAAACAAACGGAGGCAGTGACACATGCAATGCCTCACATGGAGGGATACATATTTTTATGTTTAGAGCAAGTAGTTTTATAAATAATGGTTTGGTCAAAACTCAAACCATTGATTTGAATAATGTAGTGGTAGTAAGATAACTGTTGAGTTAATGGAGAAGAATAACAAAAATCACACTGTTGACTTCATGGATAAGAGTTGTAATTGGAAATTGTCAACTCCAACTAGCTGGAAAAACGCGTGACATCTCGTTTTGTATTGTTTTCCTTTCCATTTCCAGGAACCTTCCCGTTAGATCAACACATTTTTGCAATCAATTTCTTTGCTCTCGTTACTTTGAGGCGAAAATTTCATTACTTTAGCTTTCCAATGGCATCATCTTCTAGTGCAGAATCGAAGTCGAACCAGGGATGGACTTACGATGTATTCCTGAGCTTTGCCGGAAAAGACACTCGCAATGGCTTTGTGGGTCATCTCTACAGAGCTCTGGATGATAAAGGTATCTATACCTTCAGAGATGACCTCAAACTCCACATGGGCGACTCCATCTCCGACGAACTCCTCAAGTCCATTGAACAATCGAGGTTTTCCATTGTTATCTTTTCTGAAAACTATGCAGCTTCATCCTGGTGCTTGGATGAATTGGTCAAGATCATGGATTGCCATAAGCTGATGGGTCAAACTGTAATTCCGGTCTTTTACAATGTTGATCCGTTTCATGTACGGAGACAAAACGGTTGTTTCGAGGAAGCATTTCAGAAACACGAAGCTCGGTACGAGAATGATTTAGTAAAGGTGCGGAGGTGGAAGAACGCTTTGTCTGAAGCAGCCAGCATTTCTGGATGCGATGTATCTGTTGCTGCAAATAGGTATAATTTTTCATTTCTCTCGTCAGCTATATATTCGTACCTGCTCATTTTTGTTCATTTTCATAAACAAAAAGAGATACCTGTTAGTGTTAGGGAGGTACTTTACTAGTCATGGTTCCAGGTTGAGTTCTTTATTATATACTCCCTCCGTCCCACTTCACTTGGCACTAATTTCCATTTTGGTCAATCCCACTTCACTTGGCACTACCCAAAATGGCAAACTTTTTATAATTTTATATTCACTCCACCCCACCACTCATTCTCGCTCTTCATTTTCCACCACTCAATTTATTCAACCAACACTACTATTTACCCCACTCATTCTCTCTCTTCATTTTCTACCACACATTTCTTTTATTTTATTCTTTTTTCTTAGTTATTGTGTCATTCATTTTGGTGCCAAGTGAACCGGGACGGAAGGAGTATTTTTTCAAACATATTACCACATCCTTTCCAAAATGAATGTTCATGTTTTGCTCTTAATTAAGAACAATGGACATTTATTTGGAACGGAAGGAGTAACTAGTATAGTTATTTTAAAGGATGCCTCGTTCATTTGTTATTCATATCAAGGATATTAAGGAATCTCCTCTTAAAGTTATTTGTTTGACTTTCTCTATATTATTCCTTGTCAATATCCTCATGTATTTAGATTAGGCAACTAAATATTTGTATTGTGATTAGAATAAGGAAACTCCTTCTCCTTATTAGAATAGGATGATTAGAATAAGAAAACTCCTTCTCCTTATTAGAATAGGACTCTCTCTATACCGAAACCCAAACCCCAACCATCAAAAATCCCAAGCCCACTCAGCCGCCCACCATACTCCCTCTCGCCCTCCCTACTGGCTTATTGATAGTGGTGCCACCAACCACATCACTAATGACCTATCCAACCTAGCCTTACACACACCCTACAATGGCAGTGACGACGTCATTATCGGAGATGGTTCCTCTCTTCCTATCTCTAACGTAGGTTCATTCTCTCTCTCCACATCTTCTCCCCCTCTTCTTTTCAATCATGTCTTACATGTTCCTCTTATCACTCGTAACATTATCTCTGTATCTCAATTTTGTCGTGACAATAATGCCATTATTGAATTCTCACACTCGTCTTTTCTCATTAAAGACAAAGCTACGAGCCAAACCCTTATCCACGGAGACCTTGAGGATGGCGTCTACATTTGGCACCCTCCGCCTATTCAAGCTCATTCAAGCGTCATCTCTTCGCAATTGTGGCATCATAGATTAGGCCATCCCGCTCCCCCTATTCTTAGTCTACTACGTAGAAAATTCCATTTATCTATTTCCTCTAGTTTATCTCCGTGTAATTCTTGTTTCATTAACAAAAGCCACAAACTACCATTTGCATCCTCTTCTCTAATTTCACATGCTCCTCTAGATCTTATATTTTCTGATGTATGGACTTCTCCAGTTTATTCCCTTGACAAATTTAAATACTATGTCTTCTTTGTCGACCACTACACCAAATATATTTGGTTCTACCCCCTAAAACACAAATCTGACACCTTCCACACATTCCTTCTTTCAAAACACTAGTCGAAAAATACTTTCAACGTCCTATCATCCAAGTCTACTCCGATAACGGGGGTGAATACCTCAAACTCACACCCACTCTTGCTCAAAATGGTATCACTCATCTCACCACTCCACCTCACACTCCTGGACATAATGGGTATGCCGAACGTCGTCACCGTCACATTGTTGAAACGGGTCTCACCCTTCTCTCCCATGCCAACCTACCCCTCACCTTTTGGCCCTATGCTCTCACCACTGCCACCTATCTCATAAACAGAATGCCTACCCCCACCCTGAACAATGATTCCCCCTACCTTCGCCTATTCCATTCCCCTCCAAACTACACCAAATTACGAAGCTTTGGTTGTCTCTGTTATCCTTGGCTTCGCCCTTATACCCCCCACAAGCTAGCCCCTAAATCCATTCCATGTATCTTTGTTGGTTACTCACCCACGTAAAGTGCGTATTACTGCCTTGACCTCACCTCCCATCGAGTCTACACCTCCCGCCATGTCCATTTTGTTGAAAACACATTTCCCTACACCTCCCTCACCTCCATTTCCCCCCTTGCTTCCGCTCCCCCTCCATTCGATTGGCACACTCTATTTCTCCCTGTCCTAAACACTACACCCTCAATTCAACCATCACCCAATCTCCCCACCCCCTCCCAAACCCTCCCTCCCCTAACCATCCATCACCCTCCAGCTAGCCCGAAACAACCCACGCCGACCAGAAAACCCGCGCGATCGCCTCCCAAATTCGCGCGATCGCCCCCCTCCCCCGCGCGATCGCCCTCCATATCCAGCAGCTCCGTCCCCCCTCCTACCCGCACCATCACCACTCGGCTGTCCCATGGTATCACCAAACCCAACCCCAAATATGCCAACCTATCCCTACTCCCCTCACCCACAAGCCTTCCCACCACCACCAAACAAGCTCTCTCTATCCCACACTGACGTAACGCCATGATTGAGGAATTTCAGGCTCTCACTCGAAATCAAACCTGGAACTTAGTTCCCCCTGCCACAGCCCACAACATTGTCGGGTTCAAATGGGTCTTTCGCATCAAGTACAATCCGGACAACACAATTCAGAAATACAAGGCTCGGCTTTGCCAGGCGAGGGCTTTCACCAGCAAGGTGTTGATTACACCGAAACCTTCGGTCCTGTTGTCAAACCCGCTACAGTCAGGCTCCTTCTCTCACTTGCCACAACCAACCACTGGCCTCTTCGCCAGCTTGATGTCAACAACGCCTTTCTACAAGGTTCACTCTCCGAATCTGTGTTTATGGCACAACCCCCCGGCTTTGAGGACTCCACTAACCCTTCTCATGTATGCCATCTCTCCAAAGCCATCTATGGCCTCAAGCAAGCTCCTAGTGCTTGGTTTCAAGAACTCAAAACCTGTCTCACCACATATGGCTTTCACCCCTCCTTAGCCGATCCCTCCCTATTTATACTCAACAAAACACCAACCCCTATCTTTCTTTTGGTTTATGTTGATGACATTATTGTCACCGGGCCCTCACCCTCGCTCCTTCAGTCATTCATCACTAGCTTGTCCAATCGTTTCTCTCTCAAGGATCTCGGTCCTCTATCATATTTTCTGGGCGTTGAGGTTGTCCCCAACAAAAATGGTATCCTCCTCTCCCAAACAAGATACATCCATGATCTTCTCACCCGTCACAACATGATTGACTGTAAACCGCTCCCCACCCCTATGGTCACATCTCCACCCCTTGTGAGATCCACTACCACTCCCGATGTTGAACCCACCTCCTATCGTGCTATTGTTGGTGACCTTCAATACTTGTCCTTCACTCACCCTGACATTGCCTTCTCCGTGAACAAGCTTGCACAATTCATGCAGAATCCCCAATCATCTCACTGGGTTGCTCTCAAGCGGCTCCTCATCTACCTTCATGGCACTATGCACTTGAGTCTCCAGATTTACTCTACGTCTCCCCCCTCTCTTCATGCCTTTTGTGATGCAGATTGGGCTGGTGACAAAGATGACTTTGTATCCACCTCTGGTTTCTTTGTTTACCTCGGCCGTAACCCGGTTACTTGGTCCTCCCGCAAGCAACGTGCTCTTGCCCGCTCCACCACTGAGGCCGAGTTTCGTGCCATTGCTGACACCGCTGCTGAGATTACTTGGGTTCGGAACCTACTTATTGAGCTCGGTATTTCTTTTACTTCTCCGCCGGTTATATACTGTGACAACCTTGGTGCCACAACTTATTCCGCAAACCCGGTTTTTCACTCTCGGATGAAACATGTGGCTCTCTCGTTTCATTTTGTCCGTGAACAGGTTCAGTCTGGCTCTCTCCGTGTGCAGTACATTTCTGGTAATGACCAACTTGCTGATGTTCTGACAAAACTACTATCTCGTCTACGCTTCGATCAACTCATTTCCAAGATTGGTCTTCTCCAAGGATCGTCCATCTTGCGGGGGCGTATCAAGGATATTAAGGAATCTCCTCCTAAAGTTTCCTAAAGTTATTTGTTTGACTTTCTCTATATTATTCCTTGTCAATATCCTCATGTATTTAGATTAGGCAACTAAATATTTGTATTGTGATTAGAATAAAGAAACTCCTTCTCCTTATTAGAATAGGATGATTAGAATAAGGAAACTTCTTCTCCTTATTAGAATAGGACTCTCTTGTATATATATTAAGAGTTTGTGAATAAACAACCTAAGGGTTTTCTAATTCTCACAATTCATTCTCTTCAACCTCTCATATACTAACAAACAGCCTCTCTTACAAGTCTATAGTTCGCTAAGAAACGACCAGCGAGATTCAACCTATAGGGACCATTTCAAAGTTTATCTGTGCATGCTCAGCATCTGATATGCTGGCCTAAATCTTATACCACTATGATTGTATGAGGAATAAATATTACGGGTTATAATAGAATTAGCACAATCAAATACAAATTTGTACTAGTTGAAGCAATGAAATTGTAAATAAATTATCGAGTCAACTAGCAATGAATCGCAAAACCAGAGAAACATATTATCACAAATGATTTCACTGTTCGATCTAAGATACTCATATTTCATCAAAACCAAAATATATGGAAGCGCAAGTGAGATTGTCATATATGGCACTGCGGTCATGGCCCCTTGTGGCAATCTATATGCTGGCTTCTCATCAACAACAACAACAACAATAACAACAACAACAACAACAACAAAGCCTTAGTCCGAAAATAATTTGGTGTCGGCTAACATGAATCCTCATATATCATATTTTGATTCATGTCATGATAATGTGACAGTTCTACGTTGGCTGTCACATGCCTACTGCAACCCTCATCCTTTATCTTGGCATGGGACAGGCAAGGATAAATCTTGCGGATTTTTTATGCTGGCCTTACAAGTGGCAAAATAATATGTTGGGAATAAAAAAAGAACCCCAATCTATCTTGAAATACATTTCTTCAATCTGTTCATTTAACTGTCATATTATCCCTCTTTTTCCATAATAAGTGTTGCACTTTCCTTTCTGGTCCAAAAAATAAGTGTTGCGCTTCTGTTTTAAAAAAGGTTGTCAATGTTGTGAAAATCACGCCCACGCAGCGGAAAACGGACCGAGCTAGGAGGAATAATAAGATGTAACACACACGAAAAGTAAATCACACACAAAGGAACACACAAGAATTGTTAACCCGGTTCGTTGCAACAACAACTACGTCCGGGGGCGCTACCAAGCCAAAAAATATTCACTATAATATTTTCCGATGTTACAACCTCGCACACTTTGTTTCTAGGCTACCACATGTATTTATAGGAACAAGAAATCAAATCCTAACAATAAAAGGATTCCTAACTTAAGAAAGTATTCTTCTTTCTTCACAAGTCTTCCAAATATTCTTTGTCACAAGGAAACACCAAATCAAGAGGAAATCGATCAAAGTAGGAAACTAAATCGGTCGAGATCAGTAGCCGGTAGCGGCCAGCCCTCCAAGTCGGCGCGTCCGCGCTTGATCCGAGAAAGTCCAACGCCTCATTCGATCCTCCCGGCGCGGTCAGCGCACGAGCCTAGCGCGGTCGCGCTCATGACCAGAAACTGCTCCTGCGATTTTCCTTCATGGTTTTGACTCCAATCCCAACAATCTCCCACCTGGAGACAAACCATCCATGATACCTTTTCTTGAAACAAACAAATCTCAGTGGCCAGCTATTGCGTTGGTAGCGCCCGGCCTCTTGTCTAGTTATCCAAGTGAGTTGAAGGCGAGCTACGCTTCAACATAGCTGTCGGTTCTACCATGCTCAGAGTCTTCATTCCAAATGATCCTCCTGCACATCCCCGCTCACTTGCTTGCTAACTATCGATCTGAGCAGCGCGAATCCACGTGCCCCACACAATCACAAGCTTGGAACCTTTGTGTGTTCTTTGCGACCCATCGCATCACCGTTCTAGATCCCGCTCCCATGTTGACCAAATTGGCTCCGCGTCGGCCGACTTCATCACCCAATTTTCTATCAACATACCGTTTAGTGAAATTTCTCCCACCGTGGCGATCTCGGCCACCACCATTCATCATTGGGATGCGCCTCGTTTCCCCAAACGACTAAATGTTGCATGTGGTATACGACATATTTTCCACGCCGCCACGAGCCACCAAGCTAGCTCCGCGGTTTACCTTCCATGTCCCTTGGCCAAGAAGGTCACCACACAACCCTCCTTATCAAGTTGCCTTATGGAAATCAAGTTCCTCTTCAAATCCGGAATATGTCGCACATCACGTAGCCGTAAAACAGTCCCATCCGTTGCTTTGACCCGAACTACCCCCTTTCCAATGACCTTGACAGGATAATCGTTTCCCAAACGAACAACCCCAAAATCACCGGAACGTCTTGCTCCATTCTTTACGCACTAGTGCATGAATGAAACGTCGAGCCGAATCCAAAACCCACGAATCGGTTGAGCTGCTCCCACCCAAGATTAATACGTCTGCCATCTCTTGACAACATTCAATTCCTTCGCTCTTTGGCCAAAGCCGGACAACTTCTCCTAAAGTGCCCCTTCTCCCCACGATCGTAGCAAGTAATCACCTTCTTGCCACCCTTACTCTTTTCACCGACATTTAGTGCTAGCCCCGATGTCCCACCCTTGCTCTTCCTACGAATTTCTTCGCCAAGAATCACATCAGCGACATCAGAAAACTTCGACTTCACTTTTCTGTTGAAACGTTAGCGCTATCGCGATCGTATCCCAACTTTCCGGCAAAGAAGAAAGTAAAATCAATGCTAGTACCTCATCATCCAAATGCTTGACCGCGGAAGACAGGTTGGGTCGCGTAGATTTGAATTCACTTATATGCTTTGTTGCCGACATGCCCTCTACCATCCTTACGTTCAACAGCTTCCTCATTAGATGAGCTTTATTCGCCGCCGATGGTGCCTCGTACATGCTCGCCAACATCTGTAACATCTCCATGGTAGTCTTCGCCTCCAAAACATTCTTCGCCACATCCTTGGTCAACGTTTGCCTAACAAGCCCTAACGCTTTCCGATCCAAGATTTCAAATTTTGCTTCCTCTATGTCCGCCGGCTTTTCTTTTAAAGGTAGATACAAATCCTTGTTCCACAAAACATCCTCGATCTGTGTCTTCCAAAAATTGAAATCCGTCCCATCAAACTTTTCGATCAACACCTTATTACCATCCTCCAAAGCTCCCAAGAAATTCATAGCAAAAGACACCCCAAGCAATGATTCGACAAAACCAAGAGCTCTGATACCAGTTGTTGTGAAAATCACGCCCACGCAGCGGAAAACGGACCGAGCTAGGAGGAATAATAAGATGTAACACACACGAAAAGTAAATCACACACAAAGGAACACACAAGAATTGTTAACCCGGTTCGTTGCAACAACAACTACGTCCGGGGGCGCTACCAAGCCAAAAAATATTCACTATAATATTTTCCGATGTTACAACCTCGCACACTTTGTTTCTAGGCTACCACATGTATTTATAGGAACAAGAAATCAAATCCTAACAATAAAAGGATTCCTAACTTAAGAAAGTATTCTTCTTTCTTCACAAGTCTTCCAAATATTGCTGTCACAAGGAAACACCAAATCAAGAGGAAATCTGATCAAAGTAGGAAACTAAATCAGTCCAGATCCGTAGCCAGCGCGGCCGCCCTCCAAGTCAGCGCGTCCGCGCTTCAGTCCAGAAAGTCCAACGCCTCATTCGATCCTCCAGCGCGGTCGCGCACGAGCCTAGCGCGGTCGCGCTCATGACCAGAAACTGCTCCTGCGATTTTCCTTCATGGTTTTGACTCCAATCCCAACAGTCAAGTCAACTGTGACACTTATAATGAGACAGAGGGAGTAAAATTAGTGGCAGTGAATGGAGAGAATGACCGTAAATATGTGCAGAGTATCTCAATTTCTGGGATAATTGTAGATCCTAATCAGAGTATGCTAAATCACTGTTTCATATCTACAGGCATGAATCAGATTGCATCATAAAAATTGTTGAACAGATTTCCAGCAAATGTCACAGAAGTTCAAGTGCTGAAAAAAATCTAGTTGGACTAATACCTCGTGTGCAGGAAGTGAAGTCGCTGTTAGATACAACCTCAAACAATGTTCAAATCATAGGGATATGGGGAATGGGTGGAGCTGGGAAGACGACTCTATCTTGGGCTGTTTTTAATGAAATTTCAAATCAGTTTCAAGGTAGAAGCTACGTCGCAAATATAAGAGAAGTTTCAAAAATTTCCGGTCTACATTCTTTGCAGGGGAAAGTTCTTTCTGACCTCTTGTCTGAACGAGATGTGAAGGTAACGAGTGTCCTTGAAGGAAGGCAACTTATGGCCAAGAGACTTCGCCACAAAAAGGTTCTTCTTGTTCTTGATGATGTGGATGACGATTGCCAACTTGATGCATTAGTAGGGAGCAGGGATTGGTTTGGTAGAGGGAGTAGAATTATAATAACGACACGAGATGAACATTGTCTGAAGAGAGCTAAAGTGGATATGATTTATAAGACTGTCATGTTAGATGATGCTGAAGCTATGCAGCTCTTTAGCATTTCTGCATTTGGCAGAAGTAGCCCACCTGAAGAGCACAAGGAACACTCCAAATGGTTTGTACATTATGCTGCTGGCCTTCCTTTATCCCTTAAAGTGTTGGGCTCGTTTCTGGATGGCAAAGACATGAAAGAGTGGAAAAGTACCATGAAAAGACTTGCAGTCGTTCCTGAAGATAAAGTTAATGAGATATTGAAAACAAGCTTTGATGGACTAAGAGAGACAGAGAAGAAAATCTTCTTAGACATTGCATGCTTTTTCAAAGGAAAGAGGAGGGATTTTGCAACTAAAATACTCGACAGTTTTGATTTCTGCGCTGACATAGGAATAAGTGTTCTTATACAGAAGTCTCTAGTATCAGTTTCAAAAGGATGCCTTTGTATGCATGACCGAATTCAAGAAATGGGTTGGCACATTGTTCGCAATGTCTCTAGCAAGCCTAGTGAACATAGCAGGCTATGGCTTTTTAAGGATGTTTGTCATGTACTGACGACCAAAACGGTAAGCGTCCAAAAGAAATTGATGATGAAAGTATGGTTAGTGATATTTTCATATTCACTGTTTTGTTCTCTGCTTGTAGGGGATGGATGCAGTTGAAGGTATATACTTGGAATTGGCTGGCCAACAAGATGGCATTAGCTTTAATGCAGATACTTTCAAAAACATGCTTGAACTTAGGTTTCTATATTTAGGCTGTAAGGAGGCTGATTTACCTTTGTATAGCCATAAGTATGAGTATAGCTATGAATTTTCAAAGTTTCACATGCATCCGTACAAGTCAAAATGGATCTCTACAGGAACTCGTTATCTTCCAAACAACTGGTTTTCTAATACCCTCTCTCTTCCTAGCAAGTTGCAATGGCTTACCTGGAAAGGGTACAATTTAGGGTCGTTTCCAGAAAGTTTTAAAGGAGAGAAGCTCGTTGGACTTGAAATGCCTGGCAGCAACATCATCCAACTTTGGAGAGGAAAAAAGGTAAACACCTCTGTTTATTACAACTTCCTCTCAGATTTAAATTCTGTCTTACCTTACATCTCCAGTTAAGAGCCCTGCTTGATTCGAGTAGCAAATCATATCATTGATTTTTAATAGTTTATGTTCTCATATGTTTAACATCCGGATATGAACTTGTGACTAAATTCATAACTTTATTATTTAAACTCATGGAAACATCTTTGAATGTCCTTTTTGTTTCTAAACAGAATTTGGACAAGTTGACATACATCAACCTAAGTTATTCAAAAAAGCTCAGATCGACCGCGGACCTCGAGGGGACCCCAAATCTTAAGTCACTAATTCTTGACGGGTGTGCGAATTTGGTAGAGGTTCATCCATCCGTTGCAGGTCTAAAGCAGATTGTTTTCTTAAGTTTGAAGTACTGCAGACTTAAGAGTCTACCATCCCCTTTACGGATGGAATCCCTGGAGACTCTTATTCTCACCTACTGCAATCGTCTGACAGAGTTTCCAGAAATCTCTGAGAATATGGGAACATTATCGAAGCTCTATTTGGACAATACCTCAATTGAAAAATTGCCAGAATCATTTGAAAATCTCACAGGTCTGGTTTTGTTGAATCTCCGTGAATGTTGCCATCTAAGGAGTCTTCCAGAGACCATTGGTAGGTTAAAGTGTTTAAGAATTCTTGATGTGGCTTTCTGCTCAAGCCTTGAGAGATTGCCTAACAGCTTGGCACGGGTTCAATCTTTAGAGGAGCTGTTTTTGGATAAAACTGGACTCACAGAGCCACCATCCTTCATTACGTTCCTGAAGAACCTCAAAATCTTATCGTTGGACGGCAGTGCGATGTTATTTAAAAGAATTTCAAACTGTTAGGATTTTGGTCCCAACCACAATTGCTAGGTTGATAAAGATGCAAGCACAAAATAACAATAATAGCAAGAACAATAAAAATACGAAACAAAATTGAAAAACAATGAACACAAGAGATTTACGTGGTTCACCAACTTGGCTACGTCCACGGGCGACGGAGAATCAATCCACTATAATCAAGAAGAGTACAAGGAGAATCAAGGTGAAAACCTTTCACACAATCTCACAATCTCTCACAATACAATAGTGAATAAACAAACTTGTTTCTCTCTCTCTCTCAAGGCTGCCACAGGAACAAGGATTACAAGGAGTATTTATATGACAAAAAGAAAAACACACGGAACCCTAATGCAAGCCCAGCCCGTCACACTCCAGGCCTTGAGGCGTCCGCCTCAAAGAGGACCATGCGGCCGCCTGGGAACCTACGAAGCAACGATCAATCCTCTGCCCACGAAGCGCCCGCCCCATACAAGCCAAGCGGCCGCCTCAAACCAGCAACCAAGACCCGGCCGCCGGCCGCCGGCGCCCGCCTCGACCCGGGTGGGGCGCCCGCCTCGGCCTCGAGCAGCGGCGGCTGCCCGGCAATCTTGCATCCTTGCCCAATCCAATTTGTCAACAATTGAGAGTCACACCAACAATTCTCCACCTTGACGAACAATCCCGAAACAAGCTATCTTCAAGAGAACATCTCTATCTCCGTCGCCACACCCCGAAGGGCATCAATGACTAGTAACACCCACTAAGTCCAAGAACTTCTTGAACTTAGCAATCGAAACCTTCGAACCCGGCTTTGTCAACATGACCGCCTCCGTTATAGTCATAACATACCCAATGCAACCATCACTGTTCTTGCCATACACAATGCACACACAAGCATTTGGATACGGAACCCGTGACACATCATCTTTAGACTTGGGACAATCTAAAGAATATAACCATTTCACCCGGTAGGCACCATTGATATCTATCGCAGCCACAAGAATACCATCGACATGAACAAGATAAATCAATGTGCCAACACTACAACCCATCAAGTAACCACCATCATCCAATTTACTCCTAGCAAAACCAAGGGTAACAATAAAAGTGTCGAACCTTTTATACCCTTTGTCGAGTTGACTTCTCCAAATCAAACACGGACCTCTTTAACAGGCAAACATGATCCTTACCCTCGACAAGGAGCAAAGCCCTTTGGGTAGGCGGCATGTAGATCTCCACCTCAAGCAATAGATCTCGCATTGCCACAATGCTCAACAAGGCGTAAATACATGTGTGCATTACTACTGGGTGAAATTACTCCATTGTAGTCTCCTTTGAATTTGTAGACCCACTTGTGGTGACTAATCCCTTCTTTGGTGGAGGTCTATCAAATTCCCTTGTCCGATCTTCCATAGTAACCAACAACCTTGCGAAACAAAACACGACATAACTTCCTTGTAGAAGACGACTTCATGCACATAAACGGATTTCGCGGCGGACAAGACATAAGCAACCATCTTCTCAAAGTCATATCGAACGAAGTACTATCATTCCTTCTTCCCTACCAAGATCCTTTGGTAGTCTCCACACTTGTTGGTCTCCTCCTTACGGCTGGAGCATCGGTCGGAGTCACTATATCGAGACAAATCAACGGCATCCAAGTCACGTTCCACCCCTTTTGAGTTATCTCGAACTAACTCCACTGTTTGTATACCCGTTACGCGAACAATTCTTCTCATGGAGACGTAGAGCAACATCTCTACCAATCGGGGAACTTGGGCCTTGATAGGATTCCATAGCAGAAAACCACTCACTCCGAGATATTTACGTCCAATCCCTTCAAGCCAATGTGACCCGATGTCATGTCCCATGGTTGAGTAACCTCCGCCTCAATCGTTGACCCCGTTGCAATAGACACATCACCAACAATGTAGACCCGAGAAGCTTATACAATGTCCTTCTTTCCCTTGAAGGCCACCAAGTCACCTTTAGTAGCCGATAATTCGCCATTCGCAATGGATAAACTATACCCAAGACTATCCAAGGTGCCTAGAGAAATCGAGGCTCTTCTTCGGTTCGGGAACATGCGACATTCTGCAATTTCCGCACCACTCCATCAAACATCTTAACCTTAATAGCCCCAATACCAACAACCTTGCATGCAGCATCATTCCCCAACAAAACTACTCCACCAGCAGCCTTGTATGAACAAAACCATGCTCGATTGGGACTAATATGATAAGAACAACCCGAATCCAAAATCCAACTATCACGAACTTCGGTGCCGGGATCCTGGCGGTAAGTGCATCACGGTCAGCTGTCATTTGGTGTTTTCAAGCACCACCCCAACTTCACCCTTGGCCTTCGCGGTTGTACCCTGTCGGTTTGGACAAAACCTTCTAATGTGTCCCTTCTCCTTGCAGCTATGACATATCACATTCTTTTGCCATTCACTTGAATTTGCTTGACCACCCGAATTATTTGAATTCGATCCCTTCCACTGTCTTCTTACTGCTTTTAGCAATTAAGCCCTCACCTTGAGATTCAGCACTTGGGGAAGTCAAGTGCGTCTCAATAACCTCACGACTTAATAAAGCAGTCTTGATCTCTTCTAAAGCAATCTCTTCCTTGCCATACAAAACTGTCTCGCGAAAGTGCATGTATTAGAAGGTAGAGAACAAAGCAATTTTACCGCCAATTGCTCATCATCAATCTCGACATCGACATTCTTCAAGTCCATGACCAAGCCATCAAACTCATCAAGGTGTTTCTCCAAGGACTCGCCCGATTTGAGTTTGCACTCCTCGAGTTTCTTCAATAGAAGCAACCTGTTACTAACACTCTTAGTCATGTACAATTGCTCAAGCTTAAGCCAAAGCCCTGCCGCAGTCTTCTCTTCCACAACCTCTCTCAATACCTCATCTTTGAGGCTCAATTGTAAGAGAGATAAAGCCTTCTCGTCCATGTCGTCAAACTGTGCATCCGTCAAGTTTGCCGGTTTCTTCGCCTTCCCAAGCAAAGCCTTGACGCAATTTTTACCCACCAAGATTGCTCGCATCTTTACTTGCCATAGCCCAAAGTTAATCTTGCGATTAAACTTCTCAATTTCGTACTTCCCAGACATCGTTACCAATAAGCAATACAAGATCCACAAACCAAGCTCTGATACCAATTGTTAGGATTTTGGTCCCAACCACAATTGCTAGGTTGATAAAGATGCAAGCACAAAATAACAATAATAGCAAGAACAATAAAAATACGAAACAAAATTGAAAAACAATGAACACAAGAGATTTACGTGGTTCACCAACTTGGCTACGTCCACGGGCGACGGAGAATCAATCCACTATAATCAAGAAGAGTACAAGGAGAATCAAGGTGAAAACCTTTCACACAATCTCACAATCTCTCACAATACAATAGTGAATAAACAAACTTGTTTCTCTCTCTCTCTCAAGGCTGCCACAGGAACAAGGATTACAAGGAGTATTTATATGACAAAAAGAAAAACACACGGAACCCTAATGCAAGCCCAGCCCGTCACACTCCAGGCCTTGAGGCGTCCGCCTCAAAGAGGACCATGCGGCCGCCTGGGAACCTACGAAGCAACGATCAATCCTCTGCCCACGAAGCGCCCGCCCCATACAAGCCAAGCGGCCGCCTCAAACCAGCAACCAAGACCAACCGCTTCGGCCACCGAGGCGCCCGCCTCGACCCAGGTGGGGCGCCCGCCTCAGCCTCAGAACAGCAGCAGCACTGCCAGCAATCTTGCATCCTTGCCCAATCCAATTTGTCAACAATTGAGAGTCACACCAACACAAACTCTTACAAGTCTAGCTCGGAGCTGCCTCTGTTATTACGTTATGGCTTCATCAAGAAACTAAATGTCAGATGGTGCAACCTCTCAGAGGTTCCAAGTGATCTCAGTACTTTGTTCTCTCTGGAAGAGTTAGACCTAAATGGCAACCCCTTCAAGTATTTACCTTATAGCATCTGTCAACTTCACCGACTCAAAATCCTCGATGTTTCAGATTGTTATTATCTTGAAAAACTGCAAGGACTACCATCCGGTATTGCTGTACTAAAAGCAAGTGAGTGCCCGAACTTGACAAGCTTCTTGGATGTCACAAAGTATGAAACATTATGGAAGCTTAGTATGTCTAGCAGGAGAGGGGGTTGGGAAAATTCAGTTGATTCGGTGCTGCAATCCCTTCTTCAGGTTAGTTGCTAGTTTTTTCTCTAAATTCATCAATTTAACCACACACATACACGTCACAAATTTTGACTTAAAAAGGGCGTACTCCCTTCGTCCCGAAATGATCTTCCTACTTTTTTGCTGTTAACGCGAAGGTACTTTGAGCAATAATTTTAGGTTGATTTAATTATCCGAATGAACATCTAAAAATTGTTCTTGATAGTATTTATAATGGTGTATCGATAGCAAGTTTTAAATTTTCATTAAGATAATTAAATCAACTTAAAATTATAGCTCAAAGTACCTTTGTGTTAACAACAAAAAAAGTGGGAAGATCATTTCGGAACGGAGGGAGTATATACTACTGATATTCATGGTACAGGGACACCTTGTTGCAAACCATCAAATTAGTATTCTTGTTCCTGGAAACAAGATTCCCAAGTGGTTCTGTCAGCAGAATGATGGGTGTTATACAAACCTACAACTACCATCGGGTTGGTGTAATGGAAATATTATCGGTTTTGCTCTTTGTGCTGATTTAGATTATTATGAGAGTGATACTACTATTCGGTTTGAGATGATCGATGGAGAAATGCAGCACTTGAAGCTCACTCCACCGCAAGTACATAATAATCAATTTCAAAAATTGAAAAGACACGTGTGGCTGGGTTTCCTGTCATTTGATTTCTTTAAACTCCTATTTCCACAATTTAAGGAGGAAGATTGGTCTAAATTTGAAGGAAGCCTTTGTATGCAAATGTGTGGCAAACACTCATACTATATGAATCATAGGACTGCAATTCGTCTTGTGTACAAGAGTGATCTGAAAGAGGGAACAACCACCATCCGAAACTCAGGAGTACTGGACAATTCTATTGGCCGACCTTTGTTGAAGTATGATGCCAACGATGATGATGATGATGAAGATGAAGATGAAGAAAGAGACAAATATAATCCTTCCGGATTCTTCAAAAAGAAGGGATCTTCATCAAACACATTTTACATGAAGCAAACGGGGGCGATGGCTGCTGAAATTAGTTTCCAGATGTGACACAAAAGGTGTACGTAACTACAGTTTCTTGATTGATGTACAGGCGGGCCAAATCACAACATTCTCCGTCCGTCCCAAGATGAATTTCTTTAAAATGTTGAATCACAGTGAGTATGGTCACATCTGTGTTTGAAACACAAAAGCGTATGTGCTTCTTGTACATGGTGTTTCCTTATATGCCAATGCTGCTCCCTCCCGAGAATTGGACCGGGTATGTCAGCTGAAATTTTTACATTAGTTTCTTTTTCATATATTCAACATCTACATGATACACGACATCCTTATCCCCAGTCACCTTCCATTATACTCTCTCCGTCTCAAAAATGATATTCTCACTTTATTCACTATGAACGATTTACAATATATATAGGATTAGAGTATTTGCTAGCGTCCCTGTTTATTCTCTATGGACGATTTACAATATGGGGGATTTACCATATAATCCCTCAAACTTATCAATTTTACCTTATTACAAGACAAGCAATAGTTAACATAACCATATAATCTCTAGCTTAATAAGTATACCCTCCCATCATTTTACTAAGTTCACCATTCTAAATATTTAGTTTTATACATTTTAATGACAAAGATAGATAAATATTCTTGTTATCCCCATTCTAAATATTTAGTTTTACAATAATAAAATGAATATCAAATTTTCTTTTATGATTTAGAAATGGTTTCATTGAGACCTGGTTCTAAAAATGCACTAAAGAAGATAATAGCAAAGGATTGTTATGGTGTAATGAAAAACCTGAATGCACATAGATAACGAGTCCATATAAGATGGCCATGTCCGCAAAACTGGCCATCACATTGTCCAGAGTCTCTAAAAAGTAGGGATGGCAAAAAATTCGATCCCGCCCTGAACCCGAAAAGACCCGCCCATAATAGGCCGGGTTTGGGATCCAATTTTGAAAACCCGCCGGGTTTTTCTAGGGTTCGGGTTTACCCCCGCCCCGCCCCGAACCCGCCCCGATTTAACTATGAAATTACTAAAATACCCTCGCTGCCTCAGAGCCTCTATACACCTCTATACACCTGTACGCTTAGCGGCTTAGGGTTCCCCTCCCCGTTCATTTCCTCATTCTCTCCCAAATCCCAATTCCTTTCCTCTTCCCTCCCACTTCCCAGTTTGCGCCGCACCTCCACCGCAGCGTCGTCCTTCCGCCGCAGCCGTGAGCCATCTCCACCGCCTTCGCCATCGCTGACAAAATGTATAAGGATCATCAACATGAGTGTATGAAAGAGAAATTCAATTCAATTACTTTCTGTAAACATTACATGTTGTTATATACAAGATGATGAACCTCCTTTCTAACTATATGCTAACTGACATAACAAACTAACAACTCTAACAACTCTAACAAACTAACAACTCTATTTACAGAATGTACCCCTTGACTATGTCACATTGCCACTCTCATCCTTTGCATTTGTTACATTTGTAATGTCATCCTTATCACCCCCCCTCAAGATGAAAGGATGAAACAAGTTGAGAACATTCATCTTGGACAATAAGTGGAACATTTTGTCAAAAATGAGAGACTTGGTAAACAGATCTGCAAGACTTGGTAAACAGATCTGCAGGATTCTCAGTAGTAGAGATATGTTTTGTAACAACCATGCCTTGAAGAATTTTATCTCTAATAAGATGACAGTCTATCTCTATATGTTTGGTCCTCTCATGAAAAATTGGATTGGCAGCCAATTGAAGAGCAGAAAGATTGTCACTAAACAAAGAAACAGGTGTCAAGTTGGATAGACCAAGTACAGAGAGTAAAGAGAGGAGCCAAGTAATTTCACAGCATGAATTTGCAAGAGCTCTATACTCAGCTTCAGCAGAGGACCTGGAAACAATTTCTTGCACTTCCAAGAGATTAAGGAAGAACCCAAAAACATGCAAAAGCCAGAAAGAGATCTCCTAGTAGTAGGGCAAGATGCCCAATCAGAGTCACTGAAAGCTTGAAGTCTGAGATCTGAGGTAGTATATAACAATCCTTGCCCTGGATTATTCTTCAAATATCTAATCAACTTGTAGGCAGCTTCCAGATGAGGGACCCTTGGAGATGATAAAAATTGACTTAAGATATGCACTGGATAGGACAACTCAGGCCTTATGATAGTCAGGTACACAAGTCTACCCACTAACCTTCTATAAATAGTAGGATCCTTCAGTAAAATGCCTTTGTCTGCAGCAAGAGTGTGATTAGACTCCATAGGCACCTTGGAAGGCCTAGCATTTTCAAGTTTGGTATCCCTCAGAATATCTAAGGTGTATTTTCTCTGATGTAGATAAATACCCTTAGAAGATCTAGCCACTTCTAGTCCCAGAAAATATTTGAGATGTCCTAAATCTTTGATCTTGAAAGAAGAGTGTAGATGAGCTTTGACTGCAGATATAGTATCAGAATCATTCCCAGCAATGATTAGGTCATCCACATACACAAGAATGGCTGTACAGAGATGTGATTTGTGGAGAACAAAGAGAGAATGATCTGCATGAGTCTGAGTGAAACCAAAGGTGATCAAAGCAGCAGAAAACTTTTGAAACCATTGCCTAGGAGCTTGCTTAAGACCATACAATGATTTCTTTAATCTGCATACAACAGGTGAAGTACTGGACTGCTGCAATGTGGTAGGAATGGAAAGACCAGGGGGAACATCCATGTATACCTCTTCAAGTAAATCTCCATGTAAAAAAGCATTTGAGACATCCATCTGAATCAGAGTCCAGTTCTTAGCAGCTGCAATGGCAAGTAATGTTCTAACAGTGGTCATCTTTGCCACAGGAGCAAATGTCTCAAAATAGTCCTGTCCTGTGTAAATCCCTTTGCTACTAATCTAGCTTTGTGTTTATCCAAGGATCCATCGAGAATTAAACTTAAGTTTAAAGATCCATTTACAACCCACTGTGTGTTTGCTAGGAGGAAGAGATTGTAAAGACCAAGTATTATTAGCCTCTAATGTATCAAGTTCATTTTTAATAGCAACGCACCATTCTGGAGATTTAATAGCTTGAGAATAAGATGAAGGTTCTTTAGGAGTGAAAGAGATATTCAAGCAAAAAGAAGCATAATGAGGAGAGAATTGATTATAAGAAAGATAGTGATTAAGAGAAAAAGGAAAAGAACTAGAAACAGTGGAGGCTTTTGGAATGATGAAGTTGGCAGGAAGAGAAATATAGTCTTGATATTTAATGGGAACAGACTTTGCTCTTACAGGTCTTTGAGCAATATTTAAAGGAGGAGAAGGAACAGAAGGAGTATGTGAGAGAGGAGTCTGATCAGAATGAGAATCTGAAGGAGGAGTATGATAAGATGAGATGGATGTGTTTGGCACATTTTCAGAAGGAGAAGAAGAGGAATGATGATCAATGGAAACAGGATAAGAGTCATCAGAAATCCAATCAGTATCACTGTCCAGAGAAACAATGGGATAAGACATAGGATTTTTGAACTGAGAAGAATGAAATGAAAATATGTGTTCATAAAAGGAGACATCTCTACTGTAAAAAATTTTATGAGAGGAGAGATCATATAACTTGTATGCTTTTTTATGAGAAGGATAACCAAGGAATAGACACTTGATTGCCGTAGAAGAGAATTTGTCCCTATGTTGATGAAGAGAGGAAGCAAAAGCAAGACAACCAAAGACCTTGATGTGAGAATAAATGGAAGGTTTTTGAAGAAGAACTTCAAAAGGAGATTTGTTATGAAGGACACTGCTTGAAAGTCTATTGATAAGATATGTAGCAGTGAGAACACACTCACCCCAGAATTTCAATGGTAGTTGAGCCTGAAATCGAAGAGACCTAGCAATCTCCAAAAGATATCTATGTTTTCTGTCAGCTCTTCCATTTTGCTGAGGAGTTTGAGTACATGTACTGGATTGAAGTATGCCCAAAGGAGAAAGAATATTGGTAACAGTCTGACTAAAAAATTCAGATCCATTATCAGAATGCATAATATGAACTTTGGCATTGAACTGAGTATGAACCATATGAATGAAAGTCAGTAAAAGCTGAGGAACTTGATCTTTGGATTTCATTAAGTAAACCCAAGTTGTTCTTGAATAGTCATCAACAATTGTCAAGAAAGAATTATATCCATCATGTGTAGAATGTCTATAAGGTCCCCAAGGTCCCCATACATCACAATGAATAAGAATAAAAGGAGCAACACTTTTTTATTGACTCAAGGGAAAAGGATTTCTTGTTTGTCGAGCATAATGACAAATTTCACACATGAAGTCAGAACAATTATGAGGAACATTACATTCACTGAGAGACAACAATTTTAATTTTGGAAGAGGCACATGGCCAAGTCTAAGATGCCACAAAGAAACATTATGAGAAACACTAGAACAAACTGTGATACAAGCAGATTTGAGAAGTTTATACAGTCCTCCATGAAGTTCACCAATCAGTATGGATTTCTTCAGGTGAGAGTCCTGTAGATAGCAAGAATTTGAATGAAATACAAGAGCACATTTGCTATCATGAGTAAGTTTGCTTGTAGAAACAAGATTGTAAGAAAACTCAGGTACATAGAGCACATTGAACAAGATTATGTGATCTGATATTTTGATAATACCTTTATGAGTGATATGAGATCGATGCCCATTAGGCAAATGAATGTAGGAGGAGATAGGAGTGGGATTAATCAGAGATGAAAAAGAGAAAGTGATATGATCAGTAGCTCCACTGTCTAAAATCCAGTCTGAAGTGTTGATTAAAAATGAATTTAAGCATAAAGGAGAAACAATACTGGTATTTACAATAGGTATACCTGCAGATGAGGACTTAGTGGTATCAGAATGCCCAGCATTAAGCATATTCATCAGCTGTTGAAGTTGTGAAGTAGTAATACCCGATGCAGCAAGAGAATTTGCAGTGATTAATGAGTTAGCCTCTGTGGTATGAGTAGTAGAAGAATCATCAGAAGTCACTGCTGCTGCATTATGAGACTGCATGCCAGAATTGAAGTTAGATCTATTGAATTTTCCTTTGTGAAATTTTGGCATTCGATTGAGATCTGGCTTTGTTCCAAACAAAGGGTGCCAATCAGGATATCCATGGAGGAAGAAACATCTATCTTTGTTATGACTATCACCGCTGAATGATAGTCACAGAATGATGGTGGTTTGGGTTTAGATTTGTATGAAGTAGACTTGAATCCCCCCTTGCTCAGTAAAGCAGCAGATGAGGAAGGATCAAAACTTGGCATGGAAGTAGCAGAGGAACCTCTTTGTTGTTCATCTTGAAGAAGCATACTCAAGGCTTCATTGACAGACGGCAGTGGTTTCATAAGAAGGATCTGACCTCTAGTGGCTGTAAAGGAATCATTGAGTCCCATAAGGAATTGAGTTAACTTGTGAAGCAGATCAAATTCCTCCTGTTGTTTGCTATGACCACAGGTACAGTTGCATAGACATTTGCTCAAGTGAGTAAGCTCATTGTATTCATCCCAAAGACTTCTAAACTTTGTATAGTAAGCTGAAACTGACAAATGACCTTGAGAAAATGATGCCAAGTCCTTTCTGATCTAAAAAACTTTAGGAGCATTTGAATGAGAAAATCTGAGTCTCAAGTCATCCCAAACAAGTTGAGCTGTAGGCAGATAGGATATGCTAGATGCAATATCAGGAGTAACGACATTGGTAATCCAGGAGATAACCATGCTGTTACAACGATTCCATAGCAGAGAGTACTTCGAGTGCATAGAAGGTTTAGGAGATAAGCCATTGATCATACCTAGCTTAGCCTTCGAATCAAGTGAGAGAATCATAGCTCGACTCCATTGTGAGTAATTGGAGTCAGTTAGAGCATGTGATAAAATGTATAAGGATCATCAACATGAGTGTATGAAAGAGAAATTCAATTCAATTACTTTCTGTAAACATTACATGTTGTTATATACAAGATGATGAACCTCCTTTCTAACTATATGCTAACTGACATAACAAACTAACAACTCTAACAACTCTAACAAACTAACAACTCTATTTACAGAATGTACCCCTTGACTATGTCACATTGCCACTCTCATCCTTTGCATTTGTTACATTTGTAATGTCATCCTTATCAATCGCCTCTCTATCGCCATCGCAGGTACTTCACTTCCTATCCCCTAATTCCATTTCTCTATCTCTAGGTTTACTAAACTCAACATTCGTACTTGTCTCAATTAGATCTGCTCATGAGCTTAACATTTTCTGCAGTTTTGATTTATACAGTGTCTTGATTTATTAAATAGATCTTATTTGTTTCCACTAACCAGCTTGAGAAAATATTATTGCCTGTTATTTTTAAGAAAATATAAACGTGCTTGGGGCGATTGAAAAGTAACCAGCTTGAGAAAATATGTTCCTTAGGGCAACTTCATGAATACTTATTGCAGTGATGTCCCCTCTTTTCTTTCACTCTTATTTCAATTGTTTAATTTAATCAACTTCTTGGGCTGCATAAATACAAAGTTAGTTGGTTGGGGAAATCTCAGTACTTGACATTTCTTGCCGACTAGCAAATGAAAATCAAAGGATCAATTATTTTTACAAGTGTTTTGTCACTTGCAACTATGATGCCGATGATGATTGATCTTGTAAGTTATATTAGAACCTAATATAATAAATTGATATAATGTTTTGTTTTGTTTTCCAAGTGTTTTGTCGGTACTGTTTTAGAAGCTGCCTAGAAACTATTTCTCTGTAATTTCATTATAATTGTTACAGCTTATTGTAAAATAGTTTTAATAACCTTGTGATTACATGTTACAGGCAAAACTTTTTTTGTTTTAGAGGCTGCCCTTGTTTCTCATTTATGTTCTGCACTTGAACTTTTGATATAAATTGATAAGTTACAGGACCTGGAGGTCTCAATTTTACCTGCGAAAATGATGTTTTTGCGTGGCTGGCTTCCTTCATAGTTCATACTATGTTTGAACAATTTCTGTTCTGTTTTTGTTCTGTTCTGTTTCTGTTGACTGTAATTACAAATTGAATTCTTTCATTTTGTTGACTGTAATATTTAGACTTTGTTAATGAAACAGAACAGAAACAAAATCAAATGACTAATATTTATACAAATTTGTAATTTGTAATATTCGACCCACTTTGTTTTGTTTCAGTTCTGTTTCTGTTTCTGTTGACTGTAATTTTTTTTTTTAGACTTTGATTTGTTTCTGTTCTGTTCTATTGGTAATTCTTTCATTTTGGTTAACTATCGGATTTCGAGTATGGGCTTTTTTGTATTGGGCTACATTTTGGTTTCTGTTCTGTTTCTGTTCTATTTACAAATTGAATTTCGAGTATGGGCTTTTTTGTATTGGGCTACATTTTGGTATACATTAAAATTTTTGGGTTGTTCAAACTTTCATTTTGGTTAACTAGCGGGGCGGGGCGGGCTCGGGTAGTGCAAATAACGGGGCGGGGCGGGTTCGGGAAAGGGTAGATGACCATAGGGGCGGGTTTGGGAAATGAAGAACCCGTCCCGAACCCGCCCCGTTGCCATCCCTACTAAAAAGTAAGAACCCATAGATGGCATGAGCTTTCTCATCAATATTGAGAACTGCAATAAATAATGTACTTCGCTTTTTTATTAGAAATCTTAGCTAGAAGAAGTAATTATTCCGTGTTTCAAGAAATAATCTATTATCTATTATTATGTCTTTCACTAACTCTTTAATCGACTTGTTCAACAAAATTGTAATGTACATCATGTAAGACAAAAATAAAAGAAAACGCAACAATTCATTCAGCAATAATAAGGGAGCAAGTAAGCTGCTAAATCAAGATATATGTAGATTGATATACAAGTAGTACAAGCATTCTTCACTTATGCCAAAAAAAAAAAGTTGCTATGACGATGAATTGCCTTGCTGAAAATATTTTTATATTGACAAGAGAGATTGCTATGTGCAGACAGGGCCAGTCCTGTAAAATTTGGGGCCCTATGCAAACGATTTGAGTGGGGCCCTTAAAATCCCCGCAAGCAATATTGAAGTGGCATTCTCGAATCTCTACTACTCTCTTTGTCTTTCCGTCTCTCGTCGTTATTTATCGCATAGCCCTATTTTTGTCTTGAACCGTAGATAAAAAATAAGACTTGAAATTTTTTATTAATAAAATATAGAGTTTTAATTGAAATTTAGTATTTAGAATGGGATAATTGCAAAAAAATAAATAAGAAATCGGAAATAAGGCAATAAATTTTTGAAATAATTGCAAAGAATTTTTAAAATATTTTTCATCAAAATTTTAGTGATAAACGCAAATTGAAATGAAATAATGATTGCAAATAGATCATTAAAATTAGTTTGCAAAAAGAAAATCAAATGTAAAAGAATAGGGAAGGGAAGCTCAAATTAAACTTGGAGAGAGAAAAAAGTGTGGAATAAACGTAGCTTCCATGGTGGACTGGAGCACATGAACTTTGTACTATTCCCATTAACCACTTGGACACTAGCATATATCACATTTGAAACCAACATTTATAAATATATACAAAAACTTAAAAATTTGGGCCCTAAAATCGAGTAAAATTTTAGAGGCCCTAGACAGCCGCCTCACTTGCCTTATAGCAAGGCCGGCCCTGTGTGCAGACATCAAAGTATTATATTAGAGCCACTATGCTTCTAAATAGAGCGAATTAAACAAATCATAGCTTGAGTTGTGTGGTTTTTTGGCAGGCATGATTTGGGTGCAACGTGATTGATGATTGATGATAACGACTTTGATCTTGGCGGGCTTGAAACCCAATCTCCAACTTAAACAACCAGTTCTCTATTTGACAATAAATTTTAGTGTCCTTCAATATCTTGATAACGCTTCTCCATTGTGCATGTCAAGCATGGATTATAATCCCAAAAATAATTTCTAACATTGGCATTTGTTAACTTAATATTTCATAAAAAGCAAAATGAGACCTTTAAATCAAAGGTCACATGGCAAACATATGAAAAACTAACTCAGAAGTGCAACCACGCAAATAGGGCAAGAGCTTAACAACACCAATTGCTCATATATATACTTAACATTCATCCTTTTTATAACATCATGAATTCATCCTTTTTATAACATCATGAAAATGAAAAAGTTATGACTATAGCTACATACAAAATTACGAATAGTGTTACAAGGTTCATGCAAAAATAGAGCCTAAAACATATCAATATTGTGGTGAATAATTAGTCTTGAAAATAACAACCTTTTGGTTCACATTCAAGTCAACATAGTTTCCCATTTTCAAGCCTAGACAACCGTCTTATATATTACTCCCTTGGCACAATATAACTGTCACTTTTGAACAAAATATTTGGTCCAAAATAATCGCTCTCGTGATCAAAATCATTCAAATTTCTATTCTATCCCCGCATTGGAAGTCATTTTGCTTTATTATCTGGATTGTTGTGAGAAGTAATGCAAGAGAAAGAAACATTAAATAAGGGACAATATTAATACTTTTATCATTAAATTAAGTGTAATAACTGTATTTCTTAAAACTTGTAAAATGTTCCAAAACGATAGTTATTTAGGAGCGAAGGGAGTATCCAAATATACCCTCCCACACTACGACTTCTAGAGTCTTTTAATTTTGAATTCAATAATAATAAAGAATAAGAAAATATGATAACATTTATGCTAAAATATTCTTAAGACTGAAATTATGTTATGCAACATTATATCATTCTGTGTTAAAAAATAATTAACGAAAAAAAAAATGATATCAATTTATACTACATTTAATTACTCCAATATCAATATTCTTCAAATGAAAGGATTCATTACAAAATATGAACAATGCACTTTTAGAAATATCCGAAATACTGTTTCCACCGTCCCTTACTAATAAGTTGCAGTTGACTTTTTAATAGTTTTAAAAATTGCATTTTATTATTCGTATTTAAATACTAAGGATATTTTACATGAATAATTTTTTTATTTAAAATGCAGTTTTTATTTTAAAACAATCTATAAGAAAAATGAGATACTATTTATTAAGAAAAAACTAGTAGATGTGACGTAGCGGAAGACATGATAGGTAATCAATTACTGTTGTAACGCGCACGTTAACCAGTAATCGACCTTCAACACTCGTAGAATTTAATCAATACTGAGAATTGGCATCCAAAAAAAAAAGGAATTTAATCACTTTTAGAAAATAAAGAGAAAACACTCAATAGCAAATTCTATTAATCAAAAGCTAATTTTCGGAATTACAATTAACTTGGCTTTTATAGGACTCCTAAGACTTGGAAATCAAGTCAAACACCTCTATAAATAACCCTAATCTATATAGTAACCTAAATATGCTATAAAACTTCACAATATTGCATAAATCTACTCTAAAATACGATTTTATCACCTAACTAAATATAAATCCGAAAATACATAATAATAATTATTATAATTAAAACTAAATAAATCACTATTTTGATCTCCATCATTCTCCCCTGCTTGAAGAAAATTCACCCTCGAATTTTAAGCATAGCTTTAAACATGTCTTCAAAATGAACTCCATCTTCAAAAGTAACTTTATGCCCTTGACGAACTTTAAACTTTATTGCCTTCATAACAGTATCCATCCAATCACTCCACTGAGTTGAGACAAAATACTCAATAATGAATTTATGAAGGATCCACAAAATAGAAGAATGGGGGGGTATAAGTCTCAAACGGATCTTCGTACCGATGATCAAAGTTAACAACTTCAAACTTTCACATCAATTGATTTTGTGAAAATTCAAGATCAATTATTTTAACACCGATAGGATCGAATGTCATCACTCGACAAATTTCACAATGACACTCATCAAATATAGGAGGTTTTGACCAATCGACAAGAACTTCTGGACTTGAAGATTCGAAAAAAATCCCGAAGAGATCAATTCTCAGACTAAGTTTTTCGGGATCCGATGTACGTTGATCTACGACTCGTGTGATACGCTGCTCTAGCACATTCTCCTAACGTTAGTAGGTCTCTTCCACAGTGGCCTTCTTTCCACGCATCATTCTTCCTAGAACGAACGAAGCTCTGATACCAACTAACGTAGCGAAAGAAAGGATAAATCAATTACTGCTGAATCGCGCACGATTACCGATAATGAATCTTCAATTCTCGTTAAATCACTAATACAGATTTGAGCTTAGATAGCGTTTTTTTTAGCTTAGATATTGCTTATAAGCGCTATCTAAGCTATCACTATGCAAGTTAACATAACGCTTATTATGCGCTACATAAGCTCGTGCACTTAGATAGCGCTTTTAAAAAAGCGCTATCTAAACACTTTTCTTATTTTCATAAATCATCTTAGGTAGCATTTTTTAAGTGCTATATAAACAATTTTTTTTTAAAAAAAAAAAAGCTTAGATAGCGCTTAAAAAAACGCTATCTAAGGCTATTTTTCATTTATTATTTTGTATTATATTTTTATTTTATTTTCCTGCTGCACCTATTTCAAATTATATGAATTATAACCAAAAAAATCAAATAAATAAAAATTAATATGAGCTAAAAAAACATTTCATTCAACAATAACAATCAACCTTTCATTTATTACACCAATAATAATTCTTACGATTATCCACAAGAATTATAAGCTAACTAGTCCAACACCCGTCGCACGACAAGAAACTTTGACAAAAAAATAACCAAAGAATGTCGCAGTCTAATTAATGGGCATCAAGAATGAAGACAACGTGCTCCCTTGTGAACAATGTCAAATATGGCTTCTATAAAGATCCGAGAGCTATGCGATAATGGATTATGCTTAGATTCCACTTCTTTTGACATTTCTCGAGCTATGAGCATCTTTATGGGTGTTCCATTTGATTTCCTATTTGGAGAGGGTCTTCTTAACTCGGACACCATATGCACACCACCATACATGCAGAAACAATAGCACGACTCAGTCATAGTACTCCCAAAACCATCTACAAACAATTAGGTTTATCATATCTCTGAGAGAAAACTCGAGTAATAATTTGAGGTATTTACCACTTTATCCTCCATTTGATCTCCAAGTGGGCTCATTCTCAATACATCAGATCGGCTCCTAGACAGTGGAGAACCTGTCCAACAATTACTACAATGTCAGAAAGTTGCATTTATAAAAACAAGCATAGATGAACATGGCTCAAATGGGTAGATGAAATATGGAATTGAAACTGCTTAGGTGGAATTCCATTTTCACCAAACATTCGTGTCCAGTGCAACTGCAAGATATTTATCCAAAACTACACTCGACCATAACCTTCTTACTTCTTGTTGTTCATATTAGTTTTCACCCCACCCTCAACTTGGTAACTCATAACATTGAATTCCTCCCCAGTTCTGGTGTACCTAGAAAGTCAAGCTACTACAAAGATCATGAAGAGCTAGAGATTTGCATACGAAAAATAAAGTGCACGATATTTTCTTTATTTGCTAGAGAACCAAAAAGGTAAGGTAGAGCTGAGGAAACTTTCAATACTTTTTAAACTATGAGACTTCAGTTTAAGGGGAGACATTGAATCACAGTACCACACAACCATTCAATGGACGACTGCAAGCAAGTAGTTCAACGGATTTTGTCATAGCCAGCTCTTCTTTTCTACCCCTGCTATTCAAAGGAATGCCCTGGTATTAGTGTTCTATAATAGATGGTAAAGCTCACAGTGAGGCCCAACTCTTATTGTTATGGTTTATCTTCACTTTTTTTGTAAACTGGAGTATAGTCTCTTACTCTCTTTGAAGAGATTTACACCCTCTCTAAGCAAATAAGATAACAAGCTGATGTCGCTCAATCAATCTTCTCATGGACTTTTAAACCTCCATCGTAGCAATCCATAGTAAACAGATTACAAGGTCTCAACTCGGAACAACGTGAACAAGGCGAAGTAGAAATGTAAAGTATTAAACCAATAAAATACCTCTCCAGGATGGATAATAGTTTTGAACTTCTTGACAAACAGAGAACGTGCTTCCTCGTTGAACTGTTGGAACCAAATATAATAAAATATAATAAAACCCAGATGGTAAGAATCAAGTAAATAAGAAGATAAGATTAATAATAATAAATGGATTAATCAATCAAACACATAATTTACTTTGCTATCACCAGTGATATATGTTCTGCGGCTGCAACTCTTCGTTTTACAATTTCACAGTTTGCAATAACGAGTGTGTTTGGCACACTGCCATCAGTCTGAAAGAAGATGATTAAGCAGTATGAAATATCAGAAGATAGCTGTCCATCCGACAACGTCAAGTATGATGCCCGCTAACGCGGAACAAGCTCAGTTATCAACTTATCAGTAAACAACATAGGCAGTAGAGACCAACAAAGTACAAAGCCAATACTAAATTTTGGTAACTGCAACAACTTTTCAAATAGAGGACCTAGAACTATCACATCTTTGGACAGTGTTGCCTTTTTTTATTGTTGTCCAAGTACAACGGAAACTATTTTCTGCTTATTCTTGAAGCAGGATAAAGGCAGAAGAAAACATTCCCACCAGTTCAAAAAGATTAAGGCATTCTTACCTGCTCAGAAAGATAAAGGCGCTGTCGATTCTTGTAAGTTGCCTGCTCTAATTGTGGCCCCCATCTATATTAAGCCAAAATACGTAAGATCTTTTTTTCCAACAACAAAAAGGTAAAAGGCTATCAAGCACATCGCTGTTAAGTATACAGTTAAACACATTGATCAAACTAGTGAAATTCTATGTGGCACGCCAGAGGAAGCCTCTCTCTATAGTGCCACTATAGTCATCTCTCTTTACTTTCTCGAATGTTCGTGTCACCTTGTGCGAGTCTGTGATGGCCCTCACCCACAGCACCCCCCACATACCCAAAACACACACCAAAAGAAAGAATCTGAACATTATTGCTTCGGAAGAAGCGTGCTGGTCTTGTATTGACCCTGCCTCCATTAAGGTAATCTTGCTATAGCCCAATCGTTGTGGATCTCGCATATTTTGGTACTTGGAGTTAAGTTACTGTACTTGTCACTACTGTGAAAGTGTGAATGCAAGGTTAAAGGAGAAGCAAGAGCTTTTCTACATGCACTTTGTTTTCCTTCCCCCATCCCCCAGCACCATGCCCCCATGCATAATCCACACACACGTATAAATGTACACTTTTAATTGGCTACGGGTGTGAATTGAAGTTTGACTTGTACCTGAAGGGACGGAAACGATGACGGCCAGATCCTCTGAATCGGAGGGGGCCTTCTGGGTTTATCTCACATTCTTCCATACGGTTAAAGCAATCGGGAAGGTAAGAACCTTGCTGAGCTGCAACCTGCAAAGCCACCAGTAAAACGATAAGGATACATCTCCTGAATCTGAGCATCATTACTAGGTCAATGACTCAACATTGTACCTGTGCTGTTGCTGGAAGATTCTTCATCTGAGAATCCACTTGGGACAGAGCTGACTTGAATTCTTCAATATCAATGTCAATGGATTCTTTCGAAACAATCCCTCTAGAATCCTTCAGAAAATCAACAAGAGTACTCATATGTTTATTCTTCAAATATAACTCGACTTGGATATATCTTTCACAAATATCGCTAAGTGCTTCTTGAAACTCTTTAACAGTGAGTGTTCCGGAGTTGTCTTTGTCTGCTTTCTGAAATATGGCAGAAACATCTTCCTGGAGACAATTTGCAATCAAGAGCAGAAGTTATATACCAGAAGCTCGTATCCTAATAATTTAATAATAATCATAATAAAATAGGGAGGGAGAGAGAGAGAGAGAGAGAGAACAGAAGAAACGCCAAATACAAAAACTTTTAATTGTAAATCATTAAAGAACAAGAACTGGAATGAATGCTCATATGCCCTGATAACAAAATCCAGTTCTCAAGAAATGATATAGATGGTTTTGGAAGGGTCAAATCAATTCTAGCCTAGTTTAAGAGCTTATTCAAACACTTGATGTGAAGGAGGTTCCCCAGTATGTATTAGAGTACATAAACTGGCGGCTACTTTCACTATTACCAATATAAAAGTTTAATTGTGAATCAATGAAAGAATAAAAATTGGTACTCACTAAGCTAACACTCTTGCCTTTCATGTAAAGTACAAAATACCCTCCTAATCACTCCCTACATTCCCCCGGGAACTCTATTTGGGAGCAAATTGGAGGAGGGATTAAGTTCCCAGCGAAATCATACATCAACAAAATTCCCAGCAGGGCCAACCTGTTTGCTTAAGTTATGTGAAGTAAACTGGAACATAATGTAAAGATTATTCACAAAAATATAGACTCACAGAAGAACATACTGTATAGAAAAGAAGGAATCAGCACTTACGTAAGGTTTCTTTAGAAATGGCTAGGTAATAGATGCATTACAGGTACAAAGAGAAAGGTGCAGGAGGTGAATTGTGAGAACAATCTTATATACTCCCTTGTCAATTACTTGTCACCATTCATTGAAGTAACTCTTGCGGAAATCAAATACTCCCTCCGTCCCTAAATGTTTGTCCCATTTCTCCTTTTCCTTTGTCTCAAAAAGTTAGTCTCATTTCCAAAATTAAAGCTTCAAAATCACTAAATTTTCAAAACTTGTAACATTTAGGGACGGAGTATTACATAACGGCGGTGTATATTATCAATAATTTTCAAAGCGTTCGTAAAAATAACTAAAATTAAAGCTTCAAAATCACTAAATTAAAATGTTTGAAAAGTCAAATGGGACAAACATTTAGGGACGGAGGGAGTATGTGTTAGAGCTTAGAATGGTAATAATATTTCATGCATACCATGACTTTCCGCTGGTTTATTGTGGCACAATCTCCAAGTGCATATATGCTACTAATACCTTCAATTCGCAGCCATTCATCAGTAGCTAATACACGTCTATTCGTCTGTGCACAGAGAAAAGACCCTTATCATAAGAGCTAATGATAGCATATCTTGAAAACAAAAAAGCAAAAAAGATCACTGCTCCGAAAATATTCAAATAGAAAACCTAACATGAAAGAAGAATAGAAGGCAAAGATCCATCATCAAGGTCACTTGGGAAAGAAAAGTACCTGACCAATCTGTTTCATAAAGTCCATTATGACAGGACGGGTCCCAATACCAGTTGACCAGACCACCATTCCATATGGTATAGAAGAGATTTGCCCAGTTTTAATTTCTTTTGTGGAAATATCTTTATCTGAGACTTTCACAACCATTGCACCAGTTTTCAAATCAATGCCATCTCTATGGAATTTCTCCTCTGCAAATGTTGTTATCCTTTTGTCAAACCTGCAAATAGAATGGTCTTAATGGTATGAGGACACATGGTGGAAAAGAAGAACTGCAGGCATGCCTAGAGATTCAATACTCAAAGATCGAGGCCCATTAAGCTTAAACATCAGTGGTGGATACCTCCAACATTTGAATACGAACAAGTGAAAACAAAAATGCTAGTGATGTAGCATAAATTTCTAGAAGCCTAAGATGTTGCACGACTTTACTAAAGACCCTCTATATAAGTAAAATAGGAAATAATGAAAGGTACATGGACATCGCTAAACCATCTTAATAATTCCCAGGTTCCTCTTACAGACCCAAGATATTTGTTCAGCATATCGTCATGAACAACAGTACGCAAGTTAGGCATTAGAATGAAATGAAATCAAAGGAACTGCTGCACTGCATATCAACGTGAATAATCAACGATTAACCTACCAAATTCGGACCATCCTTTAAACATTGAATGTGCTCACTAACCTTACTGAACCGATTGATAAAGTCGGAGAAATTTCCATAACATCCTCAATAATAATTTCGAATATAATGGCTAAAAAATCATTAAAGAATTTGAAAAATGGTTTTCAATTTCAAAGCCCTAAATTTTAGGGATTTAGAAATTTAGGAAATTGAGTTTAGGATCAGAGGGAGAGATGATTAAGGGAGAGAAATAAGTCCCTTAACTTGGTCTAAACAGCGTCGAACACCGGACGGAGAGGGATAGCCGAGCTCGCATCGTTGTCTCTTCCTAGTTCCAACGTCAACCGGATGGCTCTGGTTGTCGGCTATGGGTGGTAATTGCAGTGAAATCTAAGGCGATGGAGAAGTATTCACTATTCACCGGCAATCGCACGAAGGAGAAAGAGGGCCGGGTAAGTAGGGAATCGATAGAGAGGGAGAGAGTGTAGAGATGTGGGAGAGAAGAGAGAACGGGAATCTGGAAGGATAGAGAGAGAGATATATGGGTTAGCCTCAAAAACAAAAAAATAAATAAATAACCCTTATTAATCGTTTACTACCGTAGCGCTCCCAATAAGTGTTATGTAAGCTTTTAACTAAGATAACGTTTATGTTAGTTAATTTTTGTATTATTATTATTATTTTTGCCTTGGTTATTAAATTTGAAGATAAGAATGTGCTATTTAAGTGTACACCTTAGATAGCGCTTTTTAAAAGCGCTATCTAAGGTGTGTTTCCTAAGATCCAATTTGTACTAGTGAATCGCGTACGATTATCGAAAAATTGGCATCCAAAAATCCAAAAGGAATTTAATCACTTTTAGGAAATAAAGAGAAAACACTCAATATCAAATTCTATTAATCAAAAGCTAATTTTCGAAATTACAATTAACTTGACTTTTATAGGACTCCTAAGGGGCCGTTTGGTTCGGTGGAAAAAAAGTGAAGGAATGGAATGGTCAATGGAATGAAATTCATGAAGGAATTGGAATGGAAAAAAAACTGGTCAAACCCTCCGTTTGGTTGGCACGAAATGGAATGAAATTGTCATTCAATTCCTTGGCAAATCATGTTTGGTTTGAAAATACAAATTATAGGAATGGAATGAAAACATATAAAATGACCAATTTACCCTTCTTTTTTTTTAAAAAAAATATTTTTTTTTTTTTTTTTTGGGGGGTAGGGCGGGGCTGGATGGGGGAAGGTAGGTAGGGGTTTTTAAAAAAAAAAAATTCGTGGGGGTAAGGGGTGGGGGAGGTAGGGGGGGCTGGATGGGGGGAAGGTAGGCGGGTGTTTTTAAAAAAAAAAAAATTCGTGGAGGGGTGGCGGGGGGGCTTTGGATGGGGGGGGTAGGGCGGGGGTATGAAAAAAAAAAAAAATTTGTGTGGGGGGGGGTGGGGGCTGGATTGGGGGGGGGTAGGCAGGGGGTGGGGGGTAGGTAGGGGTATTTTGGTCATAATTCTTTTTTTCATTCCATTGCCAAGGGAATTGGCCATTCCTTCCATATATGGAGGGAATGACAAATTCCATCAAGCCAAGAAATTGAACATTTCGAGGGAATGAAATTTTTGAACCAAACGCAACGAAGGAATGAAGTGGCTGGAATTGACCATTCCATTCCGCCGTGGAATGGCCAATTACCGCGAACCAAACGGCCCCTAAGACTTGAAAATCAAGTCAAACACCTCTAAAAATAACCCTAATCTATATAGTAACCTAAATAAATTATAAAACTTCACAATATTGCATAAATCTACTCTAAAATACTCCCTCCGTCCCTAAAAGTTTGTCCCATTTGACTTTTTTGTTGAACTTTGACCACAAATTTATGAGAGATTAATCATGTTCATGAAATTCTAAAAGTTGTTGATAATATTATTAATGGTGAATCAATAGAAATTTTTAGAATTTCATGAACATAATTAAATTGTCATATATTTGTGGTCAAAGTTCAACTAAAAAGTCAAATGGGACAAACTTTAGGACGGAGGGAGTACGATTTTATCACCTAACTAAATATAAATCCGAAAATACATAATAATAATAATTATTATAATTAAAACTAAATAAATCACTATTTTGATCTCCATCAAGATGTAATGTAACTTCCCTTACAACTCTCAACCAAAAACAAAACCCTTTTCATTCCATCCTCCAACCACCACCTACAGCCATAACCTTTGATCACCGGCCACCATCCTTTCGACCACCGACCACCACCAGAAACAACGACAACCACTTCAACCACCATCTTCGAGTACCAGCGAGCACCACCATTTTGACCACCACATTTACTCTTCTGACCACCATCTACGACCACCACCTTTGAAAACCAGTCACAATCCCTCTGACCACCAGCCTCCGGTGACTACCAACAACCACCTTCGGCCACAACTTACATTCAGCAACTACTACCATCCGTACCTACGTCTACCCACTCCTGCGACCACCGCCACCCAACTTTAGGCAACCCACCATCCCTCCGACGACCATTACCACTTGCAGCCAGTCAGCCACCCTCCCATGTGCTACTTCCACCTCACGTCTGGTTACCAACGAGTACCACCACTCCGACCACCACCCTTACTCCTCCGATCGTTATATCATCATCCTTACAAATACACAAATATAAAAAGTTCGGTAAATTCAGAATGGTATACTGGAGTACTCTGATCGTAGTTATAAATGTTATCTCGGACACACCACCAATTTTACTATTGAAACGAGACATAACATTACTGGATCACACCGGTGTATCATTCTAGATTTATCGCACTTTTTCATTATATTTGTTTTAAAGAAAATAGTTAAATTTAAATTTATCACTATGATTAGAGCAATCAATGTATCCTAATGAATTTACCGCACTTTTTATATTCGTGTATCTTTAAGAATGCATATATAACGATATGCCCTAAAAACCGTCCTTGTGATAGAAGTTTTTGTTGTTCAAATTCATTGGCGGCACTGCTTGTGTCAAGCTTGAAGTGTATCAGACCACAAAGGAAGATCTTAGGGAAAGTGATACTTTAGTTCAAAGAACGATCCACATTTACCAAACACACTAAAGAATGCAACAATCATATTGCAAGTATGGTACTTGAGCTTGTACATTAATGGTCTAGTTATAAACCCTGTAAACATTGTGTGTTGGATGGGGAGAGGGGGTCCTTTATGTATGTAGATGTTAGCAAATCATATTTGTATCAAGAAAGCAAGATTTATTAAGCAAAAATATGCATATTACTGTGTGGGTGTTTCCTTCCTTGAATGTGATACATAAAGGCACTGCAAATAAATAAAGAGCTGCTTAGCTTCTACTTTAGAAACCCTAGCTAGAAGAAGTAATTGTTTTATTATGATGTCTTTAACAAAATATTTAACTCTCATGACTTGTTACAACAAAAATTGCATCGTACATCATGTGAAAAAAATATAAAAAAATGCAACAATTCATTCACAATTGGTTTGTATACCATTAAAATAGAGACATACGCAGTCATGAGTGGTAACATAGCCGTTAAGAGTCTTCTTATAGATTCAATATCAGCAACAATAGGAAGTCACCTAGGCATTGGCAGGTTGCCATTAGCCATTAGCCATTTTGAGAAATGTGATCACTAAAGTGATCACAAGGAAACGAATGGAAAATATCACTGCTGCAATGTCAGACATTTGACTCATCTAATCTGCAAAAAAATAAACACGTCAAGTAGTTCATCAAATCACCATGTTTATGACAAGTCCCCTGAAATTAACAACGCGAAAATGTAGACTAAGGCAAGCATGCCAAAACTTTACAATGACTGGAAAATAGATAGATGATTACCCCTATGTTATATCACTCTCAAGAAAGCAAAACTAACAAAAGTTGCTAGCAGACAACCTCTAATGATGTCAAGTAAACGCAGCGGAACAAAACGAACAGAAAAGGTTGAATAATTCCTTGTCAAAGGATCTTAAACAACCAAGATAACGAACAATTCAAAGGGAACGTTCGACCTCTTCGAATCCACGAATAGGGTTTAACAAGCCAAATTGACTTCAAGGAATAACCTCAATTTTGCAAAGCAAAAGTAATTCAATAATAAGAGTTCTTCCTCAAACATAATTAAAACAAAGTATTTATATGACCTAGGAAAACAGGAAAACCTAATTAAAACGGATTAAAGAAATACCCAAAATACCCCTACTTATAGTTTGTAAACCCAGACAGGAAAAATAAAACGCAGTCTTTGAAAATCCGTCATAAGCGCGGCCGCTCATCCTCGCGCGGTCGCAAGAATCGTATCGAGCTCTCCCTTCGTCAATCCTCCTTCGTGCGCGGTCGCCCTCGTCATGTGCGCGGTCGCGCAACTGTGCCGAGCCTTCCCTTTCGTCAGGCCTCCTTCGTGCGCGGTCGCCCTCGTCATGTGCGCGGTCGCGCACAACGCCAGAGTCTCGTCCTCAGCCTGATCGATCGAACCTTGTGCTACATCATTTTCCCCCACTTTAAAAGGATTCGTCCCCGAATCCGCATCACCATATAAAGGATCATCCGGGTAGAAATCAACCAAATCCGATACATTGAAAGTAGGCGAGATATTCCAACCAACCGGCAAATCTACCACATACGCATTGTCATTGATCTTCTTCACCACTTTGCACGGGCCAATCTTCTTCGGATGGAGCTTGCTATATGTTCCTTGAGGGAAACGCTCCTTTCGTAAATGAACCATAACCATATCCCCCACAGAAAACACCTTTTGACGCCGTTTCCGATCTGCAGCTTCCTCAGATTTCTCAAGGCTGGACTCTTCAATGTTCCTCTTCACCTCCGCTTGCACAGAATCAACCATCTCAGCCAAATTTTTCGCAGCAACACTATACCCCGGTAAGCTAGGCAATGGAACCAACTCCAAAGTATGAGTAGGAGCCCTCTGATAGACTATCTCGAACGGAGACATCTTTGTAGTTCGATTGGTCATGTTGTTGAAGGCAAATTCCGCGAGCTTGGACACCAAATCCCACTTCTTGGGATGATCACTACACAAACAACGGACCATGCTACCCAAAGTACGATTCACCACCTCTGTTTGGCCATCAGTCTGCGGATGAAAAGAACTGCTAAATTGCAAACCTGTACCAAAAATCTTCCAAAGAGTACGCCAAAAGTGACTGAGGAACTTCGTGTCACGATCGAGGTAATAGTCTTTGGAACTCCATGCAAAACGAACAACTTCCTTGAAAAATAACCCCGCAATATGTGCGGCATCGCAGCCTTCCTACAAGGAATAAAATGAGCCATCTTCGAAAAACGATCCACCACAACAAACACGAATCATTGGACCTTTGAGTACGAGGTAACCCAAGCACAAAGTCCATAGAAATATCCACCTACGGCTTATCGTGAACCGGCAAAGGAGTATACAACCCCGTATTTTGTGGACGCCCCTTATTCGTCCGGCACACCATACATTTCTCGCACAATCTTGTAGGTATCCCTCCGGATTTGTGGCCAAAAGTACTTCTTCGTAACTAACTCAACCGTCTTGTCACGCCCACGTGATGACCACCCCTATGAATCTCATAAATAAGACTCTCACGGACAGAACCTTGCGGAATGCACAACTTGTCCATGAAGAATAAAAATCCATCTTGCAGCAAAAATAAGCTAGCTTGAACACCATCACGACATTTGGCCCAAGCATCTGCAAAATCAACATCAGTCTCATACAAGTCCTTCATATACTCAAACCCGATAACCTCATTCTTCATAGTAACTAACAAATGTGCCCGACGACTCAAAGCATCCGCAACCTTATTAGTCTTCCCACTCTTGTGTTTGATAACAAAAGTGAATTGCTGCAAATAAGCTACCCAACGAGCATGCATACGTGAAAGAGATTTCTGACCATTCATATACTTCAACGCCTCATGATCAGTGTGAAGAACAAATTCACGATGCAATAAATATTGCTCCCAATGCTTAATAGCTTGAACTACTGCATAAAACTCAAGCTCATAAGGTGTCCACTTTCGTTTAGCCTCCTCTAACTTTTGACTCATGAAGGCAACCGGCCTCTTTTCTTGAATCAAAACAGCCCCTATCCCAATCACAGAAGCATCCGTCTCAAGCTCAAAAGGCTTAGAAAAATCCGGTAAAGCTAGTAAAGGAGCACTAGTCAATTTCTCCTTAATTAGAGCGAAACTAGCATCCGCCTCATCACCCCAATGGAAACCACCTTTCTTCATACATTCAGTAATCGGAGCCACAATGGAACTAAAGTTGCGAATAAAACGACGATAAAAAGTAGCCAAGCCATGAAAGCTACGTACCTCGCTAATGTAGTAGGAGTAGGCCATTCCCGAATAGCCTTTATCTTGTCCTCATCAACTCGTATACCCTCCGCAGAAACAATGTATCCCAAGAATAATAATTTATCAAGCATAAAACAGACTTCTTGAGATTTACAAACAGTTCATTCTCCTCGATACTGCGATGCCATTTGTAGATGCCCAACATGTTCCTCTTCCGTCTTGCTAAAAATTAAGATATCATCAAAATAAACCACCAAAAACTTACCATTGAAGGGCTTCAATACTTGATTCATCAAACGCATGAAAGTACTAGGTGCATTTGATAAACCAAACGGCATCACCAACCATTCATACAATCCCTCCTTGGTCTTGAAGGTGTTTTCCACTCATCACCCGGGCGAACACGTACTTGGTGATAGCGCACTCCTTAGATCAATTTTAGAAAATACCTTAGCACCACGAAGCATGTCTAGCATATCATCAAGTCGAGGAATGGGAAAACGATACTTAACCGTAATTTTATTAATAGCCCGACTATCTACACACATACGCCAAGTCCCATCTTTCTTAGGAACCAATAGAGCGGATCGCACAAGGGCTCAAGCTCTCCCGAATATAACCCTTCTTGATAAATCCTCCACTTGCTCCTTCAAAATCGCATGTTCGACGGACTCATTCTATAATGAGCTAGATTAGGTAGAGATGCACCGGAACCAAGTCAATGTTATCTTGAATATTACGCGAGGAGGCAACCCCCGGGCGGCTCATCGAGCATAACATCACGATACTCGTAACAAAGCCTCCAAAGACTTGGGAACCAAACAAACCGAACCGGACACACCCTTTCTTACCACCGCAAAAACACATGTAGCTTCATCAAGATCACTCAAAAATTCATTAGCGGTCTGAAGAGAAACAATAGGCTTCTTCATCTTCTTAACATAAGGATCTCTATCCCGTAAAGGACACAAGTTAAAACGTGCACCATCCTTCTTAAAGCGCAGAATATTATCTCTCCCCTTATGTACTACATCAAGATCAAATTGCCACGGCCTCCCCCAACAATAAATTGCAAGCGGTCATATCAATAATGTCACAGAGAATAGCATCCTTATAACGACCTATAGAAAGGAACAAGACATTGTTCGTGTACCTTAATCTTGCGACGGAATTGATCCACTGACGGAATAGGGTGTAGGATGGGCGGGATCTCCAATTTCGGCTTGTCCACCAAATCACGAGCCACCAAATTCTCGCTGCTCCCAGCTGTCAACAATGATCCGAATATCGAAGTCTTTCACCTTCCCTTGGTGCGAAAAATGCCGTGCCTAGTTTGGATCCTCCTCCTCCTTCGGCGTAGTCAACATAAGTCTATTAACTACGAAAGACCCGTACTCTTCCACACCCTCGTCATCACCATTGGGATCCTCCCAATATTCCGGACCATCTTCCTCCTCTCCGTCATCACGGTATCATCACGATCCACCATATTAGTACTCTTACGGAGGTGACAACTACTAGAAATATGCCCGGTTTGCCCACACTTAAAACACTTGTTACCAAAAGTTTTGGCGTAAGGGTTAGTGTTTTGTTGACCGGTAGGATTATCGGGCTTTCTAGTTTGTGTCGGTGACTAGGCTGCGAGAACATCATTCTTCTCCTCAGACGCCTTAGCACCCGATAGCATGTGTCTTATCTTGAGCCAAACTCTTGCTTCGGAATAAGAACCTCCAAAGTTCCTAACATAGTGGCGAGGTCTAGAAAGTTGCTTCTCTACCGTTGTAGCCACGTCGATCGCGTCCTCCAAAAAATCATCATGAGCATGCAACTCCACCACATCTACGATGTTGGCACGAAGGCCGATGCGAATCTCGAAGCTTCTTGAACATCCGACTCTCCCAAATCACAACGAGCCGATAGAGTATGGAATTCATGCGAATATTCCGCCACACTTTTCGCCCACTTGTCTACACTCTAAGAACTTTTGATAGATAACATGACCATAATTCTTGGGTAGAAAACGCCGACGCAAAGCTAGCCTCATCTGTGGCCATGCGAGATTGGCTCTCGAAACTCCCTACGCAATTGATTACTCAGTTGCTTCCACCACGCAGAAGCACCCCCACGCAGCTTATAGGCTACATATGGCACCTTCCTGTCCTCCGGAATACTCATCAACGTGAAAAATTTCTCAACCTCTTCTAACCAGTCCGAAAATTCAATCATACTCAAATCACCCGAAAAAGATGGTAAATCAGCCTTAATTTTCGGCAACTGTTCATGAAAATTATTACCTTCTCTTCTCCCATGGTTTCTATCACCACCGGCGGTGGAGCTCGACGCGCGGCCTTCCCTCGATCTTAGGTTCAAAATCAACGTCTTCTCTGTGCTCCCGATTTCCTTCAACCCTCAAACCGCGCAAAGCCTCCAAAAGTTCAGCATGTTGGCGATCTTGGATTGCTGCACGCTCCGTAGCTTGTCGCTCCATACGATCAAGGATCGCTATAACCGCGGCTTGGTTATCAGCGTTGTTGCCACCGTTGTTTCCCGCCATCTCTTCCAAGGATCAACTCTGCTCTGATACCAACTGATGTCAAGTAAACGCAGCGGAACAAAACGAACAGAAAAGGTTGAATAATTCCTTGTCAAAGGATCTTAAACAACCAAGATAACGAACAATTCAAAGGGAACGTTCGACCTCTTCGAATCCACGAATAGGGTTTAACAAGCCAAATTGACTTCAAGGAATAACCTCAATTTTGCAAAGCAAAAGTAATTCAATAATAAGAGTTCTTCCTCAAACATAATTAAAACAAAGTATTTATATGACCTAGGAAAACAGGAAAACCTAATTAAAACGGATTAAAGAAATACCCAAAATACCCCTACTTATAGTTTGTAGAACCGGACGAAAATAAAGCAGGTCTTTGAAAATCCGTCGCCATAGCGCGGCCGCCCTACATCCCCTGCGCGGTCGCGCAACTGTATCGAGCTCTCCCTTCGTCAATCCTCCTTCGTGCGCGGTCGCCCTCGTCATGTGCGCGGTCGCGCAACTGTGCCGAGCCTTCCCTTTCGTCAGGCCTCCTTCGTGCGCGGTCGCCCTCGTCATGTGCGCGGTCGCGCACAACGCCAGAGTCTCGTCCTCAGCCTGATCGATCGAACCTTGTGCTACATCATCTAAAGTCTGTCTACCGTTGGTCCCCGAAAAATCTCTCCAACACACCAATGTGAACAATACCATTTGCCGATATCCAGCAAAAGATATCACATTATCAAGTTCAACAATAGAAATCTATTAACACACACATACAAAGAGTTCACTGCTCATTATAAATTATCACAAACAATTGTTTCAATTTCTTACCAAAGATGACCATGTACATAATAAGCCTACATATTATATTAACCACACCAGCAAGTTGTATAAACACCATACCCCTTCCTAAAACACCATTCATGATGATCACATAATTGAATCTGTATTTCTACTGAACCTCAACATGAATTCAATGTTTGAATATGTAAGAAAAGCGATGAGAATCCTATAAGCACTACCGAAGATCATACCCAACATATTCATCCTGCAGGCAGGCAGAGCTATTATAGTCGCACCATTAGTAGTGGCCATAAGGTTCATCACTTATTACGAGACTATCCCCTTCTACTTCATCCCTCCCTGGTTGGGGATTTCAAGTGTTATCACTTCTCACATAATCACTATTTTGTGCTTTAACATTTCATTCTTATTGAGGAGATCTCTAACCCTCTTGCGCTACAACATTACCCATGTTTCTGATGTAACTTCTTGAATTTGAAGGACTATGACTTCCAAAAAAAGGGGTAGTAAGTGTTTGATCATCATTGCTGCCACTCTCGTGAGTGAGCCCTACTATAAAAAATTCTCAAGAAAGAATCCGAGAGAGATATCAGAAGATTGAAGAGAGAAAGAAAAACAGGAAGAAAATAATATAAACATAAACATCGCAATGAATTCAATGAAAGTTAACTTACAATACTTATAAACTATAAATACGAGCTTGAGTTCTTACCTATGAAGATTGCATTAACAGTAAGCGTCCCTAGGATGATCATCAGCACACAAAGATTGATAAACAGACGACTAGTCGTACCGAATGTATAATCCAATATGCTCGCATATGCATCCGTCCCATTGCTCATACGGTGCCTCAAGGCAGGCTCTTAGCATATGCAAGAGGATCTCTTGCACAGAGCCCATTTTTTTAAGGGCCTCAAATTTTGCATTTTTGTTTTTTAGCCCTTGAAAATTTGTAAAATTATTTCTAAAATCCTAAACGCATAATTTTGTAAAGACTTAATTGTTATTATATATTATCCGTTTCATAATAATGGTTACTTCTTTTCTTTGGGCATTCCATAACAAATGATATGTTTCTAAATGTGAATGAGACACACTTGTCACACTCACAACAAAAATCTTTCTAACTACTTTACTTTCTTACTGCCAGAATCTTTACACCTTTAAGTCTCGCGCATTCAATTAAACAGAAGGAGTATAGATTTTGTGTTTTATTTTTAAAATATTGCGTGACCAATATTCAAATTTAGCACAGGGCCCCTATAATTATTGAGACGGGCCTGCGGTGCCTCAACATAATTCTCATACTATCATACGTGAGAAGCGCTGCCATAACAATGAAAAGGATGTCCAATGCCACGTATAACACTCTAAAGGTGGCAGGAGATAAGCATAGGTGTCAAAGCATATCATTATATCATCATCCTTACAAATGCACAAATATAAAAAGTGCGGTAAATTCAGAATGGTATACCAGCGTGCTCTGATCATAGCTATAAATGTCATTTCAGATATAACACTGGTTTAACTATTGAAACGGGTCATACCTTTACCGGATCACACTGATGCACCGTTCTAGATTTACCACACTTTTCAATATATTTGGTTTTAAAGAAAATATTATTTAGTAACATTGAAATTCATTACTATGATTAGAGCAAACTAGTGTGCCCTTATGAATTTACCGCACTTTTTATAATTGTGTTTCTTTAAGGATGAAGATACAACGATATGCACTAAAACTCGTTTCTACAACGAAAAGGGTGTCCAATGCCATGCCTAACACTTTAAAGGTGGCAGGATATAAGCACAGGTTTCAGAGCATATCATTATTCCATCAACCTTACAAATGCACATATATAAAAAGTGCGATAAATTTAGAATGGTATACCGGTGTGCTTTGATCATAGTTATAAATGTCATTTTGGACATAGCATTGGTTTTACTATTGAAACGGGACATACTGTTACGGGATAACATAAGTGCACCCTTTTAGATTTACCACACTTATTCAATACTGTTACGAGAACTATGAGAAGTATAAAGAAGCTAGAAGAGATGCTAAGAAAGCGATAAGAGACGCAAGAGCAAAAGTGAATCAAAAACTTTATGATAAGTTGGATACAAAAGAAGGGGAAAAGGACATCTACAGAATCGCTCGTATGAGGGATAAGAGGACACGAGATACTGGGACGGTTAAATATATGAAAGATGTAGATCAAAGAGTTCTAGTCGGGGATAAAGAGATAAAAGATAGATGGAGTTCGTACTTTGATACCCCTGTTGATGGCGGTCGAAGCGAGGATATTGGAGATTTAAATATCTCTTCGAGTATGGTTAATCGAGATTTTATGCGGAGAATTCAAAAGAGTGAAGTGGAAATGGCAATGAAAAAGATGAGATTGAAGAAATTTGTAGGACCGGATGGTATACCAATCGAGGTTTGGAGATGTTTCGGGAGAAGAGAATAGATTGGTTAACAACGCTATTTAACAAGATATGGAGAATTAACACATGCCATTGGAGTGGCGGAAGAGTACTACGATCCCTTTGTATAAGAACAAAGGTGATGTCCAAGATTGTGCCAACTATCGGGGATCAAACTAATGAGTCATACTATGAAACTTTGGGAAAGAGTGATTGCAGACAAAGTGAGAAAATTGTGGATATTTCGGATAACCAATTTGGGTTTATGCCGGGAAGATCGACTATGGAGGCAATATATCTTATGAGACAAATCATGGAGAAATATCGGGATCAAAAGAAAGATTTGCATATGATTTTCATTGATTTGGAGAAGGCGTATGATAAAGTGCCAAGAGATGTACTTTGGTGGACATTAACAAAGAAGGGTGTTTCAAAGAAATATATTGATATTATCGAGGACATGTATAATGGAGTTAGTACGTGTAATGCAGGACTAGTGTTGGGAAGGCTGAAGAGATCCCTATAAAGATTGGAGTGCATCGAGGTTCCGACACTTAGCCCCTTTCTTTTGCTTTGATAATGGACGAATTGTGAGGTCGATCCAGATGATATACGAGGTGTATGTTGTTCGCGAGATGATATTGTGTTGATTGATGAGACAAGAGAGGGTGTTGAAAGTAAATTGGAGTTGTGGAGACACACTTTGAAAACTCGAGGTTTTCGACTAAGCGAAGCAAGGCGAATATTTGGAGTGTAAGTTTAGCGAGTTGGAAGTAGGGAGGCGGGCGGTCACATTTGATGGAAAGATTGTCCAAGCTTACGAGTTTTTCGCTATCTTGGATCCATTATCCAAAAGGATGGAGAATTAGATGGTGATGTGGCTCATAGGATTAAAGCGGGTTGGTTGAAGTGGAAGAGTGCCACGGGGTTTCTATGTGATCGCGACATGCCCCAATAGATTAAAGGGAAAATTCTACCGCACGGCAATTAGGCCGGCAATGCTTTACGGCACCGAATGTTGGGCCGTGAAACGGTGTCACGTGCATAAGATGAATGTGGCGGAGATGCGTATGCTTCGATGGATGTGCGGTCATACAAGAAAGGATCGATTGGGGAATGAGGTGATCGGAGGTAAAGTAGGGGTTGCGCCCGTTGAGGATAAAATGAGAGAAAATCGTGCTGAGGTGGTTTGGACATGTGAGAAGGAGACAGAGTGATGCGCAGGTTAGGAGGCCGGAACAGTGGAGAAATGATAAAATGGCGAGGGATAGGGGAAGACCCAAACAAACTTGGATTAGAGTGATTGAAAATGATATGAGTTTACTTGGAGTGGATGAAAGTATGGTGTTGAAGAAGCCGGAGTGGAGTCTGAAAATTCGTGTGGGGGGTTGATTATTTTTTATTTTATTTATTTATTTATTTATTTTTATATTTTATATTTTATATTTAATATTTTTATTTTATTTTATTTTATTATTTATTATTATTATTATTTTTTTTATTTTTTTATTTTTTACCAACAACCTTTTCACACGATGACATACGATGATTCATGTTAGCCGACCCCAAATTATTTGGGATTAAGGCTTTGTTGTTGTTGGTGTTGTATTAGAGAAAATTAGTGTACCCTTATGAATTTACCGCACTTTTTATATTTGTGTTTCTTTAAGGATGCAGATACAACGATATGCCCTAAAACCCCTTCCTATGATATAAGTTTTTGTTGTTCTAACAGCACTGCTTGTATCAAGCTTGAAGTGTGTTAGACCATAAAGGAAGCTCTTATGACAAGTGATGCTTTAGTCTAGAACGATTCCAAATTATCCAAACAGACTAAAGAACACGACGATCATATCGCAGGTATGGTACTAGTGATTGTACATTAATGATCAGTCTAGTTATAAACACTGGAAACATTGTGTATAAGAGGGGGAGAGGTGGTCCCTTATATATATGTTAACAAATCATATTTGTATCAATATATTTGTATCTAAAAAGAAAGATTTGTAAAGCAAAAATATGCATTGCTTGTTTTCAGTGGGACAAATTTCTTCCCAAGTACAAAGGACTCAAAAAGCATCCACGGTTGAAAATCCAAGCAGCGAGCCGACGCTCACGGACCCTCTTTTGGGAAGTCCTAGGGTGGAAGCTGACGTAGAGGATGATAATGTGACTAGTGAACAAGCATCGGGAAGTCATAATGATGACATAGAAGGGGATCCCCGACCAGGGAGGGAGGAAATAGAAGTGGATAGCCTCGTGACAAGTGATCAAACCCTGGAAAACCCTCTTTTGGACGGCCATATTTCATTACATCATGCAGTGATGAATCTTATGGCCACTACAGTTGGTGCGGGTGTAATGGCTGCCTGCAGACATGAATGCGCTGGGTCTGATATTTGGTAGTGCATCCATTACAGAAAATTTTGGGAGAAACCTGTTTCTCCACAAGTTATAAAAAGTCTTCTTTTTAAATATATCAACTTGGTGTTTTAAAACCTAAATTCACTGTTTTAAAGTGGACTTTTTATAACTTATGGAGAAACAGGTTTCCCCTAAAACCTACTCCATCCATTATACTCGTCGCACTCCTTACACATTCAAACATCAAAAACATGCTGAGGTTCGGTAGAGTTACAGATTCAGATTACATGAGCATTATGAATGATGTTTCAGGAAGGGGTAGCGCGTGTGTCCAATTCTTTGGTGTAGTGAATGCAATTTGTAGGCTTATTGTCTACATGGTCATCATCGGTAAGAACTTGAAAACAATTGTCTGTTATAATTTTTAATAAGGTTTAACTCTTTATATGTGTTTTAATATATTTTATTTTTTAATTTGAGAAGGTGATGTCTTCTGTGGGACATCAAAAAATGGTATTATCCATGTTGGTGTCTTAGAGAGATTTTTCGGGGAGCAATGGTGGATAGATCGTAGAAGTTGTATGCTTACATTGTTTGCTCATACTATTATACGTGAGAAGCGCTACCATGACAACGAAAAGAGTGTCCAATGCCAAGCATAACACTCTTAAGGTGGCAAGAGATAAGTATAGGTTTCAAAGCATATCTTTATATCATCATCCTTACAAGTGCACAAATATAAAAAGTGGGATAAATTCAGAATGGTATACCGACGCTCTGATCATTGCTATAAATGTCATTTCTGACATAGCACTGGTTTTACTATTGAAACAGGACATACCGTTACCGGATCACACTGATGCACCATTCCAGATTTACCACACTTTTCAATATATTTGGTTTTAAAGAAAATATTATTTAGTTATATTGAATTTTATTACTAAGATTAGAGCAAACTAGTATACCCTTATGAATTTACCACACTTTTTATATTTGTGTTTCTTTAAGGATGCAGATACAACGATATGTCCTAAAACTCGTTCCTACAACAAAAAGGGTGTCCAGTGCCATGCCTAATACTTTAAAGGTGGCAGGAGAAAAGCACAAGTTTCAAAGCATATCATTATACCATCAACCTTACAAATGCAGATATATAAAAAGTGCGATAAATTTAGAATGGTATAACGGTATCCTCTGATCATAGTTATAAATGTTATTTCTGACATAGCACTGGTTTTACTATTGAAACGGGACATACTGTTACCGGATCACATAGGTGCATCGTTTTAGATTTACCACACTTATTCAATATATTTGATTTTAAAGAAAATATTATTTAGTTATATTGAAATTTATTACTATGATTAGAGAAAATTAGTGTACTCTTACGAATTTACCGCACTTTTTATATTTGTGCACCTGTAATAGGATGATGATATAAAGATATGCTCTGAAACCTATGCTTATCTCTTGCCACCTTTAGAGTGTTATGCTTGGCATTGGACACTCTTTTCGTTGTTATGGTAGCGCTTCATAGTAAGAGCAAACGATGTAAGCATACAACTTCTACAACCTGTCCACCATTGCTCCCCGAAAAATCTCTCAAAGACACTAAGACACCAACATGGATAATACCATTTTTGATGTCCCACATAAGACATCACCTTCTCAAATTAAAAAATAAAATATATTAACACACACATACAAAGAGTTAAACTTTATTAAAAACTATAACAGACAATTGTTTTCAAGTTCTTACCGATGATGGCCATGTAGACAATAAGCTTACAAATTGCATTCACTACCCCAGCATCTTGGACACACGCTACCCCTTCCTGAAACATCATTCAGAATGCTCACGTAATCTGAATTTGTAACTCTACCGAACCTCAACATGTTTTCGATGTTTGAATGTGTAAGGAGTGCGGCGAGTATAATGGATGCGCTACGAATATCGGACCCGGCGCATTCGTATGCACGGCGGCCATTACACCCGCACTTCGTAATGGCCGTAAGATTCAATCAACTGCGTGATGTAATGAAATATGGTCGTCCAAAAGAGGGTTTTCTTGGGTTTGATCACTTGTCACGAGGCTATCCACTTTTATTTCCTCCCTCCCTGGTCGGGGATCCTCTTCTATGTCATCATTATGACTTCCCGATGCTTGTTCACTAGTCACATTATCATCCTCTACGTCGGCTTCCACTAGGACTTCCCAAAAGAGGGTCAGTGAGCGTCGGCTCGCTGCTTGGATTATCAACCGTGGATGCTTCTTGAGTCCTTTGTACTTGGGAAGAAATTTGCCCCACTGAAAACAAGCAATGCATATTTTTGCTTTACAAATCTTTCTTTCTAGATACAAATATACTTATACAAATATGATTTGTTAACATATATATAAGGGACCCCCTCTCCCCCTCTTATACACAATGTTTCCGGTGTTTATAACTAGACTGATCATTAATGTACAATCACTAGTACCATACCTGCGATATGATCGTCGTGTTCTTTAGTCTGTTTGGATAATTTGGAATCGTTCTAGACTAAAGCATCACTTGTCATAAGAGCTTCCTTTATGGTCTGATACACTTCAAGCTTGATACAAGCAGTGCTGTTGAACAACAAAAACTTATATCATAGGAACCAGTGGCGGACGCAGGAAATTAAGGGGGCCAAGATTCTTTGGAGCAGGATTGAAGATGGGGGTTCGGGGGCATGCAATTCAACTTTAGTGCGACTAAAATAATCTAAGCAGCAAGCTAACTACATACCATTTTTTGTACATAATGCCATAAAATTACCTCCAGTGCAATCTGTATTCTCATTCCAAAGTTGAGATTTTCTACAATGGACATGAGAAGAGACTAATCTGGGTAGTTTTGAGAACATCTAGAAGCTGGTTGATGATGCAATGCCAGAAAGGCTGCCACAAGCAAGGGCAACCAGGACAGTGGAGTCTTCTGGTCTGTTTCCAAGAAGATAAGTACTCGGATTTCAGAACATATAAATGCATACTCCTGAATCTCACCCCAAAAAAGAAGCAGGGAGAAGAATTTCAAAGAAAGAAAGGGAAAAAAGGCCGGCTACAAGTTATTCAAACATGAAATTGTGATTATGCTAGACAATGTATCAGTTTGTGGAGGATTACCTCTGTAATTGCCAGTAAGATCTCACTGTGTCATAAACTGAAAAGCTGATTGCTAAGTTTGGACCAACACCCTGTATTAGCATGATGAGAGCAATCATCAATTCCAAGCTTTGAAGGAAAATAAATAATCAAGTCAACTAAGTTTAGCCTCTCCCCATTTACTTGGGAGTTAGCTACATAAATACTTTTGGTCTCTCATTCAGGTCCAGAAGAAAAATGCAAATCAAGCACAAAAATTGCCGACTTTGTTTCAACCGTTCGGCCTCTACCACCGGTGGTGACATTTCAGACGAGAAAAGTACCTTTTTCGTCCTTAAAGTACCTTTAGTTATACCTTTTCGTCCTTCAACTATTTTTTTTTTACTTAAGAATCCCTGACCTACCGTTTTGAGGTATATGTAGTCCCTCGAGATAACTGGCGTTAATTTTCCCGTTAACTTTGGCTGAGATGGCACCTACATGGCGTTTCCATCCTACGTGGCGATGAGTCAGCAGCATAGGGGCTTAAAAGAAAAAAGAAAAAGAAAAAGAAAAAGAAAAAAAAAAGAAAAAGAAAAAAAATAATAATAATAAAATAATGATAATAATAAAATAATAATAATAATAAAATAATAATAATAATAATAATAAAAATAATAATAATAATAATAAAATAATAATAATAAAAAAAATAATAATAATAAAAAAATATAATAATAATAATACAACTTCTACAATCTGTCCACTATTGCTCCCCGAAAAATCTCTCTAAGACACCAACATGGATAATACCATTTTTTGATGTCCCACAGAAGACATCACCTTCTCAAATTAAAAAATATAATATATTAACACACACATACAAAGAGTTAAACCGTATTAAAAACTATAACATGCAATTGTTTTCAAGTTCTTACCGATGATGATCATGTAGACAATAAGCCTACAAATTGCATTCACTACACCAACAACTTGGACACACGCAGCTACCCGTTCTGAAACATCATTCATAATGCTCACGTAATCTGAATCTGTAACTCTACCGAACCTCAGCATGCTTCCGATGTTTGAATGTGTAAATTCAAAATCAAAACATTCAAAAACTGAAACTATGAGACTCAAAATCAAACCTTAAACCCCATCTCCATAATATCAATGCACATGTCCTAATGCTTGGTCATTTCTAATCCCGAATCCGTTAATGAAATTGTACGAACGCACATATACCTACGCACTCATAAACATACAAATCTATAATTATTTCGACAGTCTTGTTTACAGATCTGAAGTGGGCACGGGGTGGGATTCAGAGAAGGTGGAGCGGGGCGAAGGTGGAGCAGTCCAAGAAGGTGGGAAAATGGGAAGACATAGGAAGGTGGAGTGCGAGGCGGAGAGGAGTATGGGAGGATGATGGAGGTTTGTCCGGTGGTGGTGGGAATTTGGGAGGGCTTAGATTGGGGTATAATTTGGGTATAAATTATGAGATATACTATTTAAAACCCCTTTTTGTAATTGAAAAATTATTTTAAAGGTCAAAAATTTAAATATTGCACATATACATCCCATCATTTTTCACATCTGCATTTCTTTTTCAATGTATAGGTGATTCGAAATTTTTGATTGCAATACCCGTTAAGTCGCTAACATTTGTTACCATTTACTAACGATTTAAGTTGATTTGGCTAATTTATAAATAATACATAGGTTAATTTGATAGTTTAGATAATACGCAGGTCTTTGTTTATATTTCGTATAATACGCTAATCATTTTGATTGTTTACTCAAATAAGAAATAAGATAGTAAGATGTAAGGAGTGAAAATGAGTAACAATTAAACATTATTAAAATTAGAGAAGGAAATTAAAATAGGTTGATGGACTATCATTATCATTCATTAATACCAAAATACGTTTAGCCCCCCTAAAGTATGCTTTAATTTCACTTTGCACCCTAACATCGATTTTGTCTCAAAGTGACCTATTAATTAACCACGAATCCCACTTTACCCACTAGAATCAAACTACGTTAGAAACTTAACGAGAAATGGTCATGTGCATCTCATATGATCGATTTTTTGGTCATTTTCCTTGAAAAGTAAAGGGCATAGATGTCAATTTGGTGTTTCTCATTTTCCATCCAACTCTACCCTCCTCCACCACCAACACCACCATATCTCCCCATATCCGACAACCATCAATCTCTCACGAAATCCGACCACCATCATCGCTCCCAAAAATTCGGCCACCACCAACACCACAATTTTTCGAAATCTGACCATTTTCTTCCAAAATTCGGGTACGACAACAATAATATTTGATGCAAGTTGATACATGGCGAGAAACAGGGAACATGGCAGCAACGAAACGGGCGGCAACGAAGCGAGAGGGAGGAAGCGGGAAGCGAGGCGCCCGCCTCACAATCAGCCAGGCGCACGCCTCACAAGACTCAGCGGAGGCCTTTTCCGGCTGTCTTCCGGGGCGCTCGCGTGGGATCAAGCCGGGCGCCCGCCTCGGTGACGGGAATTATGTTGCTGAAGTAAATTACTGATGTTTTAAAAACACTTAAGTTGGGCATTTTAGTCTTTTGTCATTCTAATGCGTTTTAGGGTTTGGTAGGGTTCTAGAATGTTCTTAGAATAAGTATTTAAACATTGTTAGGGCTTTGTTTTTAGGTAGACTTTGATTTTATGAAATAGAAAAGAAAAGTTTGAAGCTTTCAAATATTGTTTCTTGTTCTATCGTTCGGTCATTCTAATCTCTAGCCTCCGTTGGCATTATAAGAATATTTCTCCTCAAAATCTGCCCCCACCAACATCAAAGATTAAAGAAAAACCAGCATCCCAAATCTAGGATTTCATGAATTTAAAATCTCCAGAAATTCATATACTAAATAACAAATTATCTCTCAAAATCATAGATTAAAATAAAAACGAAATTCTATACAAAAAAAGACCTGGATTCTTCAATCTGGTGAGGATGTGATGACGGAATTTCGATGGTGGTGCGGCTGAGCAGTGAGAAAAAGGAGACAAGGGCTTAGATCCACCGTTAGGGGTAGTAGCAGACTCAATTTCTCCTGAAGTGATTTCTTCCATTGCCACCATCTTTGCCATTTGAGCAGTCATACGTGGAGAACCATGGCAACTTGAGAGTAGCAACGCCATTACTAGTTCTAGTACGTGGGTTTAGGGTTAGGGTTAGGGTTAGGGGAAGTGGTGGGTGGGGAAGAAGAAAATGGGATTAATCTAGATATTGAGCTTTTTTTTTTTTTTTTCTTGGAGTAGTTAGGAATGAGAATGACCAAAATAACCCTCACATTACATGTACATGACCATTTATAGTTAAATTTCTAATGACATTTGGGGTAGGGATGGAACCCGCCCCGAACTCGAAAAGACCCGCCTCTAATAGGCCTGGTTTGGGATGCAAATTTGAAAACCCGTCGAGTTTTCAAATGGGTTCGGGTTGTTGGGACCGCGACCATCCCCACCACTCCACATTAGTATGATATTATCCGCTTTGGGCCCAGCCCGCACGGATTTGCTCTTGGATCAACTCCCAAAAGACCTCATACTAATGAAGTGGGTGGACACCTTTTTATACTAGACAACTCTTCTTTCAATTGCCGATGTAGGGCTTGGGTTGATACCCCAACAATCTTCCCCTCAAACCAAGGACCACCTCTAGTGAATCTTGTACCGCCGCTATTCACCACTTGCGGGACACACAGCCTGATTTATCACCAATATCAGGAAGACTTTCGACACAAGGCACACACAGTGTTCCATTCGCGAGGTCACACCACTAGAGGAAATTCCACATCATCCACACACGGTCCACTGCGTCGCGCCCATCCACTAACCACGGCTCTGATACCAGTTGTTGAGACCGCGACCATCCCACCACTCCACATTAGTATGATATTGTCCGCTTTGGGCCCAGCCCGCACGGATTTGCTCTTGGGTCAACTCCCAAAAGGCCTCATACTAATGAAGTGGGTGGACACATTTTTATACTAGACAACTCTTCTTTCAATTGCCGATGTGGGACTTGGGTTGATACCCCAGCACGGGTTTACCCCGCCCTGCCCCGGATCCGCCCCGAATATATAGAAAATTACTTAAATGCCCTTATAGGCCTTATAGAAAATTACTTAAATGGCCCGATTATATAGACTAGAGTGGTCCTTAGATTATGAGTGTTTTTATAGGAAATTACTTAAATAACTATCGGGGCGGGTTAAACGGGGCGGGCTCGGGTAACACATAACACGGGACGGGTTCGGGTTATGGTAGATCACTATAGGGGCGGGTTTGGGAAATGAATAACCCGTCTCGAACCCGCCCCATTGCCATCCCTAATTTGGGGCTAGGGGATGAAGTGAGATTCATGGTTAATTAATACTCCCTCCGTCCCATTAGTAAGAGGAAATTTACTGTAGACACGGGAATTAAGGAAAAGTGAATTATAGTGGAGAGAATAGTGAATTATAATGGTGTTGTGAGTATTAAAATAATGTAGGAGAGAGAATGAGTGGAGGAAATAGTAAAGATTCCTTTCCATTTTAGGAAGTTTGTGATTTGTAATGGGACGACCAAAAAGGAAAGTTTGTGGTTTGTAATGGGACGGAGGGAGTATATCATTTTGAGATAAAATCAATGCCAGGGTGCATAGTGGGATTCGGTGTATACTTTGGGGAGCTAAGTGTGAATTGGCCATTAAGAGAGTAAGAGATGTAAGACCATTTGCAATGGGTGTATTGAAACCCATTTTCAACTATTGAAACTATTGCAAGGTATTGAAAACCCATTTTCAATAGTTAAAAAAAAAAAGTTTTGTTGAAAAAAATCAATAGGTATTGAATCCCATTTTCAACTATTGAGTTGGTCACTTGACACATCATTGGTCACTGAATTTTTTTTTATTCAAAATTTCATTCGAATTTTTCAAAGGCAATTATCTTTTATAAAAAAAATCTCTATAAATAGAGTCTTGTTTCATTTGATTTGGACACAGAAAAAAACACTCTTTTTCAATATAAATTTCTCAATTATATTGAAAAATAAAGAATACAATGATGTATTACTTTTAATTAAGTATGAAGTATTTTTTTAATAATAATTATCCTCATTTTTCGTATTTATTTAATTTCAATTAAAAAAATTAATTAAGTATGAAGTATTTTTTTAATTATAAATAAAAATAATAATTATTATTATTTTACTAATCATAAAAATAAAGAATATAAAATAAAATAAAAGTGGTGGGGTATAGGATGATGAGTTGGATGAGTGTTGAATTTTATTAAACAAAACCATTGTAGGATTAAAAATTGAATGGGGTGTTGAATTATTAGGTGGAAGAGAGAGAAGATGATGTGAAGTGTTAAAGTGGGTGTTGAAAAAATTTTGGTGTTGAAACTATTGTTTATTGTTTGTAGACTAGTACTTTCTGCCCGTGCCAATGGCACGGGACAGTATGCCAAAAAAGAGAAGTAGTGAGGAAAAGAAGCCCCAAATCATATCTATATAAAATGTAAATTTTTAGAACAATAACACTTCCTCAGTTCCATAATGATCTTTCCATTTTTTTTTCCTTATTACGAATGAAATTTGAGCAATAATTTTAAATTTATTTATTAGTCCAATGAAAATTTAAAACTTATTATTGACAATATTATTGATGGTGTATCAATAATAATTTTTAGATTTGCATTTATATAAATAAATCAACCTAAAATTATTGTTTAAAATTCATTTGTAGTAACGAAAGAAAAAAATGGGAAAATCATTTTGGGACGGAGTGATTAGGGGAAAAAAAACTCACACCAAGCAACCACCACCTTCCTTATCTATCTCTCAATACACTTAACAAGTGATTATTTACACTAATTTTTCTCAATTCCTAAATGATAGCTTTAATCCATAGCAATTTAGAATGCACTACCTCACATTAAAACACATGCATTTGTGCTTTCCTCACTAAATATTAAGGATGTTCCAGCTATTCCCGTGTGGCGACGGGCGCCGCCTCGGCCAACCCAGGGCGCCCGGCCTCGGCCCTTCAATGCCTCGGGTGAACCTCTGGATCCCAGGCGTCGCCCGGCTGCCCCAGCGCCCTCCGCGGCTCCAAAGGCACCACGACATCATCCACTGCCCTCCAGGCGCTCGCCCGGGCTTAGCGGGCGGCCGCCTCGGTCCCGGTCAGTGCCTCGTCGGTTTCCTAATTGCCTTGGGTTTTACGGATTGATTTGGTGTATATTTAGTTACATATAAATTAGGAAACAAAGATATTTGATTGTATAGATTAGAATTCTATATCATTGTATTAGAATAGGACTCCTCCTATCTTTATAAATATTAGTTGCTTGTGAATATACAAAACAAGTTTTTCCAAATCTTATATGGTATCGAGCATTAAGATTGAAAACCACAAAACCCTCTCAAATTTCGAATGACCTCCTCCCCCCTTGCGATGGCGGGAGCTTCCTCCACCATTCCAATATTTGTCTAACCCGACCAACCCCTCTTCTTGGTCAACCTATCTTCTGCCATACCCTTAAACAATCCGCCCCCGCCGCCTTCACCGCCCCAGGCCGTCCATCACCCAACTGTAACTCCTACCGCACCACGAATCCATCACCCAACCGCAACTCCTACCGCACCACCAATCCATTCCCATCCTCTAGCTCGATCTCCCCACCCTCCCCTTTAAGGGTAAGTGTCAATCTGCTTAGTACCATCGGCCATGTCATCTCCCAATGCCGTCAATTTAAGCGAGACGCTACATTACCTTCCCTCCTCTTCCTCGCCAAAACGAAAACCCAAACCCTAAACCCCGAAGCCCATACCGCTCCGCCGCCTATCACCACCTCCTCCTCTCCTCCTTCTTGGCTTATCGACGGTGGTGCAACCAACCACATCAGCAATAACCTCTTCAACCTTGCCTTATACTCACCCTACAATGGCAGTGACGACGTCATTATCGGAGACGGTTCTTCTCTTCCTATATCTCACATAGGTTCTTCTCTTTTCCCACACCCTTTTCTCCCCTCCATTTCAATAGTGTCTTACATGTCCCTCTTATTACTCGTAATATTCTATCTATGTCTCAATTTTGTCGTGACAATAATGCTATCATTGAATTCTCACACTGTTATTTCCTTATCAAAGACAAAGCCACGAGTCAAACTCTTATCCATGGAAACCTTGAGGATGGCGTCTACATCTGGCACCCTCCGCCTATTTAAGCTCATTCAAGCTCTCTCTCTCTCTCTCTCTTCACAGCTGTGGCATCATAGATTAGGACATCCCGCTTCCTCTGTTCTCAGTTTATTACGTAGCAAGTTTAGTTTATCTATTTCTTCTAGCTTACCTCCATGTAACTCTTGTTTTATTAATAAAAGCCACAAGCTGCCATTTGCATCTTCTTCTCTTGTCTCACACGCTCCCCTTGATCTCATCTTTTCAGATGTATGGACCTCTCCAATCCCCTCACTTGACAATTTCAAATACTATGTCATCTTTGTCAATCACTACACCAAACACATTTGGTTCTACCCTCTTAAACACAAATCCGACACTTGCAACACCTTTCTTCGCTTCAAAACACTAGTCAAAAAATACTTCAAACGCCCCATCATTCAAGTCTACTCTGACAACGGGGGTGAATACCTCAAACTCACACCCACTATAGGTCAAAACGGCATCACCCACCTCACCACCCCCTCACAATTATGAACACAACGGGTATGCCGAACGTCGTCGGCTGTCAAATTGTTGAAACGGGTCTCACCCTCCTTTCCCATGCCAACCTACCCCTCACCCTTTGGCCCTATGCTCTCACCACTGCTACCTACCTCATAAACAGGTTGCCTACTCCCACCCTAAACAATGATTCTCCCTACCTTCGCCTATTCCGCTCCCCTCCAAACTACACCAAATTACGTAGCTTTGGTTGTCTCTGCTATCCCTGGCTTCGCCGCACTCCCCATAAGCTAGCCCCCAAATCCATCCCATGTATCTTCGTTGGCTACTCACCTACGCAAAGTGCGTGCTACGCCTTAACCCCACCTCCCATCGAGTCTACACCTCCCGTCATGTCCGCTTTGTTGAAACCACCTTCCCACATCTGACTCCCACCACACTTCCCCCCACAGCTTTCGCTCCCTCTCCCTCTCCCTCTGACTGCCCTATTCTAAACACTACCTCCTCTATCCCACCTCCCCCCCATAACCCCACCCCTCCCCCCATCCCCCCACTCTTCCCTCCCCAAACCATACTTCCCCCACCCCAAACCTCCCTCCCAACCCCATTCCAAATGACCCCCCACTCACACCTCAGCTGAAACAACCCTACCTACTCTGAACCCCACCTCCTCTACCTCCCATCCGTACTGTTATTACCACAAGACTATCCGTGGCATCACCAAACCTAATCCCCAAGTATGCCAACCTTTCCGCTTCTCACCTCTCCCACAAGCCTTCCTACCACCACCAAACAGGCCCTATCCATTCCACATTGGCGTAATGCCATGATTGAAGAATTTCGAGCTCTAACCCGCAACAACACCTGGTCTTTGGTTCCTCCTACCACATTTCCTTAACATTGTCGGATGCAAATGGGTTTTCCGCATTAAATACAATCCCAACAACACAATTCGAAATATAAAGCTCGGCTTGTAGCGAAGGGGTTTCACCAACAACCGGTGTTGACTACACCGAAACCTTGACCAGTTGTAAAACCGGCCCACCTGTCATTCGGCTTCTTCTCTCCCTTGCCACCACCTGAACCACTAGCCCCTTCGCCAACTTGATGTCAACAACTCCTTTCTTCAAGGTACCCTCTCTGAAACTATGTTTATGACCCAACCCCCCAGATTTGAGGACTCCACCAACCCTACCTCTATTTGTCGCCTTTTTAAGGCAATCTATGGTCTTAAACAAGCTCCTCGTGCCTAGTTTCAAGAACTCAAAACCTACCTCACCACATATGTCTTTCACCCCTCTTTAGCCAGATCCTTCCCTATTTATACTAAACACGACTCCATCCCCAATTTATACATTAGTATATGTCGACGATATCATTGTTAGGACCCTCTCCATCCCACCTTCGGTCATTCATCACCACCGTCACAACGTTTCTCTCTTAAAGACCTTGGTCCCTTATCTTACTTTTTGGGTGTCGAAGTCGTTCAGAACCAAAATGGGCTTCTTCTCTCCCAAACAAAATACATTCATGATCTTCTCACCCGTCACAATATGATTGACTGCAAACCACTTCCAACTCCCATGGTTACATCACCACCTCTCACTCGATCCTCTGCCACTCCCGCTGTTGACCCTACCCCCTATCGTGCTATTGTTGGTGGCCTTGATCGTCTGTCCTTCACTGTCGTCCCGATATTGCCTTCTCAGTCAACAAACTTGCTCAGTTCATGCAAAACCCCCAATATCCTCATTGGGTTGCACTCAAGCGTCTTCTCCGCTACCTTCATGGCACCATGCACTTAGGCCTTCAGATCCTCTCAAAGTCTCCTCCTTCCCTTCATGCCCATGATGCGGATTGGGGGTACAGTGATAAAGACAAATTTGTGTCCACTTCTAGCTTCCTTGTTTATCTTGGGCACAACCAGGTTACTTGGTCAACCCGCAAACAACGTGCTCTTGCTCATTCCACTCTACCGAAATTTGAATTTCGGGCTATTGCGACCTTCTTCTTGAACTTACTTGGGTTAAGAACCTCCTTATTGAGCTTGGTTTCTCCTTACCAACTACACCTGTGGTATATTGTGATAATCTAGGCGCCACAACCTATTCTGCGAACCCGGTCTTCCACTCTCGGATGAAACATGTGGCTCTCTCATTTCACTTTGTTCGTGAACAAGTTCAGTCCGGTTCTCTTCGTGTACAACACATTTCTGGTACGGATCAACTGGTTGATATTCTGACAAAACCACTACCTAGCATACGCTTCCAACAACTTACTTCCAAGATTGGTCTTCTCATCGGATCGTCCATCTTGTGGGGGCGTATTAAGGATGTTCCAGCTATTCCAGCGACAAGCCAGCCGCTTTGCCTCGGCTAGCGCGGGAGCCGGCCTCGGCCCGGCTGCGGGCGCCCGGCCTCGGCCCCTCCTCCATGCCTCGGCGAACCTCTTTTGGATCCCAGGCGTCCGCCCCAGCCTGCCCCAGGCGCTCGCCGTAGCTCCAGCACACCACGACTTCATCCACTGCCCTCCAGGTGCTCATCCCAGCTTGGCCCAGGCGGCTGCCTCGGCCCCAGTCAGTGCCCTCGTTAGTTTCCTAATTGCCTTGGGTTTCTAGATTGATTTGGTGTATTTTAGTTACATATAAATTAGGAAACAAAGATATTTGATTGTATAGATTAGAATTTTATATCATTGTATTAGAATAGGACTCCTCCTATTGTACTATAAATATTAGTTGCTTGTGAATATGCAAAACAAGTTTTTCCAAATCTTACACTAAACAACTAAGGAGTAAACGCTGGCACCTCCAAATCACATGTTCTCTGCAATGGTGTAGTAAGCATCTCTTTTACACGTAGAAACTGCCCTATCAATGAACACAATATAGTACGAAGTAAGTCATTTAGTTTAAGGATATTGCACAACTCAAATTTTTTCTTGGTGTCATATTTCACTAACAATTTAGCATTACAAAACATGACAGGTCACTAAACCACTAATTTTCATTTTTATTGAAACATAAATATGAAAAGTTCAAAATCATCTCATATAACTGTAAGAATAGCAAAAAAACTGAAAGCATTCAACATTACTGTGAATGTGTGCCCAAAATTTTTGTTTATTGGAATTCACGCGAGTTTGAAGACATCCGAGTTATTTGAAAAACGGAGTCGCCACGCCATTTTGATTACCTCAAAACTTTGAAAAAAAGGTTTTATGGGTTCGGAGGTTAAGTTACCCCTTGGGAAGAACGTTTGGCGTTCACCCAAAGTGCCTTGCCGGAGCAAGTCTCCCTAGATTTCATTAATCGTGTTTGCTTGCGTGCTTTCTTTGTGTGCATGTGTTTGAAAATAAGGGGGGGGATGTCCCAAGTTATCTTCCGGACATACAAACCATTTGTTGGTTGTCGCTCGGGATTCCTTGGAATTTATGTATTTGGGATTATGATCCCGTCCTCATCTTATGACTTATGATCATCGCATTTTTAAGCCTTGGGACCCTCGGGACTTGCGTGATCGAGAGAATGACTCTCTTTTGGGTCAAAGATGAGGTTCTTTAGGAAGGAATGTCCTTAGCCCATCAATCCTACGCTTTAAGACGGTCGAGCTCGTATAGAGGCTTCATACTCATTCTTAAGCGATAATCGGAGATATAAGGTTCAAGGTTATCCTTTTCCTAAAGAAATCATGAACCTTTAATGGAAGGAACGATGCAAAGATGAGAACTTTTACACCGGTCCGTTCCAAGGTTGGGGGAAAGGGGAAATGCATGATAAAAAAAATGACTCTTTAATGAAAAGATGACATTTTTAGGTTGCAAATGATGCTTTTTGATTTAAAGAAATGATCTTTATGCAAATGATGCATAAAGATTTGATTTTTATGCAAATGATGCATTGAAAAAGGGGTTTTGATGCAAAGGATGCGTTTTCATTGAAAAAGATTTGATCTTTATGTGTAAATGATGCATAAAGATGACATTTTTATTGGAAAATAGGGATTTTAGGTGCAAAGGATGCACCTTTATGAAAAAGACTACATTTTTATGACAAATGAGGTCTTAATGCATGCAAAGGGGGAAAGGGGGTGATAAAGATATGATCTTTATGAATAAATGCCAAGTCCCAAGCAAGATATATGAATGCAATGAGCAAGTATATCAATTAAAATGCAAGGTTAGGGCGTGCGAGGTTACCAATCGTTTCCTTCGCTTCTTCGGACGGAGCTAGGAGGAGAGGTTCTTCTTGGGTCTTCAAGGAGGAGGGAGATGGCTTCTGAGCTTCTTCTTCACCTTCTTGAGCCTTGGGGGGATCTTCTTCGTATTATGAGAGTATTATGCTTCTTGTGGATTAAAATGGGTAGAGGAGGGCTCTATTTATAGGCAGTCTGGATAAGGCTAATGAAGCCGTGCGGCTGCAGGCCCTTTGCAAATGAGGCCGTGCGGGCTTATCCACAATGACTCAGCATTCTAGAACCATGCAAGGTGGCATTATTCTAGAAGCTTTCCTCCTAATTAAAAAAACGTGTTTCTTAATTAGGAAGGATTCCCTTCAGCCTTTATTTAATTTGCAGGTTCCTAATGTTTCAGGAACGCCGGGAAGGTCAGGGAATTACAGGAAAACTTACCGAAATTGCCGGGAAAATTAGCAGGAAGGCATGAGCAGATTTGGGTACTTACGAAGCCCCTCGGCAACGTCACTTGCAAGGCGAGTGGGGTTGTTGATAGAAAAGGATCCGATACGGCGAATGCCGAGACGGATTGGGTGACCAAGGTGGTCGAGTGGTGAACCTTTTGGAAGGCTACCTACGTATCCCTGGGAGGAATCAAGCCGGGCCGTAGTTCGGAATTAGGATCCGGGGGAGGAAGAAGAGAAAATGACCTAGGAGGTCAAGCAATTGATCCTTTGGGGACATGCTAGGAGTGACCCGGGTGGTCGAATATTTGAACTTTTATGAGGGGGCGCTTTATCACTGAGGAGTGACAAAGGAACAGGGTGACCAAAGTGGTCGAATGGCTGGACCTTTTATAAAAGGCTACCTACGTATCCCGGAGGAATCAAGCCTTGATCGTAGTTCAAGCATCACTAGATAGTTAGGAACGATGTCTAGGATCCTTGAGATTTTGACAATTCGGAGGTCGTCACACGATTGACAATTACCGGAGGATGTCACCCGATTGACAATTCTTGGAGGATGTCACACGATTGACAATTCGGAGGTCACGATTGACAATTCGGAGGATGTCACACGATTGACAATTGCGGAGAGTGTCACTGAAGAAGCTAGAGCTTATGGCACTATCTCTTTATGACGGAGATAGAGGTAACTTAAGTTGGGAAACTTGAGCGTACGTCCACTATTCGCTGACAGAGGTAGCACAAGTTGGAATGACTTGGGCATACGTCACTATTCGCGGGATAGAGGTAGCACAAGTTGGAATGACTTGGGCATACGTCACTATTCGCGGATAGAGGTAGCACAAGTTGGAATGACTTGGGCATACGTCACTATTCGCGGATAGAGGTAGCACAAGTTGGAATGACTTGGGCATACTTCACTATTCGCGGATAGAGGTAGCACAAGTTGGAATGACTTGGGCATACGTCACTATTCGCGGATAGAGGTAGCACAAGTTGGAATGACTTGGGCATACTTCACTATTCGCGGATAGAGGTAGCACAAGTTGGAATGACTTGGGCATACGTCACTATTCGCGGATAGAGGTAGCACAAGTTGGAATGACTTGGGCATACGTCACTATTCGCGGATAGAGGTAGCACAAGTTGGAATGACTTGGGCATACTTCACTATTCGCGGATAGAGGTAGCACAAGTTTAGAGTTCTGACAATTCGGAGGTTGTCACCTAGTGTTATCCCGTTATAACGGAATTAACGGAGGCGACTGGGAATAAAGCTTGATTGCTAAAGAGATAAGGGATATTTTCCGAAAAGATGTTATCTTGGTTAAAAGATAACGGAAATTGCATGCCCAAGTGGAAGGTCCAGGGGCAGGATTGTAATTTATGCTCAGAGCGAATGAAGCCGCCCGGCATGAGATGGAGAAAAAGAAGCCGTACGGCTAGAGACCTGTTTTTTCCAGATTATTTAAAACAGGTTTTGAACGGGCATTGGGCACTATTGCCGCCCAAGAACGCAGAGAGAGAGAAGAGAGAGAGAGAATTTCGAAATTTCTTCAACCCTCTTGCTTCCCTTTGATTTGAAATGGATCCGGAGGGCAATCCCGTACCAAGGCAAGCAAGGAGAAATATCTCGGCGGCCGCGAGAAGGAGGAGGAAGGAGCTCGTGAGGACGGAGAGGAAGTATGACTTCCTTACGCCTCCATCGGAGCTTTACCCGGGGAGGAGGGAGCACAAATCAACGAACCCGCGATCGGTTGGGGTAAGCATTCTCATTTTGCTCAAATCCGATGATTTTGCTTGAATTTTGAATGATTTTAGGGCTTGACCCGAATTTTAGGATTTTTGAATGATTTTTGAGATGCATGAACAACCTATGAGGCTAAGAATATGCAATGTGCAATTTTATTTGATGAAAAATATGAGAATGACTCACTTTTTTTTCTCGCAAAATGAAGTAAGAATTTTTTTTCAAAATATGAGACGGAGTTCTTGCCTTGTGCTAGAACTAGGTCAAAATTCTGATTTTCAATGAGAAAACATGATTTTGGAAGATGAAAAATGATTCATGCATGCCATTTTTGAAAAATAATGCTTGGCGAAAAATTGTGATTTTATGCTTTAGGAAAGCAATGACGCGTTTCAAGTGATGAAAGACACGTTTTTGATGCAAAAGTTATGCTAGAAAAACTTTTATGAATGCTTTTTTTTTTTTTTAAATATGTGTACTTTTGAATATATGCATGCTTTTGAAATGATATGAAGGACTGACGCTTCTTTTGATGTGCTTGTCTACAGGAGAACAAGTCTAGAGGACCGTCGGAGATAGCGGTCAAGCTTTGGCAGAGGATGCCGGACTTTGAGAAGGATGGGGCAAATCAGCTTGGTGGTTAGGGCTACCGGCTTGGATGCATTTGTAGAGGCCATTGGTAGGGGTGTCCACATCACCTCGAAGAGCAAGGGCTTGGTCCAGGCCCTTTCTGAGTTCTGGTGGGACAATACACATAGCTTTCACCTGAGCCGGGAGAGCCGATGTGACTCCCGCGATTTCACCGCTATTACGGGCTTACAGTTCATCGGGAGGCCCGTGACTTGGAGGGACCACATCACGCGGAGGAGTTCCGAGGAGCTTTGGGTCGGGTTTGAGCCGATTCCGAAGGGCCGGAGATGGAGACACGGAATGTCGAGGTGGCGCCCGTACTCAGCATGCGTAATTTTGCTGCTAATGATGTGATCGCCAAGCCAGTGGCTAGAGCATTCATATGGTTGATGCTATCGCCACCATCTTTGCCAATTCTCGGGACGATAGCTATGACTTGCCTCCTCGACTCTCACGGGAGGATGTTGATGGGATTGGAACGGTCTCTTGGGGAGAGGCCGGATTGGCGAGCTCTACTTCTCGTTGGACATGTACGGTCGGAACAAGGCCGCTTCGATGGATGCTTTCTTTTGCCCTTGAGGTAGTCTCCTTTTTTTTCTTTTCTTTTTCTCTTTTCTGTCTTGAGACTTTTATAAGAGAGAAAATGACCTTTTGATGTTTTGAACATGCAAGCCTGGTTTTGCGAGGTGATCGGGTTCTTCCCTTGGAACCACCAGAGTGATGTCACCATCTTCCCCGCTATGGTTCGCTGAGGGGAGATGCGAGAGATAAATTCACGGGGAAGACCCGGATTACCTTCGACTACAAAATGGTGAGGCCGGTCATCAATAGGGATGGGCACGACGGAGTGGACTTCTACCCTCGGGGCGTGTATCCAGAGATTTTCTTGGGAGATGCTATAGAGGTGACGAGGCGAGAGAGGAGGTGGCTCAGTGGCCGACATGTGATGTCATTTACTTGGGGGACCGCTTCTCGAGACAAAGATGGTCATGTTCCTCCACTAGACGCCATTACTCCTTCCGACCCTCCAAAGACGGATGCCGCAGCCTGTGGATTGGCTGCAGAGGATGAGATTGCTAGGTACTGCAGTGTGCGCTGGCTGCGAGGAGTATTTCGACATGGACACCCCTACGCCGTGTTTGTGGAGCAGCCGCTGAGGACGCCACGAAGCTAGTGAAGCCGGCGGTCACTCGGGGATATGGGGAGGATGAGCCCATCGACTCCGCCGATCCCTCCCGCGCACATTTGTCCTACGTGGTCCATGGAGTGCCGAGGAGGATGAGGATACCCGTCCCCGATGCTAGGGAGCCCCAAAGACACCTTGCCACTCGATAGCACCTTGTAAGTGTACTCTTAGTGGTCTTATTCCCTTTTTAGCTTTCGAGATTTTTTTGCTTTTTTTGCTATTTTCCGAGATTTTCGAGATTTTTCTCTTTTTTTTTTTCTCAGTTCCAGCTCGCACTTACGATAGGGCCGGTCAAAGTGCAATAGGTGGTCAAGGACATGTGCCGGCCTTCTTCGAGGAAGCCGGCTCGCGCTTCGAAGGCGGCAGCCGGATGCACAGGAGCTCGGGCGCAAGAGACGGCACGTCGGGGGCACAGCGTCTACCTCATCGGCCTCGGAGTACTCTTCCAAAGGCCATGCCTCGGGGCGGGGACCCAATGCCGACATTCTGGGAGCAAATGGCCGAGTATGGGCACGATAATGTCCATCTATCTCGATGTGAGCGACTGTGAGGACTCGATGAGGGAGGCTAGCATCTACGAGCCGAGCGATGAAGATGAAGAAGAATCGGAGGCCTAGGAGGTCTCTAGAGTAGATTTGGAACAAAAACAAACAATTTACAATTTTTATGCACACTTTGTTTATTTTTTGCTTTATTTGGGCGCCGATGGGGCGAAAACATTGTATTTATGTTTTAATTGCTTTTCTAATTCATGCTTTTTCAATTTGCATATTATCTGAGCCTTGGGGCGACTTTTTGCTTGGAATTGGGGCTGAAAATGGGCCAAAATGATTTATAATGGTGTATAAATGCTTGAATGGCTTCGGACATGTTTTTGTACAGTTTTGGTTGAAAAAGTGGGGTGAAAACTCCCTTGGGCAGCAACTTTGGTTGCCGCAGAATTTTTCTCGCAGAGGGCTAATGTAGCCGTGCGGCATGGCCTTGAGGGCAAATGTAGCCGTGCGGCTAACAGCTCCGTCTCGAGCCGGTTATTTTCTCGAATAAAAGCAAGGCTTGGCCATTTCATTTCATTTTCACTCTAGACTTGTCCCAATTGTTCCCAGAGCATATTTTGGACCTAAAAGCACCATCTTTGATCATTTTGCGATGGAGAATCCCGTTAGATTGCAAAGGGGGAAACGAGACCATTTTCTATCCGGTCTTCAATCTTGGGCGAGATATAACTGCCAAAATCATGAGGGGCTGCTTGATTCTTCCTTCAAGATCAAGTCTTTATGGCATTTGAGGGATCTCCCGCCCGATTGGGATCTCGTTGAGAGCCGCAAAGAAAGTTCGGGACGTCCGGAGACATGTTTATCGCTTTCTCTTACAATGAAATCGTCCCAACGCACGAAGACTTGAGCCTTGATTGGGGGTCCCGAGATTGAGGCTATATCTATTCCGCTGATCGGAGACGTGCGTGACGGTGAAGCTTGCATCTTTTCCCCGCATTCCTTTGGGAGAGGCCGAGAGGATGATGGTAGCCCCTGATAGGATTGACCTTTCGATATCCCGGCAGGTTTGGGTCTCCAGATATGGCCGCGACCACGGTGGCTATGGATGCTTTCATTCTCTCGCGTATTCTCTATTTTGTTCACCGCCGAGTCCGTGGGGACTGTCATAGTGGCCTCTTGGACATGGTCGAGACTCGCAGGGCCGGGAAGGATATTGTCCCGTTGGGTTTTGGGAGAGACATTTCATGGGATCGATAGGATGGCTCGGGAGACCGTTTCATGAGGTCCGGGAGTCCCATGGCTATGTTGACTTTGTGGGTGCACGGGGAGAGGCTCTGGGCTTTGCCAGGGGCTTTGCCGACTCGGTGCCCTTGGGTGATTTCTCGGAGAGGTGCACCTAGGCAGCAGGAACAGTGGTAGCCGGGAGTTGATGATGGCTAGGCTATCCACTTCGGACATCCGTTGGTGGATACCACATTGGAGGTTGCATCAGGAGGATATTTCGTGGAGTCTTATCTTTGTGAGGGTTCCGTGATTCTCGCCGGTCGTCCTTCTACATACCCCGCTTGGTATCCAGCAGTTTGGGGCTTTACAGGAGCCATTGAGTGATTGGGAGGACATCCGGACCATGGAGGTGGTGTCATTGGATATGAGAGATCCGGCCCGGCTTCTCTTTCTTCTCGAGGGCTTGGACACATACCGCTTTCCCACCCAGGCTATCTTCAGGAGCGTGAAGAGCACCATCTTGACCACCGTCTACTTGGACTGGTACGAGAGGGAGACGGGAACGACTCGTGCTATCTTGGAGGATAGACGTCGAGCTTTATTGGGAGCTGACCCCGACTCGAGTAGGACTCCGAGGGAGACCGAGGCTAAGGCGAGTTGCCATAACCAATCGTGTGACTTGGTCGTGGATATGGAGGCTCGGTACAAGAGATTGTCCGAGGTTGCTCCTTTCGACCGAGGCTCGCAGGGAGGAGGTGCGGACTCGTGCTCGGATAGAGAGAGCGCTCATTGACACGGGGTTGGTAGAGGCTCCGGTGAGGATACCGCAGGTCGGGATGAGGGATACCGACATTATTGAGAAGAAAAGGAAGAAGACTCGACGAGGCCGAGGAAAAGGGAAGAAGACTCAAGAAGACTCGGCGAATGACGATCGACAAGTCTTTTCTCAAGATCCTCTTATTGCCATTTCGCAAACACATTAGTTTATTTAGGCATTTTATTGTATTTTAGATCTTTTTTAAAGGTGTTAAAGCGAGGAGTTAAGAGGTAGACCGGTGCTTGAACTCATCAAGAAGTTTTTAACTTGTAATGAACAAGAAATATTATTTTAAAATTAATCAAGACACATTTCATGGAAATTCAAATGTCTTTATTGATTGGGACCCGTTTTATGAAAACTGAAATACCCTTTACTATTTTTTTAGGACGCACTTCATGGAAGCTTGATTGTCCTTTTATTGTTTAGGACACATTTCATGGAAACTTAATCGTCCTTTTTATTGTTTAGACCGAACCATATATGGCTGCCTACGTTCCCCTTTTACAAGAAAGGCTAAGGGCTCAGGTCTTCGTAGTTCATTCTCGTGAACTAATAATTTTTTATGTGCACTGTCTTTTGCCTAGACCGCCCTTTTAGGGTTTTCACTTAGCCGGGCATTACTCTTTTTGCACTTTTTTTTTTTTTTTTTTTTTTTTTTTTTTTTTTATATGTGCACTCGTCTTTTGCCTAGACCGCCCTTTTTGGGGTCTTCACCTAATTAGCCGGGCATTACTCTTTTTGCACTTTTTTTTTCTTTCTTTTTTTTTTTTTTATTTATTATTTTTTTTTTATTTTTTTTTTTATCGACATAGTATCTTCGGAGTTTATCACCATTGACCGGGTGGACAAAGGGATTGCCATCCAAGTCCGCAAGCTTCATTGCTCCTCCCGACGCATTTTCTCGCACCACATAAGGGCCGATCCAGACGGGTTCCCATTTTCCTGTGGGGTGTCTCGGTAGGGGGCTTTACTTTCGGCACTAAGTCGCCCTCTTTGATGTCTCTCGGCCTTGACCTTTTTATCAAACGCTCGGCCATTCGCCTCGGTAGGCTCGGGTGTGTTCCATGGCTTTTAGCCTTCTCTCGTCAAGGTGGCTAACTCATCATGCCGCCGCGCAACCATTCCACTTCATTGACACCGTTTTCCAGAGGACCCTTAATGACGGGATTTCCAACTCCACCGGTAACACCGCTTCCATCCCGTAAGTTAGGGCAAAAGGAGTTTCTCCCGTGGTCGTTCCGACAGACGTTCAGAGCCCCAGAGTGCTAGGTGCGGCTTTTCGGGCCAATCACGACCACGGGTGGCCATCTTCCTGATGATCCGCTCGAGTGTCTTATTAGCAGCCTTCCACGGCTCCATTGGTTTGAGGTCCGTACGGGGACGACTTGTGGCGAGTAACTACGAACTCGACAGCTAGCCTATCGCAGCCTTCCTTCGAAGTGTGACCCATTATCGAAATGATCTCGTTGGGCACCCCATATCTCGCATATTATGTTTTCTTTGATGAACCGGGCCACTTTTCTCGGAAGTGAGGACCTTATAGGACTTGGCCTCTACCCACTTGGTGAAGTAGTCAATGGCTACCAAAACGAACTGCGTGCCCATTGCTTCCTGCGGGGATATTTTCCCTATCACGTCAATGCCCCAAGTTGCAAATGGCCAAGGAGTCGTCATGCAAGACATGGTCATGAGGTGGGAGATGGTTGAGGTTGGCAAACCGCCGGCATTTGTCGCAGTTCGGACGTCTTGAACGCATCTGCTTCCATGGAGATCCAAAAGTAGTAACCCATTCTCGAGGATCACTTGCATCGTGGCTCGGCATTCATGTGAGGACCGGCAGGGACCATTGTGGACTTCGGTCATCAACTCTCTCGGCTCTTTCTTGAGTGACACATAAGAGGAGTGGTCCTTGATACCGCTTCTTGTATAGGTTGCCTCCTAGAATGACATACCGAGAAGCCAACCTTTCAGTGGCTTGCAAGCTTTTGGCTCGACTCCTTCTTTTGGTCTACCTTCTTCGTCTCTGAAAGCCGACTCTCCGTCTTTGAGGAATTGGTAAACTGATTGTACCAAGGTTCCTTTATAGGCTCGGGTCCCAGTGTCCACTTCACAACGTAAAGATGGGGCTTCTCTTCTACCCACTCACGAAGGGCTTTATGGCTTTTCCTCGGGATCTCTACCAATGAGGCTAGAGTAGCTAGAGCATCTCGCGACTGTTCTTTTCCCTCGGCAAGTAGTGGAAAGTCACTTCTCGGAAGCTGTCGATCCAACTCCTCCATATGGGCATGATACCGTTGCGAGACAGGTCTACGCCTTCCACTTGTTGGAGACTTGGTTGATGATCAGGGCCGAGTCTCCGTAAACTTCGAGCTCCTTGACATTTCTTTCTAAGGCGGCCTCCAAACCAAAGCAATGCGAGGCTTCATACTCGGCGGCATTGTTCGTGGCAGAAAGTTCAACTTGAGGGCTATGGGGGTATGCTCATCTTTCGGATCGACCAATAGCATTCCTACACCATTTCCTCTTTTGTTAGCGGCTCCGTCAAAGAACAATCGCCATCTATTTTCGTGCTCAACCGCAAAGATCCCTTCATCTCGGAAATTGGGGTTCGTGCCCTCTCGTCTTCATTACCGGGGAAATTCGCCAGGTGATCCGACAATGCTTGACCCTTGATGGCCTTTACGGTCACATAGTTGATGTCGTATTCTCGCCAAGAAGAAGGACCACTTCGCTAGACGCATCGAGAGGGAAGGCTTGTCAAAGATGTACTTGATGGGGTCCATTTTCGAGACCAAATTCACAGGGTGGGCTTGCATATAATGCTTCAACTTGCCGACTAGCCGCACCAGATCCCGCACAAGTCTTTTCACACGCCGAGTAATTGAGCTCACTCCTTGTAGCTTCCGCCGACAAAGTAAATGGCATTTTCTACCCGAGAGTCTTTCTTCTCTTGAGCAAGCATAGCCCCCAACTCCGTGTGCGTGACAGTGAGATAGAGCGTAAGAGGCTTACGTCTATGTGGGGGCATAGTACCGGGGATGTACTAAGTATGCCTTGATCCGGTCAAAGGCATCTTGGCATTCTTCGGTCCATTCTCAGTGTCCACATTCTTCTTCATGAGCTTGAAGATGGGCTCGCACATAGTAGTCAACCGATTGACGAAACGGCTAATGTCTTGCAATTTACCCATGAAGCTTTTGACTTACGTGCGGGTTTGAGGTGGCCTCATATCCATGATAGCTTTGATCTTTCGGGGTCAACTTCTATACCTCGCTCCGTGACCATGTACCCGAGCACTTTTCCCCTTGTCACTCCGAAGGTGCATTTGGTGGTTTAGTCTCATGGAATCTTTGTCTCAGCCTCTCAAAGAATTTTCGTAGGTCAACAAAGTGCTGCCCACCTTCTCCTTTGGAGTGGATTATCATGTCGTCTACGTAGACCTCAATCTCCTTGTGGCTCATGTCATGAAAAAGTGCGGTCGCGCCCTTTGGTAAGTAGCCCCAAAGATTCTTGAGCCCGAATGGCATTACCGTATAACAAGCAGGTTCCCTACGGTGTGGTAAAGGCTGTCTTTTCTTGGTCTTCCTCGGCCATCTTGATCTGGTTGTAGCCTCGCAAAACCATCAACGAAGGATTTGACTTCGTAGTTGGCGTGGAGTCCACCGTGGATGTCTATGTTTGGCAGAGGGTAGTCGTCTTTGGGCCGGCCTTGTTCAGGATCTCGGAAATCCACACAACAGCGCACCCTCCCATTGGCCTTGGTTACGGTCACGATGTTGGACAACCATGTCGGGTATTCAATAACTTCGATGAATCCTACCCGCAAGTAGCTTCTCAATTTCTTCTTTGACCCGTAGAGACCATTCCGGCTTGATCTTTCTCAGGTTTTTGCTTTGCTTGGCTTAGCATCTCGGTGCTAGAGGGATTACGTGCTCTACTATCGAACTGTCTAGCCCCGGCATATCTTTGTATGACCATGCAAACACGTCGACGTATTCTACGAGCGGCTCAATCAATCTGTCCTTTCAACCCCTGGAAGAAGCTTCCAATCTGTGTCTCTTTAGGTTCCTCAATAGTACCCAAGTTCACACTTATCAAAATCTCCTCGGCAGCTTGGGCCCGGTTTTCCTCTTTTTCGAAACCCGCTTAAAGATTTCTTTAATGTATTGTTCGTTTAGTGTGTTTGCATCTTGTTCAAATGATTCATCATTAACGTTGTTAAGTTTTGAGTTAATTTATCATTTGTTAAGTTGGCAATAAGAGGATAATCGTAAAGATTTGTCATTTCATTCAAGATAAGGGGAAAGATGACATCGATTACATTTTCATAATCCTCGGGCGTGAGGCCTTCGGATGACTACGAGGACTCGGAATTCGAAGATTCCCGACTCAACCGAAAAGACAACATAGACTCGGACCCTACACTACTTATTGACTCGAGGGAACTTGACAAGGGTTGGACCGGGATCTCACTCCTTCTTGCTTTGTTGCCCTGGGGAGTAGCAGTCTTGCGGCGTTGTTCGTAAAGTTGGAGACTACGAACCCGATCAAAAGCTTGCCGGAAATCATTAACAGGCGGCATCGTGGAAAGATGGTGAGAGGAACTAAAGTAACTTGTTGCAATCTTTCACCTAGCTCTTCCGTAGCGACTGGACTCATTGATCGAAGGGTCTGGCTCATCTTATCAATGCACCGCCGATAACTCATTTTCTCTTTCTTGATCTTGGACACCACGACCTTGTCGGTGTAGCCAATAGAAGGGTTGGCACGGATAATGCCGATGAAGTCTTCTTCGAGGGGGTCTTAATTCTTCCTCGATCGGCTACGTATTCAATAGGCTTTACGTGTTACGCTTCTAGATGCTCGCTAGCTTCTCATTGAACTTTACGATGGCCACAAATTCAGCACTTTCTCGCTTCAAGAGGATCACCGTACACGGGGGTATCAGCCGGATCGTGCTTGGGGTGACGGGTTCCTTGACAGGTTCCTTGGCATAAGCGACATAGTAGTCGAACTTGCACGAAGGCTCTCCTAAAGTTCCTACGCTCTTGTCCCCGGCTTCATATCTTTCCTTAAGCCTGCTTTGTGTGGACTTTCTCTTCTTCTTCTTCCTTGAAGGAGCGTCCTCATTGATCCATTCTTGATACTCATACTCGAGGCGGTCTTCGCAATCACATACATCATACCGGATGTGAGGCTTGGGTTGAGCTGGGATAGCCCCTCCCATTGCTTGGTCATTACCGTGGTGGATTACCATGTTGGCCATTTTGACACCGAAAAGCCGACAAAGCGAGGATTACGGCGGGCATGCGAGGATTCTGCGCTAACAAGTCGGCGGCCCGGTGTTCTCACCCACTTCTTTCTCGGCTAGCGGGAAAGGGATAGGAAAGGTTTAGACTCGGGGTAGGTGTTTAGAATTTGAAGGCTCGGGCAATATGCAAATTAGAATCTTCAAGTTTACTTAAAACAGTGTCTTTTATTAATATCTATTTGGTTGGAAAAGGGGTTCTCCGCCCTTCTTTTTTCACAACTACTCTAGATCTGGATCGGTGGGTTCCGTCACTACGTCTATAAGCCCCTCGTATTCCACCCGTATTTCGACCTCCCGGGGTGGACGGCCCTGGGCGAGGGTCCTATAGGGCACGCGGATCCCACCGACCGAGAGTAAAGAACGCTCCTATCGGGTCTAGCGGGTCATAGGACCTTTCAACGCACGAGCGATGCGGATTATAGTCAAGGCAATACGTGAAAGTCTCGTCTCTGCCTCGACGGATCTTCGACGAGTTTCGCTTGAGCGAATGACGGTTTTTGACTTTCGGTAATGTCCGAGAATATAATAGGCATGGGTCGGGCGGCAAAAGCCGGATGACACGGTGTCACATTGAACTTCGTTGCATACGCGGTCTTGAGCTCGGAATCAAAGTCAATCTTTGGTCAAGATCTTGCCAATTTTTCCTTGTCGGAATTTTGGCAGAGCTTCGCTTGAGCGAAAGATCTTTTATTTTGGCAAAGACTTGGTCTTGACTCTTACGCATTCCGTGCGGGTCAAGGTCAATAGTCAATGTCGGAGTCAAGATCCCACCGATTTTCCTTGTCGGAATTTCGGCGAATTTCGCTTGAGCGAAAATCTTGGTTTCCGTTATGAGCTAAGGCTTGACCTTTACGTGGGTATGCAAGCTGGGCTATATGACACGGACTAGACCAAAAACCAACCAAAAGTCACGGATTTTTGAAACGTGTGACACGGGTGTGCATTGGTCGACATTTGGCTGCCATGGGGAGGTTGGGATGATTCCGTGCGCGCCGGGAGCATCGTAAGGCTGTCCGTGACTGCAGCTGGAACCACCCTCGGGTTTGAAGGACGTGCGTGCAAAAGTGTACAGGATATATCAGGTGCGCGTAGTGTGCGGTCTCCTAAAAATGTTCCTTTTTGAGTTAAAACAGAGATTTTCATAAATGTGTTTTAAAGGAATGATTTTCGGGACGGGGGAAAATGCAACACATAAGCACGTAAATTTTCAGGAGCCCAGGTCGGTCATGGAGCTGAATAGCCCCAAGCTGCTAGGGCTGCCAGTTAACCATGATTTTTCCTGGTGGAATTGCGGCGAGGTCGTATGGTCGAGAATCCTATGAGGATTAGCCGTACGACTGCATGTATCAATTTTCCAGGTTCCACTCCTTTTGCTATTTTTCGGGTTATTTCCCGTTTCAAAGTATGCACAGATTCCAAGATGCAAATGATGCAATGCATGGTAAAAGAAAGCAAGCACGATTAATGAAATCGGCGATGGGAGTCTAACCCGCTCAAAGGGAAAAGCTTTTTGTATTTTTTTTTCAAATTTTTTTTCAAAAAAGGGATCTTGGTACGTGGGATTGTTAAACCACCTTGTTATCCCAAGCCCGGGTTAGGGAGCGATACGGGAAGGGTAAGTGGGGTCCACTTATATACCAAGTATCGACTTTTGTTTTGAAAATAAAGCTTTTCTCCTTTTCTATTTTCCCAGTGAGTCGCCATGGCGTGAATGTGTGCCCAAATTCTTTTGTTTATTGGAATTCACGCGAGTTTGAAGACATCCGAGTTATTTGAAAAACGGAGTCGCCACGCCATTTTGATTACCTCAAAACTTTGAAAAAAAGGTTTTATGGGTTCGGAGGTTAAGTTACCCCTTGGGAAGAACGTTTGGCGTTCACCCAAAGTGCCTTGCCGGAGCAAGTCTCCTAGATTTCATTAATCGTGTTTGCTTGCGTGCTTTCTTTGTGTGCATGTGTTTGAAAATAAGGGGGAATGTCCCAAGTTGTCTTAGGACGTACAAACCATTTGTTGGTTGTCGCTCGGGATTCCTTGGAATTTATGTATTTGGGATTATGATCCCGTCCTCATCTTATGACTTATGATCATCGCATTTTAAACCTCGGGACCCTCGGGACTTGCGTGATCGAGAGAATGACTCTCTTTTGGGTCAAAGATGAGGTTCTTTAGGAAGGAATGTCCTTAGCCCATCAATCCTACGCTTTAAGACGGTCGAGCTCGTATAGAGGCTTCATACTCATTCTTAAGCGATAATCGGAGATATAGGGTTCAAGGTTATCCTTTTCCTAAAGAAATCATGAACCTTTAATGGAAGGAACGATGCAAAGATGAGAACTTTTACACCGGTCCGTTCCAAGGTTGGGGAAAGGGGAAATGCATGATAAAAAAATGACTCTTTAATGAAAAGATGACATTTTGGTTTTAGCAAATGATGCTTTTTGATTTAAAGAAATGATCTTTATGCAAATGATGCATAAAGATTTGATTTTTATGCAAATGATGCATTGAAAAAGGGGTTTTGATGCAAAGGATGCATTTTTATTGAAAAAGATTTGATCTTTGTATGCAAATGATGCATAAAGATAACATTTTTATTGGAAAATAGGGGTTTTAGGTGCAAAGAATGCACCTTTATGAAAAAGACTACATTTTTATGACAAATGAGGTCTTAATGCATGCAAAGGGGAAAGGGGGTGATAAAGATATGATCTTTATGAATAAATGCCAAGTCCCAAGCAAGATATATGAATGCAATGAGCAAGTATATCAATTAAAATGCAAGGTTAGGGCGTGCGAGGTTACCAATCGTTTCCTTCGCTTCTTCGGACGGAGCTAGGAGGAGAGGTTCTTCTTGGGTCTTCAAGGAGGAGGGAGATGGCTTCTTGAGCTTCTTCTTCGCCTTCTTGAGCCTTCAAGGGTTTTTCTTCACGTCTGGACTGCTATGGAGTGTGTGTGTGTGATTGTTTGTGTTGTTGTTCTTGTTGAAATGGGTAGAGGAGGGCTCTATTTATAGGCAGTCTGGATAAGGCTAATGAAGCCGTGCGGCTGCAGGCCCTTTGCAAATGAGGCCGTGCGGTCTTATCCACAATGACTCAGCATTCTAGAACCATGCAAGGTGGCATCATTCTAGAAGCTTCTCCCTAATTAAGAAAAACGTGTTTTCTTAATTAGGAAGGCTCCTTACAGCCCTAATTTAAATTTGGACTGTTCCAGGACATTTTCGGAACACTAGGAAGGTCCGGGGAATTACCGGAAAACTTACCGAAATGTCGGGAAAATTAACCGGAAGGCATGAGCCAGATTTGGGTACTTACACTACCCTACACCAACACAAGTGGTATGAGTCCCTCCGGCATCCACAGAGACCAGTTGTAGCATGAGACCCCCTCGGCAGCTACAACCTGTCAACAGCGATAGCATGAGTCCCTCCGGCAGCTACTCGCGAATACCAGTTGCAGCATGAGACCCTCCGGCAGCTACAACCTGGCACCAATGGCAACTACTAGCCACCCGCAGTAGTACCAAAAACCCTAAGAAATTACAGGTAAGCACAGGAAAGGTATGAAGACACATCTCTACCCTTTCTTGCTTGTTTTTTTAGTTTTGGTAATCCCAAACTACGATTTGGCTTGATTCCCTTTTAAAGGGATACGTAGGAATCCTTTCTCCAAAGGTCCAGCCACCCAGTTTCCCCAATTCACCTTCTAGCCCTCTGCCTCATCCCTTGCCGCTAATTGGGATTGGGTCTTATTTTATCGACAACCTCACTTTTTTCCAAAAGTGACGTTGCCGAGGGGCTCTGTAAGTACGCCAATCCAATTCGCGACCCTTTTAGATGCATTTTAACGTGATAAAATTGCATTAAGGGGCATTTTGGTAAATTCCCGGTCCGTCCCGAGACTTCTGGAAACGTTTCATAAGTTTCCCGCGAAGGAAGTACCTTTTGGTACCTTGCTCATGCCAAAGGACCTGCTGGGAATAAACATTTTTGGACTTTTTAGGTATTTATGCCTGAATGTTCCAGAAACTGGTTTTGGCGCCAAAAACTGTTGTGTCACCTTGTGTCACGCGACAAGTCGAGGCATGGAAAGTGGTTACGTAACGTCGTGCGACACAAGGTGACCACTAACTGCAGCCTATTAATAAGACCCTCCCCCTCTTAGAAATGGATCCCAACTTGACCTACTGTTACTCTGCAGGAATTGCATCGTAACAAAGCACCCCAAACATAATCCTCTCTCTCTCCTACCTTCAACCTACCTCAATTCCCTCCAATTCAACCTACCTTCTTCAACCAAAATCTAGATCTACCTTGCACCAACCTTCTCAAGCCCCCCAAGACCAGAAGCTACAGTTGAAGGGTTCTGTATCTAACCTGATACAAAATTCATGGAAGCAACAAGGGTAACCTCTTCAAACCCCCTCTTCTCTCTCTCTTACCTTGCTATATTGGATAATTCTCTTGTTTTACTTCTCTTGGATTCAGTAATCAGACTCTATCCATCTAGATTACTGAATCCCAATCGCAATCTCTCTGTTTAAGTTGATTAATCTGAGTAATTGAGCTTTCATTTTTGGATATTGTTTAAATTTGGTGTTTAAAACCCCAAGGGGGTGTAGATCTATCCATATCCACACTCCCGGGGTCGAATTGTTGTTAATTTTACTTTTCGAATCTAATCTATTCAATTAATTAGATCTGTGTTGGCTATTGTTGATCTGGTGTTAAATTTTGTAAGTTCTTGCAGATGGTCATGATGTGTCACGCGACACATTGTTCATAGGTGATCCTGTGTCACGCGACACATCTGGTCACTTGTGTCATGTGTCATGCGACACATTATGCCTATTTGCAGGAACCATTTCCCTTTGTAATCTTTTCTAAATTGTTGTAGTAGGGATGTGGTCTCCCTAAATAATTGGCTCACAAGTTGTAAGTTTCAATTCATATCAATAAAATGCATGTTTGCCACACTTGTTTATTGTCAATTCTTGCACACACTCATAGATTGATTGGAAGTTTGATTAGGAAGACTCGTCTACGGACGAGGCGTGTTGGGTGAACTCTCGGTTCTTCCCAACACGTAACCTGACCCCCGAACCCATTCTCTTTCATAGGTTTTTCAAAGTGCACCTCTTAAGCATGGCGTGGCGACTCTCTTTTCTACTCTTTCACCGTGAAAACCAAAATTTTTTGGGGGGCGAGCGCACACGATTTCAAGCAGGAGCTTCAAAAAAAATGAGGCCAAAGATCCAACATCTCCAATCAGAAGCTTGACAGATGAGCAAAATATAAGTTCAAAGAACAGAAATTGTCGATAACAATGGAGCAGTCAAAGCAAAAGCAAAGGCAAAACATATCGTAAGTCCTTAAGCTATATTCAAATTCTTTCTCCCCCGATGAAAGATGAAGATCAAGAATCAATGAAATCATTGAAGCAGCCGTCCAAAACGACTTGTCAAGGATTCATCTCAAGGCCCATGCCTCATCACCCAACCTTCTCATCCGAGCCTTCTCACCAAAGGAACCACAAATATTGATACCCTTTCCCAAAGCCAAACACAGTTCGCCCGAACTACGGAGACCTGAGCTCCTCACAACGAGGGAAACATAGGCAACCAGAAAATGGTTCGGTCATAAACACATTCAAATCCCATAAACCCGATCTCTGACCTCCTCTACACACAGACCTTTCTTTCAAACATAGCAAACTTTGCTCCGCGACACTGGTTGACTTTCTCCTCATGATTAATCGAAATGTTTATTCATATCGAGATTAGTTGTTGAATAACCCGAACATTAATAAAAGATTTTAAGCAATCTTGTGATCATTGTAAATAAAACAAGTTTTCAGATGTCTTGGCAAGTCTTCTTTTTCTACATCTTAGGAAAGATAGTGCTAAACACTAATTTTCTGTCAGCAGGGGCTTCCATACACTTTTACAAACCTTTCTACGCTTATACTTTCTCAAAAGATTCAAACCCAAAGAGAGTTCTTGTGCCTACGTCGAATGAGGCCATCAAAATAACACAAAATTGGGATCTATTCCCACCTTTCGAAAAATATGTCCCTGCATGTATAAATTTCTAAAATTCTTTTCTTTTACATCTTCTTGCAGTAGACTGATTGACTAAAGAAAATAAGAAAGTAAGTATGAAAGGATAGGTTTTCCCTCTTCGGCTACAATTTGCATTAGGGCTGCATTAAAACTCTTCAAGGTTGGGGCTTCATCAAGCTATTTCTTTAGATTGGGGTTTCTCTAGTCATTTTTGGGTCTGCATCGGATTCCTCACTATGTCACAAGATGGATTCAGTCTTGGTCAGATTAACCTCAGGATCACTTTTGCAGTACCAATCAGATTGAGACTTTTGCTAGGTCATAAGATTGGGGCTTCACCAAGTCACTTCTTCGAAATCTAGACTTAGCCTACTCAGTTCATCAAACCGGGGCTTTGCCAAGCAAAGAGAAGTTTTGTTTGTTGAAGCCTGCCATGAACAAATTCTTTGGTGTCAGGATCGGGGCTTAATCATGACTTTAAGTCCAACATTGGAAGTCGAGTCTACAAGACCCCTTTGCACCGATCAGAATGGGAATCTTTTCTTGAAACTATGTTGGGTTTCACACTTCGTAGCGTAATGCTTCAACATATTGGGGCTGCATTAAGGGCATTTTGGGATCTGTCATGGTTGACCAACCAGTTTGGTTTTATAATCAATTCATCCAGGCCTTCCCCGTGAATACTTTGTCAAGTCGGGGGCTTCACAAGTCATTTGGAGAAAGTTTCGTTCATGGATTCCTTGAGGTCATTTAAAAAACGACTCTCTCTTTGGAGAACCAGTCAGTTTGGTGCTTCACCGTTATCTTGGATCAGACCATCAGTCGAAGCTCTACCAAGTCATCTCTTCAAGCCGAGGCTTTGCCAATGAAGGGATCTTTCCTCGCTTTAACAGAACCTGGGGCTTCGCTATGTTTTTCCCTCAGACCAGGGGCTTTGCTAAGTCACATCCATCCCTAGAAGAGAGGTTTGGTCACTTTGACAATTGCTTTAGTCTTTGGTTCTAAAAGCCTGTCAGCATCAGCTTCAAGTGCCAGAGCTTGAGAAAGGAACTTTAATTAAGACCCGAGGTTTAAACCCGATCTCAGCCCAAGAGGGAATTCTGGTCCACATGACACCTGTTGGAAACATTAACAACATCTCAGCAACAGCAGTAGTTCAGTTCGCACCCAAGGAATACAACCCCACCTGCTCGAAACCTGTCTCAAACAGTTCCCAAACACATACATCCAAACACATCCCCAACCTATTCTTACATACATAAAATCCCTCTCACATTGCCTTTCCGCAAAAGAGTTAGCCTTTGGCTCATGTGACATGCACAAAGATAAATAACCTTAATTGATTGCAAATCAAAATAAGAAATACTTTTTTAGGCTCGCGCATGCCCCGAAAGCAAAATAAAAAAAACAGATAAAAGAAAAACAAAAAAAATCATCATCCTAAGTGATTTCATGAATTGTTTGTCACCACTTTAGCCTTGCTAACATATTCATGGTCATACCATCTCATGCCTCCATGCATCGTCATAAATGTCATATATATCTTTGTTTGTATCTTAACGAATGCAGGAATTCAAACGCGAAAGACCATTTTCCATCGCTATTGAGACCTATCCTCAACAAGGAAGATATTCACCAAAGCCCAAAATCAGTGGTTTCAACAAAGTTGTGTGACCGACTCGCAAGACCTCCGTCTTTCGGTGCCTCAAGTCCATATCGTCTCGACGTAAGATGGCTCAAGTCTTTATCATCTTGGCCTATGACAATCTGGTGATAAATCAAATCCAAGAAATCAAATCTCCCTTTTTGGCAAAAGATAATTCCAGGCAAAACATGTGAAGACAACCTCCAGTGTCTACAATTCGGTCAGAGACGTCAAGTTCTCAAATGGTAAGGGACGCCAAGTTCTCAGTCATCCTCAACAAATGAGCAGACCTCAAATGTTCCAGCAATTCGGTCAGAGGCACCCCACACCCTCAAAATCAAATGTTCCAGCAATTCGGTCAGAGGCACCCCACACCCTCAAAATTTCTAGCTAATCGGTTAGAGACACCAAGTTCTCAAATGCAATTCGGTCAGGGACACCAAGTTCTCAAATGCAAATTGGTCAGAGACACCAAGTTCTCAAATGCAATTCGGTCAGAGACACCAAGTTCTCAAATGCAAAGCGGTCAGAGACACCAAGTCCTCAAATGCCACTCGATCAGAGGCACCTCACGCCCCCAAATGTTTCAACATCCCGGTCAGAGGCACTAAGTTCTCAAATGATGCATCAAACTCTCAACACTATCAACTTCCATACAGCCCCCACGACTTGCTCTCCTGCAGGTAAGCACAACAAAGGTATGTTTATCCTTCAGCTTATCTCAGAAATATGCATACATTCACAAATGTTATACAAATTGCAAAGTAAAGCAGTCACAAAGACTTTTTCTAAAATCATTTGCATAGAACACATGTTTTCATCATATGGAACATATAACCGAGCACATGATCTCCCAAAGAAAGAATAAGCACAAAACATCTCAGTTTTCCCAAAATCTTTTCATACAAGTTTAATCTTTCAAAGGTGCATGCATGAATCATTTTCATTGTCCAAAGTATCATTCTCGCATCTATAGTCAGAAATTAATCGAGTTTTAACACATGCAAGAACTCCGTCCCACTTTTGGCATTATTTTACCTACTTTATTTTCAAAAAAAAATGAGTCATACTCATATTCCTTCAAGCAAGTTGCACATGCATGATTACCTATAACTTTAGCTCCCTCTATCTCCTTGATAGCGACGTAAGATTTAGTTTTCCAGCTTTAGCTCCCTCTATCTCCTTGATAGCGACGTAAGCTTTAGTTTTCCAGCTTTAGCTCCCTCTATCTCCTTGATAGCGACGTAAGCTTTAGTTTTCCAGCTTTAGCTCCCTCTATCTCTTTGATAGCGACGTAAGCTTTAGTTATCCATCTTTAGCTCCCTCTATCTCGTTCGAAAGAGATAGTGCGGTAAGCTTTAGTTTCTTAGGTGACTCCTCCATTAACCTTCAAAACTCCAAGGATCATAGACCTGTTGCTTAAATGTCTAGCGGTGATCCTGAATTATGATCATGGCTTGATTCCTCTTGGATACGTAGGTAGCCTTTCAAAGGGTCCAGCCATCTGACCACATTGGTCACCCCCTTCCTTTACCATCTCCTCAGTGGTTCGCGAACCTATTAAAAGGTCCAGCCATTCGACCTCTTAGGTCACCTCCTCTCCTTCTTCAAAGCAAGGGACCTATTTCTCTTCACCATTGCCCATCAGATTCTGAACTACGATCATGGATTGATTCCCCCGGGATACGTAGGTAACATACTTTAGGTTCAGCCAATCCGTCACCCATGACATCCTTTCCCCAGCAGATCCAGAACTAAGATTTGGCTTTATTTCTCTTTGGGATACGTAGGTAGCCTTCCAAAAGGTTTAGCCACTCGACCTCCTTGGTCACCCAATCCCAATCCATCTTGGCAGTTCACCAGATTGGATTCTCACTTTTATCGATAACCCCACTTGCTTCGCAAGTACCATTGTCGAGGCATGCCTTCCAATTAAAGTTTCCTAGTAGTTTCCCAAACTTTCATAAAGTTTAGGGGCAATTTGGGAACTTTTCAATACTTTTCGAGCAAGGAAGGACCTATTAGGAATAAGAATTTTGGACAGGACCTCGCTGAAAAGAGCCTTCTAGTCTGCCACCTTGCATGTTTCTAGAAAAAGCTGAATCGAAAGCAAAAGAAGCCACATGGCCTCTTTTGTCGGCAAATGAATCCACGCGGCCTCATTCACGGTCTGGCAGAAGCTTATAAATAGAGGCCTCATCTACCCATTTTCATACAGAGTTTTTAAGCACTGTTACTCTGCAAAAATATAAGCCCAAATTACAGTCCCTAAAAATGCACAAAATCACTCTCTCTCATACACTAATCCTACCCTAATCTATTCCTAAATAGATATTGGCTAGGAAAACTCCCTTGGAAGATAGAGAAAAACCAATATTGGTAATCTCTCCTTCCCTTACCTTTGATAAATTCCTATATACTTTTATTTCCATTGTTACCTCTTGTTTATCTTCATTATTGTCATAAAGCTTCGATCTTTGCAATGTAGTTTCATATTTCCCACTCCCCTACACAAATGATTCAAATGGAGATTCTCTCTCTAGGATAAACAAGATTCCATAAGTGGCTTATTCTAGGGATGATCTACCATATGATGATGTGATTCCCCTTTATATTTATGTATAAAAATGCAATCTTTATCTATTATATGTCATCCCCTTCCCATTGATCTAGCTTTCCAAGGATTGTCCCCCTTATGAGGTATTAAGGACATAGGAAAAGCCATGAAGATCATCCCTTTTACATTATGTCCTTAGATTATTGATACTCCTTGTATTGTTCATATTAAAAATGCAATCTTTACATTAATGCTATTCCCCCCTATGTCCCTAAAGTTGGGTTCTTTCTCCAAGGGTTGTCTATAAGCCTTCTAAGACACAAAAGACATAGGATGAGCATAAAGATCCAATTTTTACACCCCATCCCCCTAGTCTCGTGGTTCTTGATGCATTCCATGGTGAGGATTGGTGTAAAGACTCCATCTTTACATCAATCCCATCATAGAAATGCCACATTGTCACTTTAGAAATCAATGATTCTTAGTCCCAAAATCTCCGATAATCACTTGAGACAAACATAAAATGTCCCTACGAATCATCATTATCTCAAGATGTAGGATTGATGGACAAAGATTCATTCTTTTCTAAAAAGTCTCATTCTTGGACTTAAAGATAAGCCTTTTCGATCATATTTGACTAAAATCTCCAAGGAAAGTTAGGTTAAGACATACTAAGGCTCCTATGCCTGTGTTGGTTGATTAATCTAATGGGAGGGTAGATGAGTCCCGTAATGATGATCATAAGTCCAAAGTGAGCACAGGATCAAAATCCCGAAAACACCAAAGTCCAAGGTATTTCGGACTAAAACCTTCAAAAATGGTTCTTACGTTCGGATAATAAACTTGGCACATCCTTTTCTCAATCACACACAGCACACAAACAAGCACAAATTTTGGACCTAGGAAGATTTGCTTTTGCAAAGCTCCTTGGGTGAACGCCAAACGTTCTTCCCAAGGAGTAACTTAACCTTTAGACCCTTTTCCTTATTTTCAAAGTTTTGAGGATAAATCAAAATGGCTTGGCGACTCTGTTTTTCATAAAACTGGTGTCTTCAAACTGAGGTGAACGGAGACCCTTTTTCGTAACAAAAAAAAAAGGAAAACGAGGCACATTCACAGGTACTTAAGTAAATAGAGATTACTTGTACCTAAGATTCGTTTTGCATAATTTTAGATTGTGCGCGAAGTATTGCAAGGGAAGTGAAAGCAACCCAAGGTAAGGGACTATGTTCTTTAGTACTTGAATGTATTCATCCTTTGTGATAGGATTTCCTAATTTTATAGAAGTATATACTATCAATGTGGTCGGTAGTTATTTTCTAAATATTCCTTCGATATGAACGTCTTTCGGAATATCTTACCCTTGATGTGTATTGTTCAATGAGTATCCATGGTAATTGGAATTGTTTAATGTGTTCTTGTACCTAAAAACACTATGTGTGGGAATTTCTGTGAGGACCCCGACCCGGAACCTACACGTGTCCCGATCTGGAGCGTCCTCAAACTAACCCAAATCACCTAAACTTTTAAAACTTTGATTTAACTTTCAAACATAAACACAAATAACAATACCATTTCAAAATAACTCTACTCCTCTCCACATTGGAGGAAGAGTTGACCAACTTTGAAAGTGTTCACCTGTTTTAGTTACAAAAGATTGTGGTTGTAAAGTAGAAATTCAAGTTTATAATTACAAACTCCGTAAAGGAATTATACCAAAATATACATGCTATGCCAACCTATACGTACCCCGACAATCCCCAAAATCACTTCCAAACTCCTCTCCGCCCTTACTTGGCCGGTCCTCCTGTCTCGGGATCTAAAAACATTAAAGGGAGAGGGTGAGAATAAATCTCAGCAAGCTATTATGAATGCAGCAATATGCCAAATAAGATGCAACACATAACAAGTTGCATATAACACATTGGAAAAGCTGTAAACACTTTACATTACCTCGGTTTACCTTTTTCCCGTCTGAAAAATAGTCGTACAACATTGGATATAATATTCCAATCTTAGGTGAGTTGATTAAGCAATACTCACATCTTATAAGACCCATTTTTCAGAGAACCATATAAGATAGTAGCAACTCTGTAAGGCTTTTGGCTCAATACAGATGCTATACCCCGACCTGTGGCCACAGGAGGGGACGGTCACAGATATAACATAATCCGATCACATTAGGTCACACTTCCATAATTGATCGTATTATGTTATACCCCCAACATCAGCTGATTAACACATTATCAAGCACATAATAGTTACTTGAAATATAATCCACAAAAGGAATAAACAATATAGCCACATGGTAAAATATACTCATGTCAACCAATATCATAGTGCAACATTTATTTAAAATACTATGCATAATATAATCAATGAATATGAACTCAAGTAAGGCAATGAGGTATCATCAATCCACCCTACATAGTAATTATACAATAATACATGGCCTCTATGAAGGTCCAAGTTAAATCTACCAAGCTGGAATCACATTTATCAAGTTGCCAAACTAGGCTGCCTAGCGTTTCCCGAGCAATATTTAAAGTACTTCCCCAATTCCATTTTGATCACTTAAGATGTCATTGTGTAGCCAAAGTATTCTACTTTAATCTAGGTTAAAGAGATTTCATTTTGGTTCCAGATTGATTAGGTTTGAACAGCTCTAAAGTTGGTGCAAAGTAACCAGGCCAGGGCACGACTCGTGCCCCAGGGCAGGACTCGTGCCCTTTTGGCCCTTCTCAGAATCATGCGTCCCTTTACTAGCACGACTCGTGATTTACACATGGCACGACTCGTGCCTGAGGGCACGACTCGTGCCAATTTCCCATTGAGTTGATCAGAACGATTTGGCCTCCCATCCACGAGTCGTTATCACGAGTTGGCCATGGGCACGACTCGTGCCTAGGGGCACGACTCGTGCCACGGCCAAAAATAGGTAGCAGCAGCAGGATTCCTTAAGAACTCCCAAAAACCCAAAACTAGGACCAAGCTTCTTCTACTTTTGTGAACCTAAAATGATTTCTAACTTTGATGATTCCATTCTAAACCATTTAACCCCAAGGTATCCTATCCTAAACATAGATCATTACCACTTGGTTTTCCACCCTTTTTTCTACCACATTTCAAGTTAACCCCTTTTAATCTACTCAACCCATTTTCTTACATTTTGATCAACTTCCATGGACAATAACATCATTCTATACCATTAACCAATTTCTCAATTTCAAGGAGGTCTCCAAAGCATCAAATAACCATGATATCAACAATAACAACAATAAATAGTTTATGAACATTTAGAGGAAGGAAAGTCATAACAACTCACTTAGCAAATATGGGATGAAATGAAGATTTTCCTAGCTTGATGTGCTCCTCTTCTTACCCCGAACACGAAAGTACACTTGGATTGGAAAATGGAGAAGGATTTAGTTCTCTAGGGATTTGGAAGGTAAAGCTTCAATAAGGTGCTTCCATGGGAGTTCTTGGGAGGAAGTAAGAAGAATGATGAGGGAAATGAGGGAAGGATGGAGGAGGTATGGGGAAGGTTGACTAAAGGGAAAAGGAATGAGGGAATTAAGGGGAGGAAGTATGCCCCCCCCCCCATACTTCCTAATTTTATATCTTTCAATCTTTTTAAAATAACCCTCCCAACCCATAATATTTTATTTGTGTTTTATTATCACTCCACCTTATTATTTTATTTTATTTTCAATTATTATAATTCAACCAAATACTTTAACTTACTTTCATTTTAACCCAAGGCTTTAGAATTATCTCCTAACCATCTCAACTTAACATAAACATTAAAGGCATAGAATAAGCACATAAAGTTAACATTAATATTAAAAGCATATAATATGATACTAAAATTGTGCCTAGGGTTAGGGTCATTACACTCACTCCCCCTTAAAGAAAATTTGTCCCGAATTTTGAGAAAAAAACTTACTTGAATGCTCAAACAACCAAGGGTACTTCGCTCTCATTTCCGACTCTAGCTCCCATATTGCTTCCTCAACGGTATGATTCTTCCATAGGACTTTCACTATCGGAATACTCTTAGTCCTCAACTCCTTAACCTGGAACTCTAAGACTCTCAATGGTTCCTCAACATAAGACATATCCGCCTGAATCTCATCGGGGGGCGAACTCAAAATGTGAGAGGGGTCATGACAATACTTCCTCAACATAGAAACATGAAACACATCGTGAAGTAAAGAAAATGAGGGAGGTAACGCCAACCGGTAAGCCAAATCCCCAATCTTCTCTAGAATCTCAAACGGACCAACGAACCTCGGAGCCAATTTACCCTTATTACCAAACCTTTTAATTCCCGTCCTCGGAGAGACCTTCAAGAACACAAAGTCACCAACCTGAAAAGATAAATCCCGTCTTCTATTGTCGGCATAGCTTTTCTGTCTACTCTGAGCCTTCTTCAATCTATCCCGAATCACCTTGATCTTCTCCGTAGAATCTCGAACCAAATCCGGGCCCCAAAGTCTTGCTTCACCAACCTCGTCCCAACACATTGGAGATCTACACTTCCTACCATACAACGCCTCGTATGGAGCCATCTCAATGCTAGACTGATAACTGTTGTTGTAGGCAAACTCAACTAGCGGTAGATGATCTTCCCAAGACAGTTGGAAATCCATCACACAAGCCTGTAACATATCCTCAAGTATCTGAATGGTTCTCTCAGACTGACCGTCGGTTTGAGGATGAAATGCCATACTAAAACACAATTTAGAACCCAAGGCTTCATGCAATGCTCTCCAAAATCTGGAAGTGAATCTCGGATCTCTGTCGGAAACAATACTAACCGGAACCCCGTGAAGTCTCACAATCTCCTTCATATATAACTGAGCTAACCTCTCCAACGAGAACTTGGTTGACACCGGAAGAAAATGAGCCGACTTTGTCAATCTATCCACAATAAGCCAAATAGCATCCATCTTCTTCGCGGTAAGAGGTAAACCCGAAACAAAATCCATCGAGATCCCTTCCCATTTCCATTCCGGAATATCCAATGGTTGAAGCAGTCCCGCCGGTCTTTTATGTTCGGCCTTGATCTGTTGACAAGTTAAACACTTAGAGACATAATCCGCAATTTCCCTTTTCATTCCATTCCACCAATACCCACGCTTCAAGTCTTGATACATTTTGGTACTACCCGGATGAATCGCAAACTTGGACTTATGACCATCCTCTAAAACACGCCTCTTGATTTCCGGTGATGAAGGAACGAAAATTCTCCCTTGGAAGGTTAAAATCCCATCTCTATTCAACGCAAATTCCCCGGCTTTCCCATCTAGCACTTGCCCCAAAATTTTCTTTAACTCTGGATCACTTTGTTGAGCTTCCTTCAAATCTCTATACAATGTAGGAACGGCTCGCACATTCGCAAGTAATACTTCACTCCTCAACTCTTGGGTACTCAAAGCTCTCACATAAGCCTTTCGACTAATCGCATCCGCCACAACATTGGCCTTCCCCGGATGATAAGAAATTACACAATCAAAATCCTTCAAGAACTCTAGCCATCTCCTTTGTCGGTTATTCAACTCCTTTTGGGTAAACAAATATTTCAAACTCTTATGGTCGGTGAATATCTCAAATTTTGCCCCATAAAGGTAATGATTCCACTTATGCAACGCAAACACAATCGCCGCCAATTCCATGTCATGAGTAGGGTAATTCTGTTCCGCCGGTGATAACTTCCTAGAGGCATACGCAATTACTTTCCCATTTTGCATTAGTACACCTCCCAATCCCGCCTTCGAGGCATCACTATAAATCACAAAATTCTCACAACCATCCGGAAGGGTAAGAATAGGAGCCGTTGTCAACCTCTTCTTCAACTAATTGAAACTTGCTTCACACTTGGAATCCCATACAAATGATACATCTTTCCGAGTCAACCTTGTCAACGGAGTAGCAATTCGAGAAAACCCTTCAATGAACCTTCGATAATACCCTGCCAAACCAAGAAAACTACGAACCTCAGTCACAGTCGAAGGTTGCTTCCAATTAACCACGGCCTCAATTTTTGAAGGGTCCACGGAAATTCTCGAACTTGACACTACATGCCCCAAGAAAGAAATCCGCTCAAGCCAAAACTCACACTTGCTGAACTTGGCGTACAACTGCTTCTCCCGAAGAACTGACAAGACAATCCTCAAATGCTTTTCATGCTCCTCTCGGGACATAGAATAAACAAGAATGTCATCTATGAATACCACCACAAAGCTATCAAGATAAGGCTTGAAAATACGGTTCATCATATCCATAAACACGGCTGGAGCATTAGTCAACCCGAAAGGCATCACCACAAACTCATAATGACCATATCTCGTTCGGAAAGCTGTCTTGGCAATGTCATCCGGTCTAATCTTCAACTGATGGTATCCGCTTCTCAAATCAAGTTTCGAGTAGATAACGAAACCTTGAAGTTGGTCGAACAAATCATCTATATGCGGAAGAGGATATTTATTCTTTATGGTGGCTTGGTTCAACAAATGATAATCAATACATAATCGTAAGGTACCATCCTTCTTCCTAACAAATAAGACCGGTGCTCCCCACGGTGACACACTTGGGCGAATAAAACCCCGGTCTAACAATTCTTGCAATTGGGCCTTCAACTCTTTTAACTCGGCCGGAGCCATTCTATAGGGTGCTTTAGAGATAGGTGCGGTACCGGGCACTAAGTCAATACAAAACTCTACCTCACGATCCGGAGGCATAGAGTACTCACTAGAGAACACATCACTAAATTCATTGACAACCGGGACATGAGCTAACTCGGGGGACTTCTTATTGGAATCTACCACATAATCCAAGTACCCCGCACACCCTTTAGATAGCATTTTCCTAGCCTTTAAAGCAGAAATATGTAGACCGAACATAGATTTGTCCGCATCAAATATAAAAGTAGGCACATCAGGCATAGTAAATGAGACTCATTTTCTACGACAGTCTACCAAAGCATGACACTGACTCAACCAATCCATCCCAAGGATCACATCAAAGTCACGGATTGGTAACTCGACCAAATCCACCGGCAATACATGCCCACATATAGTCACATCACAACCATGATATATCAAAGAAGATGTAAGGCACTCTCCCATGGGAGTAGAAACCTCCAACACATAAGGCATAGATTCAGGCAATTTATGCAATGAAAATGCAAAGTGAGATGCCACAAAAGAATGGGAAGACCCGGGATCTATAAGAATGCGGGCTTTAACTCCCGAGACAGGGACTATACCTCTAATAACGGCATTGGGATCGACTTTTCCTCTACCCAAGGCGAACACTCGACCTTGCACTCTATCTTTGGGCTTCCCATCTATATCTCTCTTCACACCACTACCTTGTCCCCCTTGACCACTACCCGAAGCTTGCTTCTTTTGCCACTTGGGACAATTCCTCCGGAAATGGCCCGATGCACCACACTCCAAACATTTGCCTTGCTTGCTCTAACACTTATCCTCCGAATGCCCCACCTTCTTACAATATCCACACAACGTACCAAACTGACCTGGAGTTGAACAATTTGCTGGAGCTGCCACATTTCCTCCTCTACCTGTTCCCGAAGCTGATGTCCTTGGTTGTCCTCTATTCTGCCCGGAACCTTGACCTTGGAATCTATTTCTGCTTCCACCCTCAACTTTACCACGATGCTCCTCTATATCATTCTCAATCCGATACGCCATATTCACGGCTGCCTGGAAGTTGGCGAAGTCATGCGTCAGTAACTGCTTCCAGAACTCCACCCTTAAACCTTTCACGAACTGGTATATCCGCCTCTCTTCCTCCGATACCAAATGGGGACAATATCAGGCTAACTCCGTAAACTTGGCTGAATATTTTGCTATGGTCATTGTCCCTTGCTCCAATTTCAGAAACTCAACCTCCTTCTTATCTCTAGTAACCATCGGAATGAAATGATCCCGGAACTTGCGTGTGAAATTTTCCCAAGTCTGCGGTGTCAAATCCCGATCCCAGCCATCCTTCACTACCTGCCACCAGTGCTCTGCGGGTCCTTCCAACTTGAAAACGGCGCACCTTACCTTTTCTGCATGCGAGCTCTCCATTGCCGCAAAAATCTTATTCATAGCTTCAAGCCATCTTTCCGCCTTCGTCGGATCCGGATCTCCGTTGAAACTAGGAGGAGACATCTTCACAAATATCTCTAAGCCATGGTGCCCTTGCCTACCTTCGGGTTGTTGTTGTCCCCTACCTTGATTCTGATTTGCCATATTCTGAAGAAACACTCGGAACATATCCATCATTTCGGCATTTGGATTACCAACATTTCCCAAAGTCCGATCCTGATCTCCATCATTACCCGCCATTAGAACAAACTCCTACATTAAACACTCGACGTCAGTTATCACACACTCTCACTCAGCTAGACTCTACCCGAGAACTCTAACCGAGCTCTGATACCAACTGTGAGGACCCCGACCCGGAACCTACACGTGTCCCGAGCTGGAGCATCCTCAAACTAACCCAAATCACCTAAACTTTTAAAACTTTAATTTAACTTTCAAACATAAACACAAATAACAATACCATTTCAAAATAACTCTACTCCTCTCCACATTGGAGGAAGAGTTGACCAACTTTGAAAGTGTTCACCTGTTTTAGTTACAAAAGATTGTGGTTGTAACGTAGAAATTTAAGTTTATAATTACAAACTCCGTAAAGGAATTATACCAAAATATACATGCTACGCCAACCTATACGTACCCCGACAATCCCCAAAATCACTTCCAAACTCCTCTCCGCCCTTACTTGGCCGGTCCTCCTGTCTCGGGATCTAAAAACATTAAAGGGAGAGGGGTGAGAATAAATCTCAGCAAGCTATTATGAATGCAGCAATATGCCAAATAAGATGCAACACATAACAAGTTGCATATAACACATTGGAAAAGCTGTAAACACTTTACATTACCTCGGTTTACCTTTTTCCCGTCTGAACAATAGTCGTACAACATTGGATATAATATTCCAATCTTAGGTGAGCTGCTTAAGCAATACTCACATCTTATAAGACCCATTTTTCAAGGAACCATATAAGATAGTAGCAACTCTGTAAGGCTTTTGGCTCAATACAGATGCTATACCCTGACCTGTGGCCACAGGAGGGGACGGTCACAGATATAACATAATCCGATTACATTAGGTCACACTTCCATAATTGATCGTATTATGTTATACCCCCAACATCAGCTGATTAACACATTATCAAGCACATAATAGTTACTTGAAATATAATCCACAAAAGGAATAAACAATATAGCCACATGGTAAAATATACTCATGTCAACCAATATCATAGTGCAACATTTATTTAAAACACTATGCATAATATAATCAATGAATATGAACTCAAGTAAGGCAATGAGGTATCATCAATCTACCCTATATAGCCATTATACAATAATACATGGCCTCTATGAAGGTCCAAGTTAAATCTACCAAGCTGGAATCACATTTGTCAAGTTGCCAAACTAGGCTGCCTAGCGTTTCCCAAGCAATATTTAAAGTACTTCCCCAATTCCATTTTGATCACTTAAGATGTCATTGTGTAGCCAAAGTATTCTACTTTAATCTAGGTTAAAGAGATTTCATTTTGGTTCCAGATTGATTAGGTTTGAACAGCTCTAAAGTTGGTGCAAAGTAACCAGGCCAGGGCACGACTCGTGCCCTTTTAGCCCTTCTCAGAATCATGCGTCCCTTGACCAGCACGACTCGTGATTTACACATGGCACGACTCGTGCCTGAGGGCACGACTCATGCCAATTTCCCATTGAGTTGATCCGAATGATTTGGCCTCCCAGCCACGAGTCGTTATCACGAGTTGGCCATGGGCACGACTCGTGCCTAGGGGCACGACTCGTGCCACGGCCAAAAATAGGTAGCAGCAATAGGATTCCTTAAGAACTCCCAAAAACCCAAAACTAGGACCAAGCTTCTTCTACTTTTGTGAACCTAAAATGATTTCTAACTTTGATGATTCCATTCTAAACCATTTAACCCCAATGTATCCTATCCTAAACATAGATCATTTCCACTTGGTTTTCCACCCTTTTTTCTACCAAATTTCAAGTTAACCCCTTTTAATCTACTCAACCCATTTTCTTACATTTTGATCAACTTCCATGGACAATAACATCATTCTATACCATTAACCAATTTCTCAATTTCAAGGAGGTCTCCAAAGCATCAAATAACCATGATATCAACAATAACAACAATAAATAGTTTATGAACATTTAGAGGAAGGAAAGTCATAACAACTCACTTAGAAAATATGGGATGAAATGAAGATTTTCCTAGCTTGATGTGCTCCTCTTTTTACCCCGAACACGAAAGTACACTTGGATTGAAAAATGGAGAAGGATTTAGTTCTCTAGGGATTTGGAAGGTAAAGCTTCAATAAGGTGCTTCCATGGGAGTTCTTGGGAGGAAGTAAGAAGAATGATGAGGGGAATGAGGGAAGGATGGAGGAGGTATGGGGGAGGTTGACTAAAGGGAAAAGGAATGAGGGAATTAAGGGGAGGAAGTATGCCCCCCCCCATACTTCCTAATTTTATTTCTTTCAATCTTTTTAAAATAACCCTCCCAATCCATAATATTTTATTTGTGTATTTTATTATCACTCCACCTTATTATTTTATTTTATTTTCAATTATTATAATTCAGCCAAATACTTTAACTTACTTTCATTTTAACCCAAGGCTTTAGAATTATCTCCTAACCATCTCAACTTAACATAAACATTAAAGGCATAGAATAAGCACATAAAGTTAACATTAATATTAAAAGCATATAATATGATACTAAAATTGTGCCTAGGGTTAGGGTCGTTACAATTTCTATATCTGATTGAATAGGATGTAGTTGGTTTTGTCTGATTGAAAAGGACTTAGCAGGAATTAGTCCGATTGAAAAGGACTTCATTAGAAATTGTCTAGCCTGATTGAAAAAAGACTTAGACCCTTGTATGATACTTGATGAGGTAGTGTTGATTATCATGATATATTATAATAAGGGAGCGCCCTGAAAAGGCGTAAGGTCTCTTACTGAAAGAACACCCTGAAAAGGTGTATCGTTATTGTGGAATTGACGGACTTATGTGAATATAGTCTTCATTATTATTCTTATGATAGTGCCACAACTTGCTTACTTGAGAAGTATCTTTCTTTATCCTACTCGTAACTGTACTTTAAGTTGTTATATTTAACCTTTCGTTGAGTATTCGATTGGATTCGTTCATTTCGGTCATCTCTTCCTTAGTACCCGGAGAGATCCCGTATGAACTTACTGAGCATTGTTCGCTCATCCCTTCTTTCTTTTTCCCTCCCAGGTAAAGAGTAGGAGAAAGGATTGGTCCCAAAGTTTCAAAAATATTTTCCATGTTCTTGATCCAATCCTCAGCAAGTATTGGAAAGAGAAAGAGTGGTAGAAAAGGAAGCTAATAGCTACCGCAGCAAAAGAGAAGAGAAGAAAAAGTTTGTCGAGAAGGAGACAACTGGATCTAAGGGACATGCCGAAAGCTGGAATCGGGATGGGCATAGCAACAAGATAAAGGCTATGGACGAGAATCGTGGAAAATAGGATGCTAGTAATAAGTATCGGAACAAGAACTACACTAAGCGCAGAGATGGGGATCGAAGTGATGCTCAAGGAAAAGGATTAGACGAAAAGTGTCAAGCGCGCGAAGGGAAGCACAAGACTGATGTATGTTGGTACAAAGAGAAGAAGTGTTTCAATTGTGATAAAGTGGGTCATCCGCAATGGAAGTGTCTGAAACCCAAGAAGAATGCACTTGCTCAAGGAGCTAAATATGACAAGAAAGGAAATGGTAAAGGTCGTGGCCGTTTGCATACCATGACAACTAGAGATGCAAGAGCCACTAATGATCTCGTGGCAGGTACATTTCAACTCTATTCTCGTAATGTGTATGCATTAATTGATATTGGTGCTACGCATTCTGTTATTATTACTTGTTTGGCAAAGCGCATGCATTTGATTCCTGAGGCGTTAGAGGTATCCCTAGTGATAGATACTCCAACTAGAGAATCAATCCCTATTACGTCTGTGTTTAGGAAGTGTCCTTTGAAATTAGACAAAAGAGAACTGGAGGTTGATCTTATCAGCTTAGAGATCGGTGAGTTTGACATTATTTTGGGAATGGACAGGTTAGTCGCGTACCATACCAAGGTAGATTGTTTTAAGAAGGAAGTTTTTTTTAGACTACGATCTGGAGAAGAGTTTTATTTCCAAGGGTCGAAGCCTAGAATTCGGAGGAGAAGAGTTCTTGGACAATATTAGCAAGACTGACAAGAAGGAAGTAAGTATATATATATATGAAAAATTGATTTATCATTTGTTTAAAGGGTATTCAATAAAATATTCATCTTTAAATTCAAGCATTTGAGAAACTAAGTATCAAGTGTGAAAAATTAAAAGATGAATTGATCAGTTTTTATACTCAAAATTGAAAAAATGAGAAATGAAAATCTCAATTTTTAAACTTAAACATCTGATAAATTGAGTATCAATTGTGATAAATTGATTTCTCAACTGTTTAAAATGCAATGACATCACATAACTGTGAAATCACACAATTTGTGAAATCAATTAATATATGTTATTCTTAAGGTTTTGTGACAACCGATTCATCGTTACCATTAAACAACTGAGAAATTTAGTCATAAATTGTGAGCAACTGAAACATGAATTTCTCAGATTTGAAAGTGATATTTTCAAAGGGTACGTGATAAATTAGGTTCTCAATTGTTTAAGGGCAAGTTACATCACACAACTGTGAAATCACACAACTATGAAAAATAGAGAGATAAATATATCAGTTTTTATACTGATATGACACAACTCTTATATCACACAACTATGAAATATATAGTGGGCAAAATGGTTCAAAAACTTATTAGCGAGATTTAAAAATTTCAGTCCTTAGAGGTAATATTCATTTAGCTAAAGGATTTGTTGGTAAGAACCTCTAATTTTAAATGAATGTCTATTATATTTGAAAGTAATTTATGGTGTATATTGTTGATAAGTGAATAGAAAACTTTAAAAGTTTTATTTTCAAATTTTAAATTTTAAAATTCAACAATTAACTTTATTTCAAAATACAATTTGGTTGCCAATGTTTCATTTAAAATATGGGGGTGATGAGCCTGGACCTTTCACACCGGGCCCAAACTCGATCCGATTCAAATGCCAAGTATTACGTGGCACCTCTAGTCCCGCGATCACCAAGATCGCGATCATGAAGACCGCATTAGCCGTGATCGAGTCCATCCAAGACCGCGTTGACCATTTTGACCGCGGTCTAATACCAGACTCCCGTTTAAAGTCAAGGCTAATAAGACAAGGATCCGTACCTGCTCTGACACCAAGGACAGACCCATCACCATCACATTAAATGGTGGCTCGGGCGCCTATCATGTACGTAAGGCGTCGCACCAATTATCGCGTGCTTCCCATATCCTTGTCCAATCAGAGACATCCATCTACAGTAATCCTCACTTTATTGTACGAGCCAACCAGGCACGGACACGTGTCCTAGGTCAAAAGGAAAACATCTCCTGCAGAGCTGACGTCATCCAACGGCTCCCTCACACTATATATACTCTCACTTGTCCTCTTGGGCAAGGTAAGTCACAATTGTAAGTCTCATTGCCTAAACCTAGCACACAAACACACTAAGAAATTCTAAGTCTTATTCTTAGTTATTAAACCCTCAAAGGTCTTACTCTCACACCCGAGGGCCTGAACTGAAATCAACCCCGGCTTGGTCTCTAACGGTGGTTCTTGTCTTTGTTGTGTTTTAGGTAAAAACTTATACAAGCCAAATATTCCTACATAGTCAGACCCCAAAAGTTGTGTCGTCATCAGTGGTTCCGATGCTGGGAAACGCTTTTGTTTCTTCCGTGTAATCTTGTGACTTTTTCCTAAAGAAACACTTTCCAAACACTCACTCACAAAAGACAACTTTTAGCTTTTTTTTCCTTTTACAATGACTGTAAGCCTCTTCAAAATGCTGGTTATCTTGCTCCTTCGGGCATCAACCAATCTTCTCCCTCCCAAATAAACCATGCTAGACCAAGCACCTCAACCTTTAATAGATTGGGTGTCCGTGCTAACAGCCAAGGTTCTCTCAATCCTTCTCAGAGAGACCTTAGGGAGCAGCTTGAGGCTGACAGGAGAGAAAAGGCACCCCAAACCCAAAGTCCAAAAAACCCCACCTCGCCTATCACTCCTGAGTTGATACTCAAAAGGAACCAAGCTCTGGCTGAGAGGGCAAGGCTTGTGGCTGAAGCCATTGCCATAAATGATTCCCAGATCGAGCTCGTAGAGTTAGAGGCCAACGGTGGTATCCCCTTGCAAGAAGGCTCAATAAGAATAACCCAGGGAATCCGAACAAAGTCTCTATCTAGTCAAGCAAGGGGGACAAAAAGGGTGGAGCCAACCCTCGCTGACCGCGGTCATGAGGAGGAAGAGGGTGAGGAGGAAGGAGAGGGAGCATAATCTAATCCTCTCCCCAAGAAATCCAAAGCACAACCAATGGCTAAAGCCAAGGGAAAGGCCGTGATTTCTCCCTCCAAAAGCCAAAAATGGACACCATGAACCCTGAGTTTATCAAGTTCATGAATCAGATGTGAGAAACCCACCAGCAAGGCACCACCAAGTGTGGCCGCACCATGGATGCCTTTGCGGGCAAGATTGCAAATGCGCCAATCCAGAGAGGGAAACCTCCCCAAATAGAGCCTTACGACGGCTCCAGGAACGTGAAATGCCATATGGGGAGGTTCGAAGGACAGATGTCCCTATGTTCTTCGGATGAGGCCGTGATGTGCAAAGCCTTAGCTGCCTCCTTCACAGGCAAGGTCTTGTCATGGATGCTGGCCCTTAAGCCAAAATCCCTTAAAATCTACGAGCAGTTCTGGACTAGCTTTTTGAACTCCTTTGCTGGGGCAGTGAGCCCGCGAGGCCAAAGATGGACTTGATAAAAATCAAGCAAGCCACGGGAGAAACCACCAAGTCATACATCACTCGATTCAGAAAGATGTTCGAGCAGATCGTGGACCTGTTCGAGAGCGATATTCAGCTCTGCTTTGAGGGCAGTCTGACTTCCAGTTTCTTGAAAATGAACTTTGCCTTGGACAAGCCAAAGAATGTGGAGGAGATGCATGAAAGGGACTCAACTATTGCCTCATCAGAAGAGCCCACTGAATTAGCTGCCCGCAGACCGGCCAAAGAAAGGATCGAGCATGTTAAAGAGGCCGACCAAGGATCCAGTCGCGATCATGGCCAGGGAAAAAAAAGAAACCACAACATTGAAAAATTCAGAAGGTTGGCGGACAAAACAGTGTACACTCCCCTAACGGCAATGATCCTAAAATCAATGGAAGTCCCTCCTCCTCCATCTATGGGCAAAAGAACGAATGAGAGGAATAGGACTAAGTTCTGTGTCAACCACAATGATCACGGTCATAGTACTGAAGATTGCTTCCAGCTGAAAGGATCATTCAGCAAAAGATCAATAATGGCGAGCTAGCCAATTAGGTGAAGGGAAACAACAACAATAACAATAACCCCAATAGGGCGCGACCTCAACGTGGCCCTGAGAGAATAGAGAGAGAGATAATAATGATGAGGACGAGTAGGAGACTTATGATATCAATTTTATTGTAGTAGAGGCTACCTCCAACACCCAGCTGTCCCATTAAATTAAGACCCTAGAGAAGGTCTTCTTGATTCCTGCCTTAGCTTCAGAAGAAGAGCAAGACATAGGATTAAAGAGAAGCGAGCTCGCTTCCACTCTCTTCCATTCCACCAAACTTCTGACTATGAAAATGAGGATCTGTCGGGCAAACATAAGCAGAGTCCTTATCGACACCGGCGCGACCAGAGTCATTCTCTACTACCACATGTTGGTAGAAATGATAATGTCCGAAGCCCATCTTACTTTTTTATGCCGGTCTGCTCGAGGGGTTCACCAACCATACCGTCCAGGTGAAGGGGACGATTGACGTGGGGGAAGAAGAAAAGCGGAGCGAGAATAAAGGCAAGTACCCACAGCCCGAGTTCATGGGCATGCTCTCCTTCCATTCCACTAAAATTGAGCTGAAAAAAAGCAGGAAGGCAAAAAGAATGGCTCCGGTTGCTGGATGATATGTTGTTAGGGGAATCCTGGGGAATATAGACCGAGAGATCATCTACTCCATGTCCGCTCTCCCAGGAGAAAGTTCCACCCCACCAACGATCAGCATCGACTCCCTTCACAATCGTGAAATAAGCGATCTCCGGCCTAACGAAGAGCTCGAGGAGGTGGTAATCAATATCCAATATCCCGAGCAAAAAGTTAAGGTCGGTCTGGAAATTCACCCCGAGGAAAGAAAGATCTTGATAGAGTTCCTCAGAAAGAACATCTATGTGTTCACATGGAGGGTGGAGGATATGCAAGGAATCAGCAAGGACGTGATCATCCATAAGCTCAATGATAGCTCCTCCTTCAAATGCATCCACCAGAAATCAAGATAATTTTCTCCGGATAAGGAGATCGAAATTAAGGAAGAGGTAGAAAAGATACTAAAGGCTGGGATAATCAAAGAAATATCATATCACAAGTGGCTAGCAAACTTGGTCATGGTGAATAAGCCCAACGGAAAATGGAGGATATGTGTTGACTTCACAGACCTCAACAAGGCTTGTCCCAAGGATTGCTTCCCTCTTCCTCACATTGACCACTTGGTGGACTCTATAGTCGGGCACAGGGTTGTGAGTTTCATCGATGCTTACTCTGGTTACCATCAGATCAAAATGGCTCCATAAGATTTTCCCTCCGTAGCCTTCATCATCGCAGGCAAAACATACTGCTACACAATGATGCCCTTTGGGTTGAAAAATGCAGGAGCCACCAACCAGAGAATGGTCAACATCGTCTTTAAGGACCAACTAGGCAAAAATATTGAGGCCTACATTGATGACATGGTCATAAAGATAAAGGAGAATTCCCACAAGCTCGACGTGGCAGAAACGTTCTCCAACTTGCGCCGCAACAACATGAAGCTTAATCCCCTTAAATGTGCCTTTGGGGTAAAAGCGGGGAAGTTTATAGGGTTCGTGGTTAATCAACGAGGAATCGAAGCAAATCCTGAAAAGATCCAAGCGCTCTTAGACATGAAACCTCCGGCCTGCGTGAAAGATGTGCAAAAGCTAAATGGGTGCATCACAGCACTTAGCCGCTTCATATCGGAGTTTGCAGAGAAATGTCTCCCCTTCTTCAAAACACTAATAGGGGGAAGAATGCCGATGAGTTTGCATGGAACGAGGAATGCGATCTAGCTTTTGAAGAAATCAAGAAATACCTCAGGCGGCCCCCTCTCCTCGACAGCCCGATGCCCGAGGAAGAACTTTTTCTGTTTTTAGCAGCTACTGACCTGGCAGTAGCCGCTGTTCTTGTAAGGGAGGAAGATAACTCCCAAAAACCAGTGTATTGTGTATCAAAGCCGTTGTCCGCCATAGAGAGTCGATATCTTAATGTAGAGAAGTTAGCTTATGCCTTGCTTGTAGCTGGTAAAAAATTATGAGCTTATTTTTCTGCACACCCTATCACTGTATTCACAGAAGCACCAATTAAAAAAGTCCTGTATAGACCAGAGTCCTCAGGAAGAATGTTAGCTTGGTCTATAGAACTCACTGAGTTCTAGATCACCTAATCTCCAAGAAGGACCATCAAAGCGCAAGCTTTAGCATAATTTGTGGCAGAAATATCATTCAAACTTGCAGACATCGAGCTGGGAAAAAGAAAGAGGGTAGAACTACAAGGAACCCAAGAAAGTCCAGAGCCAAAAATAACCCCAACCAAAGAGAGACCACAAGAAATATGGATTTTTTTCATTGATGGATTTGCGAGCAAGTTTGACGCGGGCATACTTCTGATCGCACCGTGCGGAGAAAAGTTTGAGAGATCCTTGAGATTTAAGTTTGAAGCGTCAAACAATCAGGCTGAGTACGAAGCAATCATAGCAGATCTGGCAAAAACCCTTCTCAAAAGCTTCGAATACTACGATCTTAACCTGTAAGTACGCCAATCCAATTCGCAACCTTTTCGATGCATTTTAATATAATAAAACTGCATTAAGGGGCGTTTTGGTAAATTCCCGGCCTATCCCGAGACTTTCGGAAACGTTCCATGAGTTTCCCGCGAAGGAAGTACCTTTTGGTACATCATTCATGCCAAAGGACCCCTTGGGAATAAAACCTGTTGGACCTTTTGGGTATTTTCCCGGAATGTTCCAGAAACTGGTTTTTGGCGCCAAAAGCGGTTGAGCCACCTTGTGTCACGCGACAGCTTGAGGCATGGAAAGTGGACGCGTAAGGTCGTGCGACATACTAAGGCAGCCAACTGCAGCCTATAAATAAGACCCTCCCCCTCATTGAAATGGATCCCAAATTCTAGCCTACTGTTACTCTGCCAAAATAGCAGTGTAACGAGCGTCCCAAGCACAAAACCTCTCTCTCTCCTACCTTCCAACCCACTAATCCCTCTCATCCAAACCCAATTCTCTACCTACACCAATTGGAACCCTTGGATCAGAGCTGTGAGATCTACAACGAAGAATTGAAGGATTCTATATCTGACTAGATATAGAATTCGTGGAATCAACAAGGGTAACAATTCCCTAACCCTCTCTCTCTCTCATTTAATTCCTTGCAATTTTATAGTTCTATTTTGTTTGGATTCAGTAATCAGATCCTAGCTATCTGAATTACTGAATCCCAATCGCAATCTCTCTGTTTAACTTGCATAGATTGTGTAATTGAGCTCATATTGATTGATTTGGTTGAATTTGGTGTTTGAGCCCCCAAGGGGGTGTGGATCTACCCATATCCACACTCCCTGGGTCGATTTGATGTTGTTTATGTTTTTCGTTCATAATTCAGCTTGTTAATTAGATCTGTATAGCTTCTGTTAATTTATGAGTTTATATTGTGAGATTTCTGCAGAAGGCTCATATGTGTCACGCGACACCTTCGTCCCCAAGTGATCCTGTGTCACGCGACACATGTGGTCACTGGTACGATGTGTCATGCGACACACATGACCCATCTGCAGTGACTCTTTTCCTTTGTAATCTGTTCTAGTTTGTTTGTATCAGGGATGTGGCCTCCCTAAATAATGGGCTCACAATATGTAATTTCTCGTTTCATAATTAATAAGATGCATTTTATCACATTTCGTTTATTATCGATATTTGCACACACTTTGGATTTACTTGGATGTGTTTGATTGAAAGACTCGTCTATGGACGAGGCGTGTTGGGTGAACTCTCGGTTCTTCCCAACACGTAACCTGACCCCCGAACTCATGTTTTCTCTCTAAAACAAAGGTTTTTAATGTTTCCTCTTAAAACGGCGTGGAGACTCCTTATATATATTTATATATATTTTCGGCGAGCGCGCATTCAGTGGCGACTCTGCTGGGGACTTCACTTGAAAACCTGTTTTTCAAGTGTTAAGTGGGTCAAGCTTTCGTTTAGTCAAAAAACATCCAATGCATCCATGTTGTGTACATTATTCGATAATCATTTGTGATGCCTACATTTTGTTGATTATGGAACTTGTGAGCCCTTTGTGCTTGTGGTCATTTGTTGTGCATTGGTATCTCTGTGTTGCTCTTGATATGGTAAAGCAGGGGCTGATTTGATGATTTGAGGAGCTGCTGGTTCAGTGACCACCCAAGTCGTGCGACACCTTTGTCTCTGGTTGTCATGTGTCACGCGGCAAAAGGTGGCCACCGAACGGATCATCGAAGAAGCTGGTTTGAGGGCGGTCCCTTGGACCAAAGCGTGACTCATTTGGTTATTGTTCCTGTTTACCTTGTGTGAGGGTGTGTGTTTTCTTCTTAAAAAAAAAAACAAATAAAAAAAAAAAAAAAAAAATCTTTTTTTTTTGCAAATAAACGAATTAGTCATCCGCACACTACATCACTTAGATTTAGAACCCTCGGGTGCGATTGACGGCATCGCGGATGGCCATAAAATTCGCCTACGCTTGAGCGCCTGAAATCAAACCTAAACCCCTAGTGCGTTATAGGTGGCACCACACTAAACCTTACCCACGGTTGGTTTTTGATACGATGTTTTCATTACAACAAAAATGAATTGTTTTTGAAAAATATCATAGATTCTTATACCTTCTCCCAAAACCTCATACCTTGTGGGCATGTTGCCAAATGCAACATGATTTCACGTGGGAACATGTCACTCTCGTGGCGTGTTCTAAACGAGAGATCATGCCGCATTGCCAACATGTACCGACGAGAGGTCATGCCGGATTTTTCTTCGAAATTCTTCGAAAAAGACCCGTTATGCTGCCCAAATTTCCTTAGAAATTTGGACGAACCTCTTCGTTCCATAAAGATGTTAGGGTTTGGTTAGGTATCATTACCTATTATATGTTTCAAAACAAGACATTTGATGTAATTCGAACGCCGCGTCACTAGGTTTCCCCGAGGCATAGTTAGCATGAATAAAGGCTTATCCTTTCCCAACTGTATTTAGGATTTAAAATACTGATTTATACTTGAACATAAATGATTTTGTGTTTGTGCGAGTCTGTCCCATTTTCCTTCCCTCTCCCGTTCCTTAAACTATCCCTTCGATACCTTATAACCAATCCTTCTGAAGCAAGGGGAAGAGACAAGTTTGAGGGGGGTGTGCTGTTACAAGAAGGGCGATTAACCGATACGTATTTCCAAATATTTGCAAGGTTTTCCTCTAAAGTTCCGGTTCATTCTCTTTGCTCAAAGATGTACGGTGCAAAAGATGTGTCACCCGCTCGGTTTGGAATTCCCTTCGCTTCGAGTCGGTGGGATATGGATGATTTGTCAATAACGAGTGCGAGCTGCCCTTGAAGCTGCCATGATTCGGGAATGCAAAGCCCAATTGCTTGCCCAGGTTGCCAAAGCTCGAGAGGAAGAGACTCATTCTTGATTTGTTGAAGCAATGCGCCTCCGGGGAATTACAGTAGTTCGTCACGGAGATGGATCATATGAGGAGATTATCAAGACCAGTAGTATTGATTGCGGGGATAGAAATGCAATGAAAGAGATGAATGGAGACAGGCAGGGTGAAATTCTTTTTCCCACATCCCAGATGGCTCAAACTCAGATCGAGTATAAACAATCAAACCCTGAGAATTTCAATGTCCATAAGCAACCCGATTTGAAAAGCCAGTACCAACCAGATTCCCAGGTGGTGTACCATTTCTTCAATCAGAACGGTTCACTGAAACTCCACCCCGACCAAGCTCTCCCACAAGAATGTTTCCCACAATCACCAATGAGTGCGTACGGGTTCAACTTGTCACCCTCTCATGAGCGGCCTTCGGGATCAACTCCGGACGTGATTTGTTAATCAGATGTCTTTCATGCCAACTCTGAACCCTACCCCGCAAGAGACGACAATATTTGAGCCTCCTTCTGAGAAGGTCCAGAAAAGAAGAAAGAGAGCTTATTGGGGAAAAGTGGGAATGCCCATGAACCAGTTTCTTAAATTGCTGACAAGCGGAGGATTGGTGTACCCGTTGGTGAATTATACTCCTCTCCGTCATGATGAAAGTTGTTAGAGTCGAAACCTAACGGTTTATTTTATATCAGCAAGCGCATGGGCTATTGTAATATAGCGGGTGCAAGTACGAGTCGATCCCACAGAGACAGGGTTTACTTAAGGGATATTTTTGTCTTTAGAAAATATAGAAAAGATTGGGGGTAGATAAAATTTGTTTTAGAATAATAGAGAGAGCATAAACAAAAAATACTTTAATTGAAATCTTATAAAACGAAGCATTCTCGGGATTGGAAATCATACGCATATTCTTATTCATCAAATTGTCATTGTCTTAGAAATAAAAGGTTTTCATAAAAAGCAAGGATGGTATGTTAAGCCTACGCTATTTCGGGCTAAGACAATAGCGTTTGTATTCTTCACTAATTATGTCCTAACTGTTTGAGAAATCCGTTTATGTTTGCCCCCGCCCTGTCACAAACGGGCATTCCGGCTTATCTCTAGCTGACCATAATTAGTAAGAATCCATTAAGGACGGAAGTCAACATACTTTCCATTAAAGGAACATCCCTAGGCCATTGAACTACTCTCGTGATCAATGAACCTAGTTTCTTGCTCATCCCTAGTTTTTACTACATTAACTTGCTCATTTGGCCTTTGAGGTTGACCGGGAAGACTCCCTTGTGGTCTATTCAATGGGGTAGCCTGTTGAGCTTGTTGGGTTTCTAGCATCTTATTATGCGCTGCCAAGTTATCAAACCTAGCATTTAGCAATTTAAAACATTCCCTAAATTCATTATTGATCTTTTCTTGGGAATTTTTATTTTCCACTACAAAATACATTATAAGATCTAATTTAGATTTAGGGGGGAAGGTACTTGCATTGTTGTTGAAATTCTTAGGTGCAAATCTCGGAGGTTGTGTAGATGATTGCGGGTTAAGAACGTTGTTATTCTTATAGGAAAAATTGGGGTGATTCCTCCACTCGGGATTGTATGTATTAGAATACATCCCCCCTTTTTGCCCAAAAGAATTAACGAAGTTCACTTGATCGTTAGAAGTAACGCCAAGTAACTCACAGTTATCCGTACTATGTGAGTTAGACCCACATAGTTCGCATAACACATTTACACTAGCAATGGGATTGACATTAAGATTTTCAAACTTTTTCAAAAGCATGTCAACTTTAGAGGAGAGAAGAGTAACTGCATCAACATTATATTTACCGGGCGTACCTTGTTCTTGCTCCCTCTCGTTTGACCATTGGTAATGGTTCAATGCAATGTTTTCGATAAGGTCGTATGCCTCATCGACTCCTTTGTTCATCAATGCTCCTCCCGCAGCGGCATCAATGGTCTCTCTTGTTTTGAAAATGAGACCGTTGTAGAAGGTGTGAACAATCAACCACTTTTCAAGCCCGTGGTGGGGGCACATTACGAGAAGTTCCTTGAACCGTTCCCATGCGTCATACAAAGTTTCACTATCTTGTTTGACGAAGTTAGTGATCTTTGTTCGTATCTCGAGCGATCTTGCTTGGTGGGAAAAATCGACTCAAGGAATGCTTCTTGAATTTGGTCCCATGTTGTTAATGAATTACGGGGACCGAATTCAACCATTGTTTTGCCTTATCCTTGAGAGAGAAAGGAAAGAGGCGCATCCGGATTGCTTCCACCGTAACACCTTGAATACGTGTAGTATCACAATATTCAAGGAATGTTTGGATGTGTAGATGGGGATCTTCGAAGTCGTGCATTGTATTGGTTATTCATAACCATGTGCAATAATTGCGGCTTTATCTCGAAGTTTGCCGCTCAGGCATTTGGCACAACAATAGGGGATCTAGTTCCCGGGGTACTTGGGTTAACAAAGTCCCGTAGGGTCCTAGCAGTGTTTGCGGTTCTCCGTCCATGTGGTTTTGTAGAGTTTCTCTAAATCTTCTTAATCTTTCGTGAAAGCTTCTTTCGGGTTCGGATCAAAGTTGTCAATGAATGTCCGAGACCGTTTCATAAACTACAAGAAAAACACTTGAAGAAAAATTAAACGTAGCAGTTATAGGACAAGAAAGCAAAATAGTAAAAATAAAATAAAAACTAAAAATTTTGTAGTAAAGACAAAAAAATAAATAGTAAACCGTTGTCCCCGACGGCGCCAAAAACTTGTTAGAGTCGAAACCTAACGGTTTATTTTATATCCGCAAGCGCACGGGCAATTGTAATATAGCGGGTGCAAGTACGAGTCGATCCCACGAGACGGGGTTTACTTAAGGGATATTTTTGTCTTTAGAAAATATAGAAAAGATTGGGGGTAGATAAAATTTGTTTTAGAATAATAGAGAGAGCATAAACGAAAATACTTTAATTGAAATCTTATAAAACGAAGCATTCTCGGGATTGGAAATCATACGCATATTCTTATTCATCAAATTGTCATTGTCTTAGAAATAAAAGGTTTTCATAAAAAGCAAGGATGGTATGTTAAGCCTACGCTATTTCGGGCTAAGACGATAGCGTTTGTATTCTTCACTAATTATGTCCTAAGCGTTTGAGAAATCCGTTTATGTTTGCCCCCGCCTGTCACAAACGGGCATTCCGACTTATCTCTAGCTGACCATAATTAGTAAGAATCCATTAAGGACGGAAGTCAACATACTTTCCATTAAAGGAACATCCCTAGGCCATTGAACTACTCTCGTGATCAATGAACCTAGTTTCTTTATATGGTTCCGTCAATCGAGATTCTCCGCTAGGTACTTCTCTCAATTAGTGAATCATACAAATTGGATATCGCCAAAATGTAAGGCATTTAGAGAATAATATAAAGAGATTGTTTTAGATGAAGAAAGAAGACAAGACTAAACATTTTTAAATGATGAATAAGCATGCTTTTGAGTTTCCAACCCCAAGAATATGGGGGATTACTCACAAGCCATAAATAAACAGAAAAGTATAAATAGAGATTGAGTAAGAAAGACTTATGATTGCTGAGAATAATGCTTCACTTTTATTGCTTTTCCTCCAAAGTGATTCCAAGAACAAATAATGACTTAGATCTTCAAACTCCTTTGGAAAATTGTTGTTATAAATCTTTGTATCTTTTATCTCTCTAATATCAGTAATTTCTCTCTAAGAATTCCTATATAAGACTGATCACTAGGGTCCTATTTATAAAAAGGAGGAGACTCTTCAATCGGGTGCAATCAAAAGGTGCCTTTACGTCTGCAGTCGCGTTTTGCACGGCCGCGTCAAGGAATTTGCACGGCCGTGCGACCCTTGGCGCAGATTTGAATTTAAGTCTTGACACTTCGCACGGCCGCTCCTGTCCAAGTGCACGGCCGCTCCATATAATGACACGGCCGCTCCCTCTTCAAGACACGGCCACTCTATATTTTAGGGCCACAAATGGCACGAAAAGGCCAAGTGCACGGCCGCTCCATCTTGGCCGCACGGCCGCTCCTTACGAAATTTAGCTTTGTGTGCTTGATTTGGTTGGTGCTCTTCCATGTCTTTTGCCTTGAAGTGTCCAAGTATCCTTTTGATAAAAATGAACCTAAAACCTGTCTTTAAATGCAAGAAGTATACCAAAAGCGTAAAATCTAGAAAATATGAAAAAAGAACTAAAAAGTATATGAAATGAAATGAGAAATGATGTTTTATGCAATAAAAAGTATATAAATCTAAGGATAAATGACTATATAATAGTCACTTATCAAACTCCCCCACACTTAAGCTTTTGCTTGTCCCCAAGCAAACTTAAAATAAAAATACGGAGAGGAAGAAAAAAAGCAAGATTGATTCCTCAGAAATAAAGTAGCAAGCCCTTAAATGCCCTTTAGATAATGCCTTTATCTTTTTAATCATATTTTGAATACCTTTAAAAATTTATTTTTAGGAAAATATTTTAGGGATATTTTAAAGAGATAAAAGGCAAGACAATAACCTAATATAGCATATATAGAATTTTGACCAAGTAAAGCATGCTAGAAGGAAGAATCTTTTAGATTTATTTCTTGGTAGAAAAAGCTGTCACTTTTTAGAGTGATTTTTTTAGAAAAGATGAATTTTATTTCTTTAAGACGTACAAGAGAAGGTATAAACATCTATTCACAATTTAGAAGTTCCGAAGAATTGTATTACATTCTTTGAATCACAAGGGTGAAAAATGAATGATGGTAGTGGAAAAATCTCATCAAAGTTAAACAAATTTATCTTATTTTTGCACGTGTTATATTTTTGCAAAAGACCTAAGTTATTTTTGATCCTTTCAAGTAGGAGACAACGTGGTGCGAACCCCATGTTCCTAATACTTAGATCAAGAATACTTTTGGATATTACTCCCGTTTGGCAAGGAAGCATCGTCGCGGCGACGCCGTGGCGCGAGTTACTTAGGAGATAAAATGATTCTTTTTGCTTTTAAGGCTTGGTGACAATTGTCACTCTTTTTAGTAATAAGATAAAAGTGTTTTACTATGACTTGATTTGAAAAATGGAAGGATGGAATTTTATGAAAGGGTGTGATTCAAGGGATGCAAACAAGAAGGTGCTTCTAAAAAGGGAATAAATATTTAATAAAGATAAAAAAATGTACAATCTTAAAGGAATATATTCAAAATTTGCATAAATGACCAAGCATAAAAGAAATCCTTCTAATCAAATGCATTTTCCTTGATGAGATTCTATATTGTGCTATACTAACTTATGAGGCTTTCAATTATTTCCTAAAAAATATCCTTTATATTTTTCCTTTTTATAGATTTCTAAGTTTATAGAAAATATGAGAGGAAAGATAAATAGGCATTTATACTAGGGCAAATGGCAAGCATAGAGATAATGATTTTTGATCATCATAGGAATTTATTATTTATTTATTTTATTTTTTTATATACTATTATACATGCATAAAAGAAAAATGCAACTAAGTTAAAAAGAAAAAGATTACACTAGAAAGCGAAAAAAAAAAAAAAGGATAGATATACCCCCCCACACTTGAAATGAACATTGTCCTCAATGTTTTAAGGAACAACGCCAAATCCCGGGAGGGTAAAGAGAAAAACTTACTCAAATGGTGGTGGTGGTGGTGGAAAGTTGTCCCAATAGTTTGCCCCATAGTTGTAAATGTCGTCAATCCTTCCTTGAGCATATTGAATACGACCATCCATTTGGCCGAGTTGTTGAAGGATTTGAGCGTTTTGCTCAAGTAGTTGACCTTGTTGGGCAAACATTTGATCGAACCTTTAGTAGAAGTCGGGTGGCAATGGGGCTTGAATCTCTTCTTCTTCTTCTTCTTCTTGGCCTTCTCCTCCAATGGCATTTGGGAATATCCAAGTCTCGGGCTCTCTTATCCGGATGGTGGGGAGATTATTGCTTGGGAGTGCAATGTAGGGCGTTTTATCTGCTCCTACTAACCAATGATACTCATTATTCCCCCTTACCGAAATGAGTTGCATAGTTCGAAGGGTTGGAATATCCAGTTTTGTTGACCCTCTCACCTCAACCCATTCATTTGGAATCTCAAAATTGAAGTGCTTGGCAAATAGAGTAACAATTCCTCCCATATGAATTTCTCCATTAAAGGTGGGAGAAACAATGTCACCAATCAACTCAAAGAAGAAATTGCAAAGATTTATCCTTCTTCGCTCCCAAACAAAACACCATAACACAAACAACTCATTTCTATTCACGGTTCCCTTATCTTCCCTAGCAAAGATGGTACAAGCGAACATCCTATGTATGAGGCGGAGGGATGGGTGAATGATAGAAGAAGCTTTGGCACTTCGGGATGTATAGGATGGAAGGCCGGTAATTTGATTCCAAAAAATAGTCTCATTGTATTCAATGGGCATGTCGGGAAAAGACTCCATTTGGAAAGATAACCCCAAAATTCTACTAATCTCAGCCCCGGTCAAATGAAGCTCTCTTCCTCCAAGGCGAAAGTCCAAATGGAATTGATTAAAAACCCTTCCTGTCAATCTACAAGTTTCCTCCACAATTTTCATCTTAAATGTACTCAGAAATTCTAAGGTAAGGACCTCATAGGTTTTCTCATGCTTCTGAAGGAAGCCATCGGATCTCATTCCCATATAAAGAGTAAGAGCGTCCCCATAAATTCCTAATGCTCTCAGGGCAAGCCTATCAGGAAATTGAGTTGGCCTAATCCTTTTAGAACTCAAGGCAACAAAACGTGCCGTCTCCCTTGGAGTTCTAAAATCAATCCCCAAAGTATTGAGAGTAGGATTCAAGTTAGAGGAAGAGCCTTGCTCTTTTCGAGACTTCTTTGTTACTCTCTCTGTAACCTTCCCTTTCCCGTTGGTAGACATTATCTCAAAACCCGGAAAAATTGAAAGACAAGAGAGGTGAAGGAGTTTTTACAGAAGAAATTTTACGAATAAACCCGAAATCCTTGATGCCCGGCCAACTGAAATGTCCAAGAGCTTCCTCCTTATCCTTAATCTTGAGAAATCCCTTCGAATTTTATGAAATGGGTGAAGGGTTTTGGAATTTTCGAAATTGGGGTTTTAGGAGGGTTTTTGGACTGATTTTGGTGGGGGAGAAATGGTTGAGTGGTGGATTTGAGGATGATTGAGGGTTGTAATGTGGGTTAGAATGGTAGAAAGATGGGTATTTAAGGTGGGTTGGGGCGGAGGTATAGAGAGAAGAGTGAAGGAGATGAAGTGAATGAGGGAGGAGGGAGGAGGGTGCGTCTTTTTGGTGGGCAGACGCAACTCCCAGGGCGTTTTGCACGGCCGTGTCAAGGGACTTGAACGGCCGCTCCCTTTCTTTGAGAGTTAACCCGTTCGACTCGATATGAGCTGCACGGCCGCTCTAAGTGTAATGCACGGCCGTGCTAACGAGAAATTTCACCATTTTTAAATCTTTTTCTTTTATACCTACAAAACAAGGTTAGCACAATAATAATAAAAACTTTAAAAATAAAAAATAAAACTATATATAAAATAAAGCGAAAATAATCCATCGGTTACCATCCCGATGATGCTTGTTTTAGGTCCTTAGCTTGACCCCTTCCCGATAGTAGGAGATGCATGATATTTGGTTGGCCTTTTGTCACTAACAACTTGCCATTGCAACCCTTAGGGGTAATGAGTATCTTCTGCGGTAGACATTTCTTCCATCCCGATTTCTTGGGTAGAACAAGCGACCTATAGTCTTTGCACTTTCGGAAATTCGAAGTGACCTCCTTCTTTGTTCTTTTTGACTTTTTCACTGCATTGTTAGCTTCGGGACATGCAGAAATATCTATAACATCATTGCAAATCAAAGGTTCAATTTTTATGGGATCATTTTTATCTCTTCCTTTGATTTTGGTTCCTCACCCATTAAATCTTCTTCACTTGGAATTCAATTTTCTTCGCTAGGGGTGTAGGTCTCTTCATTTGGGGTCCAATTTTCTTCACTAGGTGTATAGGCCTCGAGATAGGGGTCTTCGAGAGCGGCCTATGCATACTAAATTTGACCCTTTCTTTCCCTATATTTAGGGAAAATGTGCCATTTTCACATCTATAATTGCCCCGATGTGGCAAGAAATGGCCTTCCTAGAATGACGGGAATATAATGGTCTTCCGCCATATCCAAGATAACAAAGTCGATAGGGATGATTAAGTTCCCTACTCGACAAGGCAAATTTTCCATAATACCAACGGGGTATTGAACGGATCGGTTACGCAATTGGAGAGTTATGGTTGTGGAGTCGAGTTCCCCTATACCAAGCTTCTCGCTAACCGACAATGGCATTATACTAACGCTTGCTCCTAAGTCAAGGACGGCGTTATCTATGTTCATTACGCCAACACAACAAGGAATGGTGAATGTACCTGGATCCTTTAATTTTGGAGGGTCTTTATTTTGCAAAACAGCGCTTACCTCCTCTGCTAACATAATATTCTCATTTTCTTCTAGCCTTTCTTTTTCAAAAATTAATTTTTTCAAAGGTTTAACGGCTAAAGGCATATCTTCATCTTTTCTAAAATAAGGAATGTTAACATTAATGGCATCTAGGTTATCAAGGAATTCATCATAATCCTTGCCTTTTTCTCTAGGGGATTCTGTCCCCAAACTAGTCTCAATCATTGGAGGGATTGGACTATGATTATTTCTAGGGCATTCATTTTTCTTTTCTTGCTCATCCCTAGTTTTTACTACATTAACTTGCTCATTTGGCCTTTGAGGTTGACCGGGAAGACTCCCTTGTGGTCTATTCAATGGGGTAGCTGTTGAGCTTGTTGGGTTTCTAGCATCTTATTATGCGCGCAAGTTATCAAACCTAGCATTTAGCAATTTAAAACATTCCCTAAATTTATTATTGATCTTTTCTTGGGAATTTTTATTTTCCACTACAAAATCCATTATAAGATCTAATTTAGATTTAGGGGGGAAGGTACTTGCATTGTTGTTGAAATTCTTAGGTGCAAATCCCGGAGGTTGTGTAGATGATTGCGGGTTAAGAACGTTGTTATTCTTATAGGAAAAATTGGGGTGATTCCTCCACTCGGGATTGTATGTATTAGAATACATCCCCCCTTTTTGCCCAAAAGAATTAACGAAGTTCACTTGATCGTTAGAAGTAACGTCAAGTAACTCACGATTATCCGTACTATGTGAGTTAGACCCACATAGTTCGCATAACACATTTACACTAGCAATGGGATTGACATTAAGATTTTCAAACTTTTTCAAAAGCATGTCAACTTTAGAGGAGAGAAAAAGCTTGCATCAACATTATATTTACCGGGCGTACCTTGTTGCTTTGCTCCCTCTCGTTTGACCATTGGTAATGGTTCAATGCAATGTTTTCGATAAGGTCGTATGCCTCATCGACTCCTTTGTTCATCAATGCTCCTCCGCGGCGGCATCAATGGTCTCTCTTGTTTTGAAAATGAGACCGTTGTAGAAGGTGTGAACAATCAACCACTTTTCAAGCCCGTGGTGGGGGCACATTACGAGAAGTTCCTTGAACCGTTCCCATGCGTCATACAAAGTTTCACTATACGTTTGACGAGAAGTTAGTGATCTTTGTTCGTATCTGGCGATCTTGCTTGGTGGGAAAAATCGACCAAGGAATGCTTCTTGAATTTGGTCCCATGTTGTTAATGAATTACGGGGACCGAATTCAACCATTGTTTGCCTTATCCTTGAGAGAGAAAGGAAAGAGGCGCATCCGGATTGCTTCCACCGTAACACCTTGAATACGTGTAGTATCACAATATTCAAGGAATGTTTGGATGTGTAGATGGGGATCTTCGAAGGCGGTGCCATTGTATTGGTTATTCATAACCATGTGCAATAATTGCGGCTTTATCTCGAAGTTTGCCGCTCCGGCATTTGGCACAACAATAGGGGATCTAGTTCTGGGGTACTTGGGTTAACAAAGTCCCGTAGGGTCCTAGCAGTGTTTGCGGTTCTCCGTCCATGTGGTTTTGTAGAGTTTCTCTAAATCTTCTTAATCTTTCGTGAAAGCTTCTTTCGGGTTCCGGATCAAAGTTGTCAATGAATGTCAGAGACCGTTTCATAAACTACAAGAAAAACACTTGAAGAAAAATTAAACATAGCAGATTATAGGACAAGAAAGCAAAATAGTAAAAATAAAATAAAAACTAAAAAATTTTGTAGTAAAGACAAAAAAATAAATAGTAAACCGTTGTCCCAGCAACGGCGCCAAAAAACTTGTTAGAGTCGAAACCTAACGGTTTATTTTATATCCGCAAGCGCACGGGCTATTGTAATATAGCGGGTGCAAGTACGAGTCGATCCCACGAGAGACGGGGTTTACTTAAGGGATAATTTTGTCTTTAGAAAATATAGAAAAGATTGGGGGTAGATAAAATTTGTTTTAGAATAATAGAGAGAGCATAAACAGAAAATACTTTAATTGAAATCTTATAAAACGAAGCATTCTCGGGATTGGAAATCATACGCATATTCTTATTCATCAAATTGTCATTGTCTTAGAAATAAAAGGTTTTCATAAAAAGCAAGGATGGTATGTTAAGCCTACGCTATTTCGGGCTAAGACAATAGCGTTTGTATTCTTCACTAATTATGTCCTAACTGTTTGAGAAATCCGTTTATGTTTGCCCCCGCCCTGTCACAAACGGGCATTCCGACTTATCTCTAGCTGACCATAATTAGTAAGAATCCATTAAGGACGGAAGTCAACATACTTTCCATTAAAGGAACATCCCTAGGCCATTGAACTACTCTCGTGATCAATGAACCTAGTTTCTTTATATGGTTCCGTCAATCGAGATTCTCCGCTAGGTACTTCTCTCAATTGACTGAATCATACAAATTGGATATCGCCAAAATGTAAGGCATTTAGAGAATAATATAAAGAGATTGTTTTAGATGAAGAAAGAAGACAAGACTAAACATTTTTAAATGATGAATAAGCATGCTTTTGAGTTTCCAACCCCAAGAATATGGGGGATTACTCACAAGCCATAAATAAACAGAAAAGTATAAATAGAGATTGAGTAAGAAAGACTTATGATTGCTGAGAATAATGCTTCACTTTTATTGCTTTTCCTCCAAAGTGATTCCAAGAACAAATAATGACTTAGATCTTCAAACTCCTTTGGAAAATTGTTGTTATAAATCTTTGTATCTTTTATCTCTCTAATATCAGTAATTTCTCTCTAAGAATTCCTATATAAGACTGATCACTAGGGTCCTATTTATAAAAAGGAGGAGACTCTTCAATCGGGTGCAATCAAAAGGTGCCTTTACGTGCGCGGTCGCGTTTTGCACGGCCGCGTCAAGGAATTTGCACGGCCGTGCGACCCTTGGCGCCAGATTTGAATTTAAGTCTTGACACTTCGCACGGCCGCTCCTGTCCAAGCTGCACGGCCACTCCATATAATGACACGGCCGCTCCCTCTTCAAGACACGGCCACTCTATATTTTAGGGCCACAAATGGCCTGAAAAGGCCAAGTGCACGGCCGCTCCATCTTGGCTGCACGGCCGCTCCTTCTGAAATTTAGCTTTGTGTGCTTGATTTGGTTGGTGCTCTTCCATGTCTTTTGCCTTGAAGTGTCCAAGTATCCTTTTGATAAAAATGAACCTAAAACCTGTCTTTAAATGCAAGAAGTATACCAAAAGCGTAAAATCTAGAAAATATGAAAAAAGAACTAAAAAGTATATGAAATGAAATGAGAAATGATGTTTTATGCAATAAAAAGTATATAAATCTAAGGATAAATGACTATATAATAGTCACTTATCAAAAGTCTGGACCCAAGCAAGTATTGCGATTATCACCAATACTCAGGACATGTTACCCATGGGTGCTTACAATTGAGGGTAATCATCCAAGAGCTCATTGATGAAGGGAAGATTGAATTGGGTTCTCCTGATAATGGCAATGTCCGAGATCTCCGCCCGTATCCCCCTCGCAAGAAACGAGAATACGATGATCTAGGGATGTCGACCGAAGAAGCTTTCAACTGATTAAGGCAGAAAGGAATGATAAAGCCACTGGAGAATTATCAACCCAGTAAACCTCTGCTTAATTTGGATCGTAGCAAGTATTGCTATTATCATCAGTATCCTGGGCATGTCACGAACGACTGCGTCTCTTTAAAGCGGCTCATCCAAAGGCTTATTAATAAAGGCAGAATTGAGAAAGCTCACCCCAATGTGATTACCGGCCCTCCTCAGTAATATCAACGGAGGTCAGAAGATATCTTCCCCAGAGAAATCAGTCAGTCGGCATCGTAGGTTCTAGAGTGTCTTTTATGCGGTCGTGAGTCTGTCAAGTCCATGATATGAATCTTTTATTATATTAATGAAAGTCTTTATTTCTATTCTTGCTAGACTCGAGATATTACTTGTTCACTTACATTCTGCTTAAATTGAAATGGTCTTATTTTACATGATCATTTGTGCTGCTCACCGACTAATGCTTCGAAACGACTAGTATTTGAATTAATCGGAACAAGAAAATCTGCTGATATCATTCTCTAAACCGGGGCTGATCAAGCCCCCAGTTTGCATTTTCTGTGCTCACATATTTTCATTTCGTCCTCTCTATCTCGTTGTTCGAGGAATTTGCACGGGTTTTTCCCCAAAATGAGCTTAAGCAAAGCAGCGAAGACCCAATCTCGTTTGGATCATCCGGTGGGAACTGCGGTTGAAACCTCCACCCTTAGGAAAACCTTTACCTTGCCCTCACTAAACAATACCCCTTCATTTCAAGATCAGCACGCTTTGAAACCCGTCTATCCATTCCCAGAAGAAGAGGGACCATCCTTGAGGCTCCTGTGATTCAAAAGAAGATCGACCGTCTCCAAGCTCAAGAATGGCAGAATGCAATGATCCATCCTGGGGACTAGCTGAAAATTCTCCTCTCTGAAAAAAAAAAAAAAAAAAAGAAAAGACAAGAAAGAGAGCCTGGTCCCCAGTGATCCTCTCAGAAGCGAAAGTCAAAGGATTCGGTCATTACTCAAAGAGGAGTCTCAGAGTGAATAAAGAGACAGCACGGATGTCCCTCACCATTACCTCTAACCGATCCCAAGCCGTCCTCTCGATTTTATAGGACATTACCATTACCATTACCCTTACCTTTGCCCTTTAGCCAAAGCCAAGATTGACCTCTCATTCTTAGAGGAGCAAAGATGCAGCCACAGATTCCCTCACCTTAGAAATCCCAAACACATACCCAAGAGCCAACCTCTCATCTTTAGAGGATCAGCCAGCAAAAAGCCCAGCCGACCTCTCATTTTAAGAGGTCATGATATCCTGAATCACCCGAAGACCGATCGAAATCCCGTAGCCCAGTCGCAGATCCTACCGGATAGCAGTGGCGTTCCAATATCGTCGAGATCTTAAAGCAAATTATTGCTTAAAGCGGAGCCAAGTCCATCCCGGCTCAAAAGATTATCAAGCGAAGATTGTGCAAATTCCGTCCGTTCATTCGACATTGTATGTGAGCATATTTCATTTCTCCTTCAAAAACACTTGCCGTGGACGTCCCACTGGGGCTTCACATCTGTGTCTCTTAGTGACACTCTAAGAGGACATATTCTTTCAATTCTCAAAATCCTCAAAAGTCCTCACATCCTCGAATTTCAACGTTCATTCTTTTCATTCGGGATAAGCCCGAACTACGGCGACCTGAGCTCCTCCTATGGAGGGGAACGTAGGCAACCACTTGTGGTCCGGTCGAAATCACAAACAAATCTCAGAAAATCCGGTCTCGTCAAGGACCGTTCCTATACATTTTCCATCCTTCCGAGTTTGATTCTCGATATCAGTGGGCTTTCTCCTCAGGATTGATAAAAATATTTGCTCATATCAGCTTTGGCGGTTGACTAACCCGAACATCAATAAAGGGTTTTAAGCAGCTTTGTGATCATCACGAATAAGACAGGTTTTCAAGTGTCTCGAAAAGTCTTCTATTTCTACATCATAGGAAGATAGAGCTAAACACCGTTTCGGTCAGCAGGGGCTTCCATACACTTTCCACACCTTGTGATGCTTATACTCTCTCAAAAGAGTCAAACCTAAAAACGAGAGTGTCATAAACAGAAGTTCAGGATTCATTTCCCACCATCCGAAAGATATGTCCACTGCATGCAAATTTCTTGAGTCTTGTCTGCTGTCGACCGGCGGCGAAATCAAAGGATCAATCTCGGTTGGGGCTGGATAAGGATGTGTATGAAGGCTGGGGCTTTGGCCGAAGACGATGAACATTTTGTGTGTGATTTCGGAAGTACATTATCATGATAGCAATGCTTGAAAATGGATTCCCTAGCAAAGAGGCTCACTCTTCGATGAATCTCTTGGATTCCACATCTGAATAAGAAGATTGACTATGGGAAACAATGAAGAAGTCCATGGCGAAGGTTTGTCAACCTGGCTTTGCAATGTCACGCGACGAGAACATACCCAGGTCACTTAGAGTCGTGCGACATGATAAATCCGGCATCGGACATCGGCAAAGCTGCAAATCGATATGTACCGGGGCACTCCGACTTGTCCCAAGCTGCAAACAACAAGGCTCCTGCAAACAATCACGGGGAGGAAGTTTCATTCAAAAGCAACATACACATGAACCATTACCCTTATATACAAACCCCAAAGTCACATAAACCATTCAAAAGCCATTCATTCCATGCACCTCTTTTTCTTTCCCAAAATATAAGAGCTCGCACAAACAAATAAACAACTAATAATGTTTTAGGTGCAAATTAAAGAAAGAAAAAAAAAAAAAAAAAAAAGAGAGTATTTGTTTCTTTCCCCAAAAACAGGGTACATAAACCAAAAGAGGATCATAAATCAGTCCGGGGTCTACTCAGAATCATCGAAATGTAAGTATCACCATCGGCGGAGCTACTATCGTCATCTGCGGTCTCCTCACTGTCTTCCCCATCGGCATCACCTTCCTCTTGGTCCGGGCCGGCGCGGCTCATGATAAACAACGGGATCATCCGGAAGAGCTCATGCATAACGAGGAACGGGGAAAGTCTCAAGCTCATGAGGATCTCGGGAAGACTCACTATCGAGAGATGGGAGGATTAGGAGGACGACGAACAGTCTTGGTCCTAGGCCAATGAGTATCCTCGGCAGACAAATCGATGCGAGCCCTCTTCCTACCGGGCAAGCTAAGCGTGGAATCACGTCATCAGAACTACGGAACCTTGAGCTGCAAGTTTCTCCCTCGGATATTGATTGCTCCTCATCAGGCGATCAAACATGTCCATGGCCCCGGTATAGCGACGCAGCAAAGCCCCGGTATACGTCGGGTGATACACGATACAAGCAAATGAAAAAGAATCGAAATCGAGATCAAAACAAGGGAATGGAAGGATATTCACGGTTCAAAGTCACTTACAGATTGAGTCCCCTCCGGAAGATGAAAATATGGAAAAACCCTGTGGTGTCAAGAGTGGCCCGCCTCACGGCATCTCCATCCTGAAAATCAACGAAAGGAGGTGGCGAGAGGTGCATCCGTCACATGTCCAGGAGAAGGCCCGGCGGCTTGAGCATCGAAGTATCGGGAGCATTAGGAATATCATGTCTCGAGCAACCTGCGGCGATCTCAACCTCGTAGCCACATAAGTGTCATAATCCGCATCATCCTCCGTATAATTGAAGGCAGGCTCTCCCTGGATCAAAGTGACCACATTCTCCAACTTCCGAGGAAACCACATTTCGGCGGGAGGATCATAGGGAACCCTGGCCATACTACGGACCGTCGCCCTACAAACCCTCTCACCCAAATATAATGCATCCCAGACAAACCCACCAACGGTTTGCGGCACTCGGTAAGATGAAGGGCATGATCCGAGATGGACCCCGGCATATCTATCGGCCCAAGGAAACAAAGTCAAACTCCCGGGGACTTCTCGCAAACAAACCATGGTATCGGCTGAGAAAGCGATCATCCGTCCCTTAGAATCAGTTGTACGAATCTTTTGCCTAGCATCCTTCACCCAGTGTCTCATGGCAGGAAATGTGGTAACCGGAAATGTCTCCCCTACTCTCCAAGCATAACACCCAATGACCTCATAAGCCCAAGCACGAAGAAGGACGGAAGCGAGTCAAAGAGACGAAGCGATATTCAAATAAAGGAGGCAAACCAAGAAATACCTCAAATGCAAAGTGGCGGCGGTTGAAGGACTTAGCTTTCCCAGGACTAACATCATCAAAAGCCAAAAACAACTCGGCTAAACTGCCTCCCCCAAGACAATGATCCAACGGTGGCCCAATCTCTCGAAGCTCCAATAAAGAAAGCAAAGCCGTGGACGTGGCATTGATAAACAACATATCAGAAGCCAACCCAAACAAACGCCTGGCCAATCTCTCGGCCCTCAACTTTGTCCTCATCGGTATACGCCATCTCGGCGGGAAAACCGGTGCTACGATCAACCATCGGCCATGAAGATCTCCCAACTCATACCCATTCCCCTTCTTGTCTGGGAACAAAGCCGATCAGCTCCATAAAGTAAGCATCGGTAGGAGGCTGTGGGTCATCAATCGTAACAGGCTCCTCCGGATCTGAGGCTCGTCGGTGAAAGCGGACCCGGTAATGACGGCAAAATCATATGGCGTGACGGTCGCCTCGCCCCAAGAGAAGTGAAAAGAGTGAGTAGTCTCCCACCAGAACTCTCTGAAAGCCTTTACCAAGCAAATGCTCCTCTGTGTGCGCAGCGGCTTTGGCCATCTCAAAGAAGCCCCCAACCCCGCAAAGATATACCGAGACCTTTTGGCGAGTGGACAAGCTCCTGACTACCGGCGGCAAATCCCACAATCTGCCAACGACCTCTGGAGAGCCCGGGTACGCAAATCCTACGGGTAAACACGGCGCGGTATGAATATCTCAAATTTACTCGTCAAATCAATTTCAATTTCAAGCAAAACTAGGTTTTGTGCATACATTTCACAATTGCTAAAGTAAAATCGAGCATGCAATAAACTTCGAGTCCGAACAAAGAAAGGAAAAGAAAGAAAAATCAATCTTTTTTCGAAAAATTTAATTTCCTCGGTGCACCAAAAGCTAGGGTTACAATTATTACCTTCTTCTCCGGGCCGAGGAATGTTCTTTCAAGTGAGGGTAGAAATCTCCCTAACGGTTTGAGGAACAAATGGTCTCTGATTCCTCAGAGCATTCTTCCGCCGTGCGGCTAATTGGGCCTGAGTCGGGGCATTCTTGGTGGGTCGGCGCCTAGGAGGCATTTTTGACGAATCAAGATTGGAATCAAACCCTAGAATCAGTCGGCAATGGAAAATGAGTGAAATGGCGTGCTTTTCTCGCCAAGACCGTCCACCTCCCTCCAAACAATGTTGTTCGAAATGAGGACTGTTCACCCTTTTAAAAGACTGATCACTGGCTTTAAATGGTCGTGCGACACAGCGTTCCCTCAAAGCCAAAATTCCCAAAATACCCCTGCACTCTAATGATGTACAAATTTGACCCCGCGTGGAGTTGTTGTTTTACCCCCGCAAGTACAATAATCAATTGAGTCTCGACGACTGGACCTCCAACCAAACTGGAGAAGAAAGAACAAAACAAAAAAAAAGCATGCGTATCTGTGACAGCCCCAAGAAAAGCCTCTCAAGCAGAGCCAAACCCAGGAAAAGCCTCTCAAGCAGAGCCAAACCAAGAAAAGCCTCTCTAGCGGAGCACACAAAGAAGAAAAGCCTCTCTAGCGGAGCACACAAAGAAGAAAAGCCTCTCTAGCGGAGCACACAAAGAAGAAAAGCCTCTCTAGCGGAGCCCACCAAGAGGAAAAGCCTCTCAAGCAGAGCCAAACCCAGGAAAAGCCTCTCAAGCAGAGCCAAACCAAGAAAAGCCTCTCTAGCGGAGCACACAAAGAAGAAAAGCCTCTCTAGCGGAGCACACAAAGAAGAAAAGCCTATCTAGCGGAGCACACAAAGAAGAAAAGCCTCTCAAGCAGAGCCAAACCAAAGGAAAAAGCCTCTCTAGCGGAGCCCACCAAGAAGAAAAGCCTCTCAAGCAGAGCCAAACCCAAGAAAAGCCTCTCAAGCGAAGCACAACAGAAGTCACAGGTAAGCACAGCAAAGGTATGAAGACACATCTCTACCCCTTTCTTGCTTGTAGTCAGTATTGGTAATTCCGAACTACGATTTGGCTTGATTCCCTTCTTAAAGGGATACGTAGGAATCCTTTCTCAGAAAGGTCCAGCCATAATTTTCCCCTTCTCACCCTTCTAGCCCTTCACCTTAACCCCAGCCGCTCATTGAGATTGGGTCTTATTTTATCGACAACCCCACTTTTTCCAAAAGTGGCGACTCTGCTGGGGACTTCACTTGAAAACCTGTTTTTCAAGTGTTAAGTGGGTCAAGCTTTCGTTTAGTCAAAAAACATCCAATGCATCCATGTTGTGTACATTATTCGATAATCATTTGTGATGCCTACATTTTGTTGATTATGGAACTTGTGAGCCCTTTGTGCTTGTGGTCATTTGTTGTGCATTGGTATCTCTGTGTTGCTCTTGATATGGTAAAGCAGGGGCTGATTTGATGATTTGAGGAACTGCTGGTTCAGTGACCACCCAAGTCGTGCGACACCTTTGTCTCTGGTTGTCCTGTGTCACGCGACAAAAGGTGGCCACTGAACAGATCATCAGAAGACTGGTTTGAGGGCAGTCCCTTGGACCAAAGCGTGACTCATTTGGTTATTGTTCCCTGTTTACCTTGTGTGAGGGTGTGTGTTTTCTTCTTAAAAAAAAACAAATAAAAAAACAAATAAAAAAAAATCTTGTTTTTTGCAAATAAACGAATTAGTCATCCGCACACTACATCACTTAGATTTAGAACCCTCGGGTGCGATTGACGGCATCGCGGACGGCCATAAAATTCGCCTACGCTTGAGCGCCTGAAATCAAACCTAAACCCCTAGTGCGTTATAGGTGGCACCACACTAAACCTTACCCACGGTTGGTTTTTGATACGATGTTTTCATTACAACAAAAATGAATTGTTTTTGAAAAATATCATAGATTCTTATACCTTCTCCCAAAACCTCATACCTTGTGGGCATGTTGCCAAATGCAACATGATTTCACGTGGGAACATGTCACTCTCATGGCGTGTCCTAAACGAGAGATCATGCCGCATTGCCAACATGTACCGACGAGAGGTCATGCCGGATTTTTCTTCGAAATTCTTCGAAAAGACCCGTTATGCTGCCCAAATTTCCTTAGAAATTTGGACGAACCTCTTCGTTCCATAAAGATGTTAGGGTTTGGTTAGGTATCATTACCTATTATATGTTTCAAAACAAGACATTTGATGTAATTCGAACGCCGCTGTGAATGTGGTGCCCAAATTTTGTTGGATTCACGCGAGTTTGAAGACATCCGAGTTATTTGAAAAACGGAGTCGCCACGCCATTTTGATTACCTCAAAACTTTGAAAAAAAGGTTTTTACTTGGGTTCGGAGGTTAAGTTACCCCTTGGGAAGAACGTTTGGCGTTCACCCAAAGTGCCTTGCCGGAGCAAGTCTCCCAAGATTTCAGTAATCGTGCTTGCTTGCGTGCTTTCTTGTGTGCATGTGTTTTAAAAAAAAAAGGGGGGAATGTCCCAAGTTGTCTTCCGGACGTACAAACCATTTGTTGGTTGTCGCTCGGGATTCCTTGGAATTTTATGTATTTGGGATTATGATCCCGTCCTCATCTTATGACTTGTGATCATCGCATTTTAACCTCGGGACCCTCGGGACTTGCGTGATCGAGAGAATGACTCTCTTTTGGTCAAAGATGAGGTTCTTTAGAAAAGAAGGGTCCTTAGCCCATCAATCCTACGCTTTAAGACGGCCGAGCTCATATAGATGCTTCATACTCTTTCTTAAGCGATAATCGGAGATATAGGGTTCAAGGTGTCCCTTTCTAAAGAGATATGGAACCTTTAATGGAAGGAACGATGTAAAGATAGGATCTTTTACACCGGTCCATTCCTAGGTTGTTAATGGGGGAAATGTATGTAAAAATGAATCTTTAATGAAAAGATGACATTTTTGGGTTGCAAATGATGCACTTAGTTTAAAGAAATAATCTTTATTGCAAATGATGCATAAAGATTTGATTTTTATGCAAATGATGCATTTTTGTTGAAGAAATTGGCATTCATTATGCAAATGATGCATAAAGATTGCATTTTGAAAAGCATATGATGCTAGTTTATGGTAAAGACATGGTCTTTAAAGCAAATGATGCTTGAACAAGGGATTTTGGATGCAAATGATGCATTTTGATTGAAAAAGATTTGATTTTTATATGCAAAGGATGCATGAAGATGACATTTTTATTTGAAAACGGGGGTTTTAGGTGCAAAGGATGCACCTTTATGGGAAAAGACTACATTTTTATGACAAATGATGTCTAATGCATGCCAAAGGGGAAGGGGGAATATAAAGATAGGATCTTTAATCTACCAAGTCCCAAGCAATATAAAGACAATGCAATGAGCAATTTATAAAGCAATTAGGATGCAAAGGTAGGGCGTGCGAGGTTACCAATGGCTTCCTTCTTCTTCGGTCGGAGCTAGGAGGAGAGGTTGGTCTTGGATCTCCAAGGAGGAGGGAGGGAGCTTCTTGGCCTTCTTCTTCACCTTCTTGAGCTTCAAGATATTCTTCACGTATTTGGAGTGTTTGTGGGTGACTTGCTATGGATTGTGTGTGTTGAAATGGGTAGAGGAGGGCTCTATTTATAGGCAGTCTGGATAAGGCTAATGAAGCCGTGCGGCTAGGGACAGCGAGCTAATGCAGCCGTGCGGCATTATCCATTGTGACTCAGCATTTCTAGAACCATGCAAGGTGGCAAATTCTAGAACCCTCTTCCTAATTAAGAAAACGTGTTTCTTAATTAGGAAGGCTCCCTTCGACCCTTAATTTAATTTGGGACTTTGTTCGAACATTTCCGGAACACTAGGAAGGTTCGGGAATTGCAGGAAACTTACCGAAATTGCCGGGAAATTTAACCGGAAGGCATGAGCCAGATTTGGGTACTTACGAAGCCCCTCGGCAACGTCACTTGCAAGGCGAGTGGGGTTGTCGATAGAAAAGGATCCGATCGGCGAATGCCGAGACGGATTGGGTGACCAAGGTGGTCGAGTGGTGAACCTCTGGAAGGCTACCTACGTATCCGGAGGAATCAAGCCAGGCCGTAGTTCGGAATTAGGATCCGGGGAAGGAAGAAGAGAAGCGGTCTCTTCTTTGGGGAAATAGAAGAGAAAATGACCTAGGAGGTCAAGCAATTGATCCTACTGGGGATATGCTAGGAGTGACCAAGGTGGTCGGATATCTGAACCTCTATGAGGGGCTGCTTTATCACTGAGGAGTGACAAAGAAACAGGGTGACCAAAGTGGTCGAATGGCTGGACCTTTTATAAAAGGCTACCTACGTATCCCGGAGGAATCAAGCCTTGATCGTAGTTCAAGCGTCACTAGATAGTTAGGAACGATGTCTAGGATTCTTGAGATTTTGACAATTAATGGAGGTTGTCACCTGATTGAAACTAGAGCTTATGTCACTGTCGAGAAGATAGAGGTAGCTAGAGTTTGGTGAACTTGAGCATACGTCTCAATCTCTTTCGAATCAGAGATATGGGTCGCCAAAGCTAGAATGATTTAAGCATACGTCTCAATCTCTTTCGAATCAGAGATATGGGTTGCCAATGACTTGAGCATACGTCTCAATCTCTTTCGAATCAGAGATATGGGTTGCCAAAGCTAGAATGATTTAAGCATACGTCTCAATCTCTTTCGAATTAGAGATATGGGTTGCCAATGACTTGAGCATACGTCTCAATCTCTTTCGAATCAGAGATATGGGTTGCCAAAGCTAGAATGATTTAAGCATACGTCTCAATCTCTTTCGAATCGGAGATATGGGTTGCCAATGTTTGAATGACTTAAGCATACGTCACTATTCATGACAGAGGTAGCTTAAGTTAAGAAGAACTCGACAATTCGGAGGTTGTCACCTAACGTTATCCCGTTATAACGAAATTAACGGAGGTGACTAGGAATAGAGCTTGATTGCTTAGGAGATAAGGGATATCTTCTGAAGAGGGTGTTATCTCAGTTAGAGGATAACGAGGATTGGAGGCCCAAGTGGAAAGTCCAAGGGCAAAATCGTAATTTTTGCTCAGAGCGAAAGAGGCCGCCCGGCATGAGAGGCTGGAAAAGAAGCCGTACGGTGGAAACTGATTTTTACAGATTATTTAAAACAGATTTGAACGGGCTATTGGGCATTGTTGCCGCCCATTCAGCCGAGAGAGAGAGAGAGGAGAGAAGAAAGAATTTCGAAATTCTTTGAATTCCCTTGCTTCCCTTGATTTGAGATGGATCCGGCACCAAGACAAGCAAGGAGGAATGTTTCCGCCGCCGCTAGATGGAGGAGGAAGGAGCTTGTCCGGACGGATAGGAGGTATGACTTTCTCACGCCTCCATCGGAGCTCTATCCGGGAAGGAGGGAGCACAAATCGACGAACCCGCGATCGGTTGGGGTAAGCGTTCTTATTTGGCTCAAATCCGATGATTTTGCTTGATTTTTTTTTGAATAATTTAGGGCTTAACCTGAACTTAGGAATTTTCTAGGATTTTCTTAGGATTTTTGAATGATTTTGAGATGCATGAACAACCTATGAGGCTAAGAATATGCATGTGTAATTTATTTGATGAAAATTATGAGAATGACTCACTTTTTTCTCGCAAATGAAGTAAGAATGAGAATTGTCTAAATATGAGACGGAGTTCTTGCCTTGTGCTAGAACTAGGTCAAAATTCTGATTTTCAATGAGAAAACATGATTTTGGAAGATGAAAAATGATTCATGCATGCCATTTTATTTGAAAAATAATGCTTATGTGCAAAGAATCGTGAAAATTATGATTTTGTGCCTTAGGAAAGCAACGTGCTTAAAATGACGTGTTTCAAATGATGAAAGTCACGTTTTTGATGAAAAAGATGCTAAAAAGACTTGTATGAATGCTTTTCTTTTGAAAAAATATGTGCGCTTTTGTGACTATATGCATGCTTTTGAAATGAGATGAAGGACTGACACTTCTTTTTTGATATGCTTGTCTACAGGAGAACAAGTCTAGGGGACCATACGAGATAGCGGTGAATCTTTGGCGAGAGGATGCCGGATTTTGAGAAGAATGGGGTGAACCACTAAAGAGTTGGTGAGGGCTACCGGTGCGGGCCAGCGTTTGTGGAGGCCATCGGCACGGGGATTCACATCACCTCAAAGAGCAAGGGCACTGGTTCGGGCTCTTTACGAGTTTTGGTGGGACTCTACTCACGGTTTCCACACGAGTGGGGAGAGCTTACGTGACTCCTGCCGATTTTACGGCGATGCGGCTGCGGTTCACGGGAGGCCCGTGACTTGGAGAGACCATATTACGGTGAGGAGTTCCGAGCTTTGGTTGGATTTGGTGATTCCCAAGGGATTGGGTATGGAGACGAGGAATGTCGAGGTGGCGATCAGGCGCATGCGAGACTTTCTTGGTAGTGACGTGGCCTTGCCCACAATTTGGTTAGAGCTTTCGTGTGGTTGATCTTTGTCAGTCACTATCTTTGCTAATTACAGGACGCTAGCCATGACTTGCCTCCTTGACTCTTTGGTTGATGTGGATGGGATAGGGACGGTCTCTTGGGGAGAGGCCGGATTAGGTGAGTTATACTTCTCTCTGGACATGTACGGTCGAAACAAAGCTGCTTCTATGGTACTTCTCATTTGCCCTTGAGGTAGCCTCTCTTTCTCTTCTCTTTTCTCTTTTACGTCTTGAGACTTCTTATGAGAAAAATGACCTTTTTGATGTTTTTGAACATGCGGGCTGGTTTTGCGAGGTGATCGGGTTCTTTCCTTGGAACCCGGCGAGTGATATCACCATTTTCCACTGCGATGGTTATTTGGAGGGAGATGTGAGGGATAGGTTCACGGGGAAGACCCGGATCACTTTCAACTACAAGATGGTGAAGCTGTGCTCAATAAGGATGGACCGGATGGAGTGGACTTCTACCCACAGGGCGGTATCAGGAGATTTTCTTTGGGAGATGCTATTGAGGTGACAAGGCGAGGAGGTGGCTCACTGGGCTGACTTGCGACATCATATATGCGGGGACCGTTTCTCGAGCGGCATGGTCATGTCCCTCCATTGGATGCCATTACTCCACACGATCCTCCGGCACGGATCTGCGGCCCGAGGGGCGCGGGCGGATGAGATTGAGAGGTACCGGGGAGGTATAGGCTGCGGAGGAGTATTTTGACATGGGTACCCCCATCTTTGTGTTTGTGGAGCGGCGCTGAGGACGCCACGAAGGCGCGAAGGCGGCGGTCACTCGGGGATATGGGGAGGATGAGCCTGCGGCCCGCCTATCCCTCCTGCACACCTCTCATACGTCGTACACGGAGTACCGAGGAGGATGAGGATTCCTGTCACGACACGAGGGAGCCCCAGTATACCACTGCCACTGATAGCCTTGTGAGTATACTCTTAGGGTCTTATTCCCTTTTTAGCTTTCGGATTTTCTGTTTTTGCAATTTTAGAGATTTTTCGAGATTTTACGAGATTTTCTTTTCTTTTCTCGGAGTTCCGGCTCGCACCTATGACGGGTTGGTCGGGCGAGAACGGGGGGTGGAAAGACGTGTGCCGATCCTTAGTCAAGAAGGCGCTGCGCTACTAAAGCGTCAACAAGCGTGCGAGCCTGTGCGCAAAAGGAGGCATGTCGGGCGCGGCATCCTCTTCCTCGGCCGGAGTATTCATCCGGTGCCGGGCCTCGGGCGAGGTCCTAATGCTGATATCTTGGAGCGGTGGCGGAGTATGAGCACGAAAACATCCCTCTTTCCGATGCGGCGACCGGGAGGACGTGATGAGAGAGCCTAGCGTCTATGGTGAGCGGTGATGAGGAAGAAGAAGGATCGGAGGCCTAGGGGTCTCTAGAGTAGATTTGGAACAAAACAAACAATGAACACTTTTTATGCACAACTTGTTTATTTTTTGCTTTATTTTGACGCGATGAGGCGAAGACATTGTATTTACGCTTTATTTACTTTTCTAATTTATGCTTTTCAATTTGCATATTATCGAGCCTCGGGTGACTTTTTTGCTTGGCATTGGGGTGGCGGGCCAAAATAATATATAATGATATAAAGCTGCTTGGGTGGCTTACGGACATGTTTTTGTACGGGTTTTGGTTGAGAAAGTGGGGTGAAAACTCCCTTGGGCAGCAACTTTGGTTCTTTGCAGATTTGCAATTTACATCGGGCAAATGAAGCCGTGCGGCATGGCCTTGAGGGCAAAGGGTCGTGCGGCTCACGGTTACATGCAGAATTTGGTTATTTTCGAGAATAAAACCAAGGCTTGGTCATTTCATTTCATTCTCAACCCAAACTTGTTTCAAGCTGTTCCCAGGGCATATTTTGGACCTAAAGACGCCACCTTTGATCACTTTTGCGATGGAGAGGCCCGTTAGACTACAAAGGGGGAAGAGAGACCATTTTGTCCGGTCTTCAATCTTGGGCGAGACATAACTTCCAAAATCACAAGGGGCTGCTTGATTCTTCCTTCAAGATCAAGTCTTTATGGCATTTGAGGGATCTCCCGCCCGATTGGGACCTGTTGAGAGCCGCGGCAAAGTTAAGGATGTCCGGAGACATGTTTACTGCTTTTCTTACAACGAAATCGTCCCAACGCACGAAGACTTGAGCCTTGATTGGGGTCCCGAGGCTGAGGCTATATCTATTCCGCTGATCGGAGACGTGCCGGTGGCGGTAAAGCTTGCATCTTTTACGAGATTCCTGCAGGAAAGGCGAGGAGATGATGGTAGCTTCGGACGGGATTGACCTTTCCGAGATCCGGGCGAGTTTGGATCTCCGGCTATGGCCGCTACCATGGTGGCTATGGACGCATTTATCCTTTGCGTCTTTTACGTGCATTTCTTCTTGAGTCCGTGGGGATTTGTCACGGTGGTCTCTGGACATGGTCGAGAGGCTGCAGTGGGAAGGATATCGTCCCACTTTGGTTTTGGGGGAGACTTTGCATGGGATCGACGGGATGGCTCGGGAGACCATTTCATGAGGTCCGGGAGTCCGGCTATGTTGACTTTGTGGCTGCGAGGAGAGGCTCGGGGCTTTGCACGGGGCTTTGCCGACTCGGTGCCCTTGGGTGATTTCTCGGAGAGGTGCACCTAGGCGGCGGGAACGGGGTAGGCGGGAGGCGATGATGGCTAGGCTATCCACTTCGGACATCCGTTGGTGGATACCACCTTTGGAGGTTGCGGACCCGGGAGGATATTTCGGGAGTCTTATCTTTGTGAGGGTTCCGGGATTCTGCTGGTCATCCTTCTACATACCACGCTTGGTATCCGGGCGGTTTGGGGCTTTACGGGAGCCTTTGAGTGGCGGGAGGACATCCGGACCATGGAGGTGATGTCTCTAGACATGAGGACCCGGCCCGGCTTCACTTTTTCTCGAGGGCTTGGACATACCTTTGCTTTCCCACCGGGGCTATCTTTAGGAGCGGGAAGAGCACGATCTTGACCACCTGTCTACTTGGGGTGAGTACGAGAGGGAGATGGGAGGGACTCGGGTTATCTTGGAGGATAGACGCCGAGTTTTATTGGGGCGACCACGACTCGAGTAGGACTACGAGGGAGACCGAAGCTAAGGCGAGTTGCCATAACCAATCGAGGTGACTTGGTCGGGGACATGGAGGCTCGGTACAAGAGGTTGTCGAGGTTGCTCATTTGGCTGAGTCTCGAGAGGGAGGAGATACGGACTCGTGCTCGTATAGAGAGCCCTTATTGACACGGGGTTGGTAGAGGCTCCGGTGAGGATACCGAGAGGTCGGGATGAGGGGATACCGACATTATTGAGAAAAAAGGAAGAAGACTCGACGAGGCCAGGAAAAGGAAGAAGGCGAAGAAGACTTAGCGAATGACGGCGACAAGTCTTTTCTCAAGATCCTCTTATTGCCATTTGCAAACACATTAGTTTATTTAGGCATTTTATTGTATTTTAGATCTTTTTAGCGAGGTTAGCGAGAGTCAAGAGGTAGACCGTGCTTGAACTCATCAAGAAATTTTTGACTTGTAATGAACAAGAAATATTATTTTAGAAATTAATCAAGACATGTTTCATGGAAATTCAAATGTCTTATTACTTGGGACCCGTTTTATGAAAATGAAATACCCTTTTATTTATTGCTAAGGACGCACTTTATGGAAGCTTTATTGCCCTTTTTTATTGTTTAGACCGAACCATATATGGTCGCCTACGTTCCCCTTTTACAAGAAAGGCTAAGGGGCTCGAGGTCTTCGTAGTTCATTACGGTGAACTAACAAAACTAAGTCTCTTTTTTTTTTTTTTTTTTTTTTCTCGTGCAACCCTTTGTTTTTGCCTAGACCGCCCTTTTTGGGGTTTTTCGGCCTAATTTGGGTATTACTCTTTTTGCACTAAGATTTTTTTTTATATATTTTTTTTTTTTTTTTTTTTTTCGTGCAACCCCGTTTTTGCCTAGACCGCCCTTTTTGGGGTTTTCGGCCCTATTTGGGTATTACTCTTTTTGCACTAGGATTTTTTCTTTTTTTTTTTTTATTAGACATAGTATCTTCGGAGTTTATCACCGTTATTTGGGTGGACAAAGGGATTGCCATCCAAGTACGCAAGCTTCATTGCTCCTCTGACGGTATCTTACGCACTACATAAGGGCCGATCCAAACGGGTTCCCATTTTCCCGGGGTTGTCTACGGTAGGGGGCTTTACTTTCGGCACTAAGTCACCCTCTTTGATGTTTACGGCTTTGACTTTCTTATCAAACGCTCGGCCATTCGCCTCACAGTAGGCTCGGGTGTGCTCCATGGCTTTGAGCCTTCTCTCATCGAGCAAGGCCAATTCATCATGCCGGCTTCGTAGCCATTCTACTTCGTTGACAACTTTGTTTTCAGGAGGACCCTTAATGACGGGATTTCCAACTCCACTGGTAACACTGCTTCCATCCCGTAAGTTAGGGCAAAAGGAGTTTCTCCTGTGGCATTCGACGGACGTTACGTAGCCCCAGAGTGCTAGGTGCGGCTTTTCGGGCCAATCACGACCACGGGTGGCCATCTTCGGATGATCCGCTCGAGTGTCTTATTAGCGGCTTCCACGGCTCCATTGGTGCGAGTGCATGCGGGGACGACTTGTGGCGAGTAACTCGAATCGACGGCGAGTCTATCGCGATCTCCTTGAAGTGTGACCCATTATCGAAATGATCTCGTTGGGCACCCCATATACGCACATTATGTTTTCTTTGATGAGCTGGGCCACTTTTCGGAAGTGAGGACCTTGTAGGACTTGGCCTCTACCCACTTGGTGAAGTAGTCGATGGCTACCAACACGAACTCGTGCCCATTGCTTCTGTCGGGGCTATTTTCCCTATCACGTCAATGCCCCAAGTTGCAAACGGCCAAGGAGTCGTCATGCGGTACAGGTCATGAGGTGGGAGATGGTTGAGGTTGGCAAACCGCTGGCACTTGTCGCGAGGTTCGGACGTCTTTGGGCGCGATCTGTCTCCATGGAGATCCGGTAGTAACCCATTCGAGGATCACTTGCATCGGGGCTCTGGCATTCATGTGAGGACCGCAAGGACCATTGTGGACTTCGGTCATCAACTCTCTGGCTCTTTCTTGAGTGACACATAAGAGGAGTGGTCCTTGATAGCGTTTCTTGTACGGGTTGCTTCCTAGGATGACATAATGGGAGGCCAACCTTTTCGGGCTCGCAAGCTTTTGGCTCTGACACCTTCTTTTGGTCTACCTTCTTCGTCTGCGAAAGGCGACTCTCCGTCTTTGAGGAATTGGTAAATCTGTTTGTACCAAGGTTCCTTTATAGGCTCGGGTCCCAGGTCCACTTCACAACGAGAAGGTGGGGCTTATCTTCTACCCACTACGAAGGGCTTTATGGCTTTTCCCTCGGGGATCTCTACCAATGAGGCTAGAGTAGCTAGGGCATCTGCGAAGTCTGTTCTTTTCCCTTGGCAAGTAGTGGAAAGTCACTTCTACGAGCTGTCCAGTAACCTCCTCCATATGGGCATGATACCGTTGCGGATTAGGGTCCACAGTCTTCCACTTGTTGGAGACTTGGTTGATGATCGGGGCCGAGTCTCCAGTAAACTTCGAGCTCCTTGACATTTCTTTCTAAGGTAGCCTCCAAACCAGCAATGCGGGCTTCATACTCGGCGACATTGTTCGTGGCGGGAAAGTTCAACTTGAGGGCTATGGGGGTATGCTCATCTTTCGGATCGACCAATAGCATTCCTACACCATTTCCTCTTTTGTTAGCGGCTCAGTCAAAGAACAATTGCCATCTATTCTCGGGCTCAGCTGCAAAGATCCCTTCATGTCGGGAATTGGGGTTCGGGCCCTCTGTCTTCATTCTTGGGGAAGTTCGCCGGGTGATCGACAATGCTTGACCCTTGATGGCCTTTACGGTCACATAGTTGATGTCGTATTACGCCAAGAAGAAGGACCACTTCGCTAAGCGCATCGAGAGGGAAGGCTTGTCAAAGATGTACTTGATGGGGTCCATTTTCGAGACCAAATTCACGGGGTGGGCTTGCATATAATGCTTTAATTTGTCGACTACCGGACCGATCCTGCACCTGGAGTCTTTTCACATGCTTGAGTAATTGAGCTCACTCCCCTGTAGCTTCCGGTGACAAAGTAAATGGCGTTTTCTACCCGAGAGTCTTTCTTTTCTGAGCAAGCATAGCCCCAGCTGCCGTGTACGCGACAGGTGAGATAGAAGCGAAGAGGCTTACTGTCTATGTGGGGAGCATAGTACGGGGGATGTACTAAGTATGCCTTGATCTGGTCAAAGGCATCTTGGCATTCTTCGGTCCATTACGTGTCCACATTCTTCTTCATGAGCTTGAAGATGGGCTCGCACATAGTGGTCAGGCTGATTGACGAAACGGGTGATGTCTTGCAATTTACCCATGAAGCTCTTGACTTAAATGCAGGTTTGAGGTGGCCTCATACCCATGATGGCTTTGATCTTTCGGGGTCAACTTCTATACCTCGCTCTGTGACCATATACCCAAGCACTTTTCCCCTTGTCACTCCGAAGGTGCATTTGGCGGGGTTTAGTCTCATGGAATGCTTTGTCTCAACCTCTCAAAGAATTTTCGTAGGTCAACAAAGTCTTTGTCCACCCTCTCCTTTGGAGTGGATTATCATATCATCTACGTAGACCTCAATCTCCTTGTGGATCATGTCATGAAAAAGCGCGGTCGTTGCCCTTTGGTAAGTAGCCGGCATTCTTGAGCCCGAATGGCATTGCTTGTATAACAGTGGGTTCCCCATGGTGTGGTGAAGAGTACTGTCTTTTCTTGGTCTTCCTCGGCCATCTTGATCTGGTTGTAGCACTGCAAAACCATCAACGAAGGATTTGACTTCGTAGTTGGCGGTGGAGTCCACCGGGATGTCTATGTTTGGCGAGAGGGTAGTCGTCTTTGGGGCTGGCCTTGTTCGGATCTCGGAAATCCACACATCGGCACACCTTCCCATTGGCCTTGGTTACGGTCACGATGTTGGACAACCATGTCGGGTATTCAATGACTACGATGAACCCTACCCGCAGTTAGCTTCTCAATTTCTTCTTTGACTGTAGAGACCATTCCGGCTTAATCTTTCTCGCTCGCTTTACCGGCTTAGCATCCGGTGCTAGAGGGATTCTGTGTTCTACTATCGAGCTGTCTAGCCCCAGCATATCCTTGTATGACCATGCAAACACGTCGACGTATTCTCTCGAGCGGCTCGATCAATCTGTCCCTTTCAACCCCACGGAAGAAGCTTCCAATCTGTGTCTCTTTAGGTTCCTCAATAGTACCCAAGTTCACACTTATCAAAACCTCCTCGGCGGCTTGGGCCCGGTTTTCCTTTTTTCCGAAACACCTTAAAGATTTCTTTAATGTATTGTTCGTTTAGTGTGTTTGCATCTTGTTCAAATGATTCATTATTAAGCTGTTGTTAAGTTTTAAGTTAATTTATCATTTGTTAAGTTGGCAATAAGAGGATAATCGAAAGATTTGTCATTTCATTCAAAATAAGGGGAAAGATGACATCGATTACATTTTCATAATCCTCGGGCGTGAGGCCTTCGGATGACTCACGAGGACTGGAATTCAAAAGATTCACGACTCGACTTTGAATAGGCGCTACTGACTCTGGACCTACGCTACTTATTGACTCGAGGGGGACTTGACAAGGGTTGGACCAGGGATCTCACTCCTTCTTGCTTTGTTGCCACTGGGAGTAGCAGTCTTGCCGGCGTTCTTCAGAAAGTTGGAGACTTCGAACCGATCAAAAGCTTGCCGGAAATCATTGACAGGGCCGATGCGTGGAAAGATGGTGAGGGGAACTAAAGTAACTTGTTGCAATCTTTCAGCTAGCTCTTCCGTAACGATTGGACTCATTGGTGAAGTGTCTGGCTCATTTTGTCGACGCACTGCTGATAGGTCATCTTTTCCTTGCCAATCTTTGATACCACCACCTTGTCAGTATAGCCAATAGGAGGGTTGGCTTGAATAATGCTGATAAAGTCTTCTTCGGGAGAGACTTTGATCCTTCCCTGATTGGCCAAATACTCTATAGGCTTTCTGTATTCGTCTTCTAGATCTGCTAGCTTTTTGTTGAATCTTACAATGGCAACAAACTCAGAATTTTCTAATTCAAGAGGATCACTGATCATAGGGATATCGAAATTTGGTTGTGCTTGGGGTGACGGGTTCCTTGACAGGTTCCTTGGCATAACGACATAGTAGTCGAACTTACCCGAAGGCTCTCCCAAAGTTCCTACGCTCTTGTTCCCGGCTTCGTATCTTTCCTTAAGCTACATTGTGTGGACTTTCTCTTCTTCTTCTTCCTTGAAGGAGCGTCCTCATTGATCCATTCTTGATACTCATACTCTAAGCAGTCTTCACAATCACATACATCATACCAGATGTGAGGCTTGGGTTGAACTGGGATAGCCCCTCCAACTGCTTGGTCATTACCGTTGTGGATTACCATGTTGGCCATTTTGACACCGAAAAGCCGACAAAGCGAGGATTACGGCGAAATGTCTGAGGATTCTGCACTAACAAGTTCTTGACCCGGTGTTCTCACCCACTTCTTGCGCGCTGCGGGAAAGGGATAGGAAATGTTTAGACTCGGGGTAGGTGTTTAGGTGAAGGCTCGGGCAATATGCAAATTAGAATCTTCAAGTTTACTTAAAACAGTGTCTTTTATTAATATCTATTTGGTTGGCAAAGGGTTTACGCCCTTCTTTTTCACAACTACTCTAGATCTGGATTAGTGGGTTCCGTCACTACGTCTATAAGTCCCTCGTATTTCACCTGTATTTCGACCTCCCGGGTGGGACGGCCCGGCGAGGGTCCTATAGGGCACGCGGATCCCACCGACCGAGAGTAAAGAACGCTCCTATCGGGTCTAGCGGGTCATAGGACCTTTCAACGCACGAGCGATGCGGATTATAGTCAAGGCAATACGGGAAAGTCTCGTCTCTACGCCTTGACGGATCTTTAGGCGAGTTTCGCTTGAGCGAATGACGGTTTTGACTTTCGGTAATGTCCGAGAGAATAATAGGCATGGGTCGGGCGGTAAAAAGCCGGATGACACGGTGTCACATTGAACTTTGTTGCATACACGGTGCGTGGGTCGGAATCGAAGTCAATGCCGGCCAAGATCTTGCCAATTTTTCCTTGTCGGAATTTTGGCGAGCTTCGCTTGAGCGAAAGATCTTTTGATTTTTTTGGCAAAGACTCGGTCTTGACTCTTACGCATTCCGTGCGGGTCAAGGTCAATAGTCAATGTCGGAGTCAAGATCCCACCGATTTTTCCTCGTCGGAATTTCGGCGGAATTTCGCTTGAGCGAAAATCTTGGCTTCCGTTATGAGCTAAGGCTTGACCTTTACGTGGGTATGCAAGTGGGCTATATGACACGGACTAGACCAAAAACCAACCAAAAGTCACGGTTTTTGAAACGTGTGACACGGTGTGCATTGGTCGACCTTGCATTTGCCATGGGGAGGTTGGGATGATTCCGTGCGCGCCGGGAGCATCGTAAAGTGTCCGTGACTGCAGTGGAACCACCCTCGGGTTTGAAGGACGTGCGTGCAAAGTGTACGGATATATCAGTGCGCGTAGTGTGTGGTCTCCTAAAAATGTTCCTTTTTGAGTTAAAACAGAGATTTTCATAATGTGTTTTAAAGGAATGATTTTCGGGACGGGGGAAAATGCAACACGTAAGCACGTAAATTTTGGAGCCCCGATCGATCATGAAGCCGGGTAGCCCCAAGCCGCTAGGGCTTTGGATTAACCATGATTTTCTGGTGGAATTGCCACCGAGGTCGCCCGGTCGAATCCAAGGAGGATTGAGCCGTACGACTACATGGATCAATTTTCCGGGTTCCACTCCTTTTGCTATTTTTCGGGTTGTTTCCCGTTTCAAAGTATGCACAGATTCCAAGATGCAAATGATGCAATGCATGGTAAAGAAAGCAAGCACGATTAATGAAATCGGCGATGGGAGTCTAACCCGCTCAAAAGGGAAAAGCTTTCTTTTATTTTTTTCAAAATTGTTTTTTTCGAAAAGGGATACTGGTACGTGGATTGTTAAACCACCGGTTATCCCAACTCCCACGTCAGGGAGTGTACAGGAAGGGTAAGTGGTTTCCACCTATATACCGAGTATCAATTTTTTTTGTTTTGAAAATAGAAGCTTTTCTCCTTTGGGTAATCCCCAGCGGAGTCGCCAAACTGTGAATGTGGTGCCCAAATTTTGTTGGATTCACGCGAGTTTGAAGACATCCGAGTTATTTGAAAAACGGAGTCGCCACGCCATTTTGATTACCTCAAAACTTTGAAAAAAAGGTTTTTACTTGGGTTCGGAGGTTAAGTTACCCCTTGGGAAGAACGTTTGGCGTTCACCCAAAGTGCCTTGCCGGAGCAAGTCTCCCAAGATTTCAGTAATCGTGCTTGCTTGCGTGCTTTCTTGTGTGCATGTGTTTTAAAAAAAAAGGGGGGGAATGTCCCAAGTTGTCTTCCGGACGTACAAACCATTTGTTGGTTGTCGCTCGGGATTCCTTGGAATTTTATGTATTTGGGATTATGATCCCGTCCTCATCTTATGACTTGTGATCATCGCATTTTAACCTCGGGACCCTCGGGACTTGCGTGATCGAGAGAATGACTCTCTTTTGGTCAAAGATGAGGTTCTTTAGAAAAGAAGGGTCCTTAGCCCATCAATCCTACGCTTTAAGACGGCCGAGCTCATATAGATGCTTCATACTCTTTCTTAAGCGATAATCGGAGATATAGGGTTCAAGGTGTCCCTTTCTAAAGAGATATGGAACCTTTAATGGAAGGAACGATGTAAAGATAGGATCTTTTACACCGGTCCATTCCTAGGTTGTTAATGGGAGAATGGGGGAAATGTATGTAAAAATGAATCTTTAATGAAAAGATGACATTTTTGGGTTGCAAATGATGCACTTAGTTTAAAGAAATAATCTTTATTGCAAATGATGCATAAAGATTTGATTTTTATGCAAATGATGCATTTTTGTTGAAGAAATTGGCATTCATTATGCAAATGATGCATAAAGATTGCATTTTGAAAAGCATATGATGCTAGTTTATGGTAAAGACATGGTCTTTAAAGCAAATGATGCTTGAACAAGGGATTTTGGATGCAAATGATGCATTTTGATTGAAAAAAGATTTGATTTTTATATGCAAAGGATGCATGAAGATGACATTTTTATTTGAAAACGGGGGTTTTAGGTGCAAAGGATGCACCTTTATGGGAAAAGACTACATTTTTATGACAAATGATGTCTAATGCATGCCAAAGGGGAAGGGGAATATAAAGATAGGATCTTTAATCTACCAAGTCCCAAGCAATATAAAGACAATGCAATGAGCAATTTATAAAGCAATTAGGATGCAAAGGTAGGGCGTGCGAGGTTACCAATGGCTTCCTTCTTCTTCGGTCGGAGCTAGGAGGAGAGGTTGGTCTTGGATCTCCAAGGAGGAGGGAGGGAGCTTCTTGGCCTTCTTCTTCACCTTCTTGAGCTTCCGGCAGATTCTTCACGTATTTGGAGTGTTTGTGGGTGACTTGCTATGGATTGTGTGTGTTGAAATGGGTAGAGGAGGGCTCTATTTATAGGCGATCTGGATAAGGCTAATGAAGCCGTGCGGCTAGGGACAATGAGCTAATGCGGCTGCGGCATTATCCATTGTGACTCAGCATTTCTAGAACCATGCAAGGTGGCAAATTCTAGAACCCTCTTCCTAATTAAGAAAAACGTGTTTCTTAATTAGGAAGGCTCCCTTCAGCCCTTAATTTAATTTGGGACTGTTCCAGAACATTTCCGGAACACTAGGAAGGTCCGGGGAATTACCGGGAAACTTACCGAAATTGCCGGGAAATTTAACCGGAAGGCATGAGCCAGATTGGGGTACTTACAGCCGCGTCACTAGGTTTCCCCGAGGCATGGTTAGCATGAATAAAGGCTTATCCTTTCCCAACTGTATTTAGGATTTAAAATACTGATTTATACTTGAACATAAATGATTTTGTGTTTGTGCGAGTCTGTCCCATTTTCCTTCCCTCTCCCGTTCCTTAAACTATCCCTTCGATACCTTATAACCAATCCTTCTGAAGCAAGGGGAAGAGACAAGTTTGAGGGGGGGGGGGCGTGCTCTGTTACAAGAAGGGCGATTAACCAGTACGTATTTCCAAATATTTGCAAGGTTTTCCTCCAAAGTTCCGGTTCATTCTACTACTCAAAGATGTCTGGTGCAAAAGATGTGTCACCCGCTCAGTTTGGAATTCCCTTCGCTTCGAGTCAGTGGGATATGGATGATTTGTCAATAACGAGTGCGAGCTGCCCTTGAAGTTTGCCATGATTCGGGAATGCAAAGCCCAATTGCTTGCCCAGTTGCCAAAGCTCGAGAGGAAGAGACTCATTCCAGATTTGTTGAAGCAATGCGCCTCAGGGAATTACGGTAGTTCGTCACGAAGATGGATCATATGAGGAGATTATCAAGACCCGGTAGTATTGATTGCGGGGATAGAAATGCAATGAAAGAGATGAATGGAGACGAGGCAGGTGAAATTCTTTTCCAACATCCCGAGATGGCTCAAACTCAGGATCGAGTATAAACAATCAAACCACGAGAATTTCAATGTCCATAAGCAACCCGATTTGAAAAGCTAGTACCAACAGATTCCTGTGTGGTGTACCATTTCTTCAATCGTAACGGTTCATCGAAACTCCACCCCGACCAAGCTCTCCCACAAGAATGTTTCCCACAATCACCAATGAGTGCGTACGGGTTCAACTTGTCACCCTCTCATGAGCGGCCTTCAGGATCAACTCAGGACGTGGTGTTAATCGATGTCTTTCATGCCAACTCTGAACCCTACCCCGCAAGAGGCGACAATATACGAGCCTCCTTCCGAGAAGGTCCAGAAAAGAAGAAAGAGAGCTTATTGGGGAAAAGTGGGAATGCCCATGAACCAGTTTCTTAAATTGCTGACAAGCGGAGGATTGGTGTACCCGTTGGTGAATTATACTCCTCTCCGTCATGATGAAAGTCTGGACCCAAGCAAGTATTGCGATTATCACCAATACTCAGGACATGTTACCCATGGGTGCTTACAATTGAGGGTAATCATCCAAGAGCTCATTGATGAAGGGAAGATTGAATTGGGTTCTCGATAATGGCAATGTCCGAGATCTCCGCCCGTATCCCCTCGCAAGAAACGAGAATACGATGATCTAGGGATGTCGACCGAAGAAGCTTTCAACGGATTAAGGCAGAAAGGAATGATAAAGCCACTGGAGAATTATCAACCCAGTAAACCTCTGCTTAATTTGGATCATAGCAAGTATTGCTATTATCATCAGTATCCTGGGCATGTCACGAACGACTGCGTCTCTTTAAAGCGGCTCATCCAAAGGCTTATTAATAAAGGCAGAATTGAAAAAGCTCACCCCAATGTGATTACCGGCCCTCCTCAGTAATATCAACGGAGGTCAGAAGATATCTTCCCCAGAGAAATCAGTCAGTCGGCATCGTAGGTTCTAGAGTGTCTTTTATGCGGTCGTGAGTCTGTCAAGTCCATGATATGAATCTTTTATTATATTAATGAAAGTCTTTATTTCTATTCTTGCTAGACTCGAGATATTACTTGTTCACTTACATTCTGCTTAAATTGAAATGGTCTTATTTTACATGATCACTTGTGCTGCTCACCGACTAACGCTTTGAAATGGCTAATGTTTGAATTGATCGAAGTGAGAAAATCGACTGATATCCTTCCCAGAGTGGGGCTTATCAACTCCCCACCTCGATTCCCATATGCTCACATCTCTTTCCGTCATCCTCGTAATCTCGTTGTTCGATGAATTTGCACGGATCTTTCTCAGAGTAAGCTTAAGCAAGCGACGAAGACTCAACGTTCGGATCATCCGGTAGGGGCTGCGGTTGAAACCTTTCACCCTTAGGAAAACCATCACCTTGCCCTCACCAAATAATACCCCTTCCTTCATTTCAAGATCGGCATGTTTTGAAACCCGTTTAACCATCATCAAGAAGAAGAGGGACCATCCTTGAGGCTCCCGTGATTCAAAGAAAGATCGACCGGCTCCAAGCTCAAGAATAACGGCAGAAAGCAATGATTCATCCTGGGGACTATCTGAAATTCTCCTCTCAAAAAAAAAAAAAAAGAGAGACAAAAATACAAAAAAAATAAATAAATAAATAAAAAAGAAAGAAAAAAAGAAAGAGAGCCTAGTCCCCAGCGATTCTCTCAAAAGTAAAAGTTCAAGGACCCGGTCGTTACTCAAGAGGAGTCTCAGAGCGAACAAAGAGACAGCATGGATGTCCCTCACCATTACCTCTAACCGATCCCAAGCCGTCCTCTCGATTTTAGAGGATATTTCCATTACCCTTACCTTTGCCTTTAGCCAAAGCCAGATTTGACCTCTCATCCTTAGAGGCAGCAAAGATGCAACCACAGATTTCCCTCACCTTAGAAATCCCAAACACATACCCAAGAGCCAACCTCTCATCTTTAGAGGTTCAGTCAGCAAAAAGCCTGGCCGACCTCTCGTTTTAAGAGGTCATGATATCCTAAATCACCCGAAGACCGATCGAAATCCCGAAGCCCAGTCGCAGATCCTACCGGATAGCAGTGGCATTCCAATATCGTCGAGATCTTAAAACAAATTATTGCTTAAAGCGGAGCCAAGTCCATCCCGGCTCAAAAGATTATCAAGCGAAGATTGTGCAAATTCCGTCCGTTCATTCGACATTGTATGTGAGCATACTTCATTTCTCCTTCAAAAACACTTGTCGTGGACGTCCCACTGGGGCTTCACATCTGTGTCTCTTAGTGACACTCTAAGAGGACATATTCTTTCAATTCTCAAAATCCTCAAAAGTCCTCACATCCTCGAATTTCAACGTTCATTCTTTTCATTCGGGATAAACCCGAACTACGGCGACCTGAGCTCCTCCCAAGGAGGGGAACGTAGGCAACCTTAACTGGTTCGGTCGAAATCACAAACAAATCTCAGAAAATCCGGTCTCCTCAAGGACCATGCCCATACACTGTCTATCCTTCCGATTCTCGATATCAGTGGGCTTTCTCCTCAGGATTGATAAAAATATTTGCTCATATCAGCTTTGGTGGTTGAGTAACCCGAACATCAATAAAGGGTTTTAAGCAGCTTTGTGATCATCACGAATAAGACAAGTTTTCAAGTGTCTCGAAAAGTCTTCTCTTTCTACATAATAGGAAGATAGAGCTAAACACCGTTTCGGTCAGCAGGGGCTTCCATACACTTTCCACACCTTGTGATGCTTATACTCTCCCAAAAGAGTCAAACCCAAAGCGAGAGTGTCATACACAGAACTCGGGATTCATTTCCCACCCTCGAAGGATGTGCCCCTGCACGTAAACACTTCCGAGTCTTGTCCAGCGACTGATTGACTACGATTTGAAATGATGAATTGCCTCTGTGGCCACAAGATGACTCTGCCTGCGATGAAGCTGCATGGAATATCCTCAAGCTGGGGCTTTGGTTAAGGTAATCCTCCGGCTCTCCTTATCGATTCCCTCCAAGATTGCTTTGCACTGTCAACTGGGGCTTCGCCAAACCAGGATTGCTCTTTGCCCCCCTCTGCTGCTTGCTATCTCAGACGCGCAATGCACTTTGTCCTCACTAGCAATGAACCTGCTGCAACAAGTACTCCCGGGAGCGTCCCTGACTTGCCTAGCTGCGCCATTTTATTTTCCCACCTCGCGGGAGAGGGTCCACCCCATCATAAACACTTTCGTCCTATACACAATCCCTCATAGCATAATGGCTACCTACATATCTGCTCATCAAGCCGTGCAAAACCCTCACTTCCCTATTCTCCCCAGCTGAGATGGACTTGTGCAACAAAAAGATTAATAATGCATAAGCAAAGAGTCGAATAAAGGCAAAGTGCCTAGTAGTGTTGTGTTTTTCCCCCGCAGGGTACAATAATCAAGTGATCATATTTTGATTGTGAGGATTGCCCCTCAGATCACAATCTTGGACAGAGATTCCAAATCCTGCAGGATTGCCCCAGCTGCCACAGAATCCAGGCAATAATGCTCACAATACCTCAAGACGAGCCGAGAAAAGAAAGAAGCCAACTCCCCAGGAATTCAGAGTCCCCGGCTTACCGAACCAAGCGAGAAAGAGCAAAGTCCCCAGTTTCCCAAGAAAAGCTCAGGGCATAAAAGAAAAGACAAACAATCAGCAAGAATAGTCCAGCAACAAGACTGTTAAAAGAACAACAAAAGAGCAGGAAAGCAGTAGCGTGAATCCCTCGGCAGCTACACTTATCCCCAGCAGAATCAATGGTAGCATGAGACCTCACACGCCTATCTCCCAATAGCAACGGTAGTCTAAGACTCTCCGGCGGCTACAGGTGAGCACAGCACAGGTATGAACGCATATTTCTTTCAAGCGTCAAATCATCATACCATGTCGTTTCAAAATTGGTTCGAGACACCATAGTTCTCACAACATTTTCAAAATTGGTTCGAGACACCATAGATCTCACATTATTTTCAAAATTGGTTCGAGACACCATAGTTCGCACAATACTTCCAAAAATGGTCCGAGACACCATAGATCTCACAACATTTTCAAAAGTGGTTCGAGACACCATAGTTCTCACAATATTTTTCAAAAATGGTTTGAGACACCATAGTTCTCATAATATTTTCAAACTGGAGAAGAAAGAACAAAACAACAAAAAGCATGCGTATCTGTGACAGCCCCAAGAAGAGCTCGACAATACCAGAAACCAAGAAAAGCCTCTCAAGCAGAGCCAAACCAAGAAAAAGCCTCTCAAGCAGAGCCAAACCCAGGGAAAAGCCTCTCAAGCAGAGCCAAACCAAGAAAAGCCTCTCAAGCAGAGCCAAACCAAGAAAAGCCTCTCAAGCAGAGCCAAAACCAGGAAAAGCCTCTCAAGCAGAGCCAAACCCAAGAAAAGCCTCTCAAGCAGAGCCAAACCAAGAAAAAGCCTCTCAAGCAGAGCCAAACCCAGGGAAAAGCCTCTCAAGCAGAGCCAAACCCAGAAAAGCCTCCCTAGCGGAGCACACAAAGAAGAAAAGCCTCTCTAGCGGAGCACACAAAGAAGAAAAGCCTCTCAAGCAGAGCCAAACCAAGAAAAGCCTCTCAAGCAGAGCCAAACCCAGAAGAGCCTCTCAAGCAGAGCCAAACCCAAGAAAAGCCTCTCAAGCAGAGCCAAACCAAGAAAAGCCTCTCAAGCAGAGCCAAACCAAGAAAAGCCTCTCAAGCAGAGCCAAACCAAAGGAAAAAGCCTCTCTAGCGGAGCACACAAAGAAGGAAAGAGCCTCCCTAGCGGAGCACACAAAGAAGAAAAGCCTCTCTAGCGGAGCACACAAAGAAGAAAAGCCTCTCTAGCGGAGCACACAAAGAAGAAAAGCCTCTCTAGCGGAGCACACAAAGAAGAAAAGCCTCTCTAGCGGAGCACACAAAGAAGAAAAGCCTCTCAAGCAGAGCCAAACCAAAGGAAAGAGCCTCTCTAGCGGAGCCCACCAAGAAGAAAAGCCTCTCAAGCAGAGCCAAACCCAAGAAAAGCCTCTCAAGCGGAGCACAACAGAAGTCACAGTAAGCACAAAGAAAGGTATGAAGACACATCTCTACCCCTTTCTTGCTTGTAGTCAGTATTGGTAATTCCGAACTACGATTTGGCTTGATTCCCTTCTTAAAGGGATACGTAGGAATCCTTTCTCAGAAAGGTCCAGCCATAATTTTCCCCTTCTCACCCTTCTAGCCCGTTGCCTTATCCCCGGATGCTCATTGAGATTGGGTCTTATTTTATCGACAACCCCACTTTTTCCAAAAGTGACGTTGCCGAGGGGCTCTGTAAGTACGCCAATCCAATTCGCAACCTTTTCGATGCATTTTAATATAATAAAACTGCATTAAGGAGCATTTTGGTAAATTTCCGGCCTATCCCGAGACTTCCGGAAACGTTCCATGAGTTTCCCGCAAAGGAAGTACCTTTTGGTACATCATTCATGCCAAAGGACCCATTGGGAATAAAACCTGTTGGACCTTTTGGGTATTTTCCGGAATGTTCAGAACCGGTTTTTTGGCACCAAAAGCGGTTGAGCCACCTTGTGTCACGCGACAGCTTGAGGCATGGAAAGTGGACGCGTAAGGTCGTGCGACATACTAAGGCAGCCAACTGCAGCCTATAAATAAGACCCTCCCCCTCATTGAAATGGATCCCTTTTTCGACACCCTAAAGTGACTCTGCCAAATTTGCACCAGAAACCAATCTCTCTCCTCCTTACACCTAAAACCTATCCCAATCCCCTTCCAATTCAATCTCCCTCCTATACAAACTACCCAATTGCCTTCATACAACTCTTGCCAACTGAAGATCTGAGGCCAAGTACTCCATCTGTGCTCGATTCCACGTTCAGAAGCTGAATAGAAGGCTAATACACCTAACTTGGTGTGTTGGTGGTGGAATACAAGGGTAACGATTCCTCCACCTCCCTCTCTCTCTTATTCACTTGCTTAATTGCGATTTCTCTCTTCCACCTGGTAATTGAGCTCCATCTGCTTCAATTATCAGGTGGCAACTGCCATCTCTCTGTTTAAATTGGATAATTTGTGTAATTGAGTTTATATTGTTGATTATTCGATTGGATTTGGTGTTTGAACCCCAAAGGGGGTGTGGATCTACCCATATCCACACTCCCTGGGTCGATTCGATGTTGTTTATGTTTTTCGTTCATAATTCAGCTTGTTAATTAGATCTGTATAGCTTCTGTTAATTTCTGAGTTCATATTGTGAGGTTTCTGCAGAAGGCTCATATGTGTCACGCGACACCTTCGTCCCCAAGTGATCCTGTGTCACGCGACACATGTGGTCACTGGTACGATGTGTCATGCGACACACATGACCCATCTGCAGTGACTCTTTTCCTTTGGTCAATTCATTGTTGATTCGTTGGTATCTGAGCTGTTTTGATATTGTGTTGGGATCTGTTTTGATTGTTGTTGAATCTGTGCTCAAACTGTAAGATCCCTGCAAACGGTAAACATGTGTCACGCGACACATCGTGCCTGGCATGTCCTGTGTCACGCGACACATGGTGACCATCTGCAGAGGATCATCCTTTCAGTTGTAAATCCTGTTCTGTTTTGTCCTCGATGTAAAGTGGGACGTGGCCTCCCCGAGTCAATGGCTCACAAGATGTACTTCCCCCTTGTTGAGTAATAAAATAAAGCACTATTATGCATTTCATACATATTCTTGTCATACACACTTTGCACACACATTTGAATGAATGGAATGTTGAACATTGAAAGACTCGTCTACGGACGAGGCGTGTTGGGTGAACTCTCGGTTCTTCCCAACATGTAACTTGACCCCCGGACCCATTTTCTCTAACAATAAAAGGTTTTCAATGTTTCCTCTTAAAACGGCGTGGCGACTCCTTTTCTTTTTTTCGGGCGAGCGCACATTCATAACCAAATAATGACAGAGGGCAATGCAGAAGCAGATCTCCTATCCCGAATCACCGAGCAGGAAATCGAAGATCTAAACGCGGACTGCCAAATTGAATTTGTTGAAGGACCTGCCATAGATCGGATCCAGATCATCAACATTGAGGACCAAGAAAGGGACTAGGTAGATGAAATCAGAGATTACATCGAAAAGGAAACTCGCCCCGAGGATCCAGCAAGAGCTAGACTCATCAAAAAGGTGTTTGCAAAATATACGGTTATTGATGGAGTGATATACAGAAGGTCATTCACCAAGCCTCTAACCAGATGCGTGAAAACCCATATGGTCATCAATCTACTCTATGTGGTCCACGAAGGGGTCCGTGGAGGTCATCCAGGAGCCCACACACTCTCGAACAAGATTAAATTCCAAGAATTCTACTGGCCAACCATGAGGAAAGATGCAGAGCAATATGTGAGGAAGTGTGACAAATGTCAGCGGTTAGCGGACATCCCTAGACTCCTATCAACAGAGCAAACGTTGGTTGTACCAACGTGGCCGTTTGATACATGGGGAATTGATTTAATAGGACCCTTCCCAACCGCTAGACCCAACCGCTAGAGGAGGCATAAAGTACGTAGTGGTGGCCGTTGATTATTTACAAAATGGACAGAGGCCAAAGCCTTGGCCACCAACTCTGAAGAAAATGTCATCAACTTCGTTCACGATCACATTTGGTGCCGGTTTGGAATACCAATGATAATAGTCTCATACAACGGCACTCAGTACGCAGCAAAATTTACGGCTGAATGTGAAAGAATGAAAATCCAACACCATCAATCAGCAGTAGCTTATCCTCAAGGACGTCGTGAACAAGTTAGTCCTAGCTGCCTTAGAGAAAAATTTAGAAGGACAAGGAGGATGATGTCTGGATGAACTTCAGACCGCATTGGGTAGTTTGCACCACAATAAGAAATTCAACGGTTGAGACTCCTTTTTCACTCACTTATGGCTCAGAGGCCATAGCCCAAGTGGAAGTTGCCATCCCCTCCTACAGAGTCACTTACTTCGATGAGACACAAAATGAGACCTCCAGAATGTGCGATCTTGATGATCTCGAAGAAAAAAGGATGCGAGCTAGAGAGATATTGGTTAACTACAAGCAGAAAGCCAAAAAGCATCATGACAAGAGAGTTAACAAAAGAAGCTTCTCCGTGGGAGATTGGATGTTAAGAAATGTAGAAGTCCAAGGGACCCAACCCGGTATTCATAAGCTCTATCCAAAATGGGAAGGTCCGTACCAAGTCAATCAGATTATCAAAGAGGGGACCTACAAATTGCGAACAAGAGAGGGAAAAGACCTCAAAAATGCTTGGAACAACGATCATCTTAGAAAGAATTATTTCTGAAAAAAATTGTACCACGTGTTTATAGAATGGTGATAGAAGTTACATATTATAAAAAGCAAAGTATTTTTTTATAAGTTTTGTAACTCAAAAAGCATTGAAAGGATTTGCTCACTACTGAATTAAACAGAGTGAATGCCCGTAGGGCCATGCCCAAAATCCACCAAGGTGGAAACGGATGCTAGCACGGTCACACCCTGCTAATGCAAGGTGGCCTTATGGCCGCAGACCGCATGCTCGTATGTAAAGCAACCTAAATTAAGCCCTTACAAAAGCGTCACAAGACTCAAAGAGTCCAACATGCGTAAACCACTAAAGTGGATACAGAAGCTAGTAACGGTCATGCCCTGCTGCTGCGCAGACTAGCCTCACGGCCACATTCTACATGATTATACGAATGAAGCTCTACCTTGGCTCGTTCAAGAAAGCGCCATGGACCTAAGAGCCCAGACAGCGTGAATCACTAAGGTGAATATGGACGAAAGTGATGTGCAGTTAGAGCCCAATATACAGACCTAGGTAAAACCTCAAAGTCTAAAAGACCATAATAAATTGTGATCATATTGAAAAAGGTTAATCCCCATATAAAACATAGGAGTTTTAACAAGGAATTATAAACTCATAACGCTGCCTAAAAACTAATAAAGGCACATCAAAGCCCACGGCAAAACATTGAGTGAAATAAATATTCATAAGTCATAAAAACTCAAAGAGAAAAAGCATGAATACAATTAATTAAGGTTTTTTTCATAAACAAAGTATCCAAAACTCAAAAGATCTAAGACATGAATGGAATGAACAAAGCTTTTTCATTAATAGACAAAAGGAGTTACAAAAACCTACTTTTATTTCATAAAGAAAAAATAAAGTTCAAAAATAAAGATCCTATATCTAGGCTTCAGGTTGAGCAGGCTCCTGAGCTGGCTAAAATTCTGGGGTAGTGTAAGTACCCAAATCTGGATCGTCAAAATCCGTCAGAAAGTTAACCGAAATCCGTTAACTGGCCCGCTCCAGGTTAACCGGAACTCGTTAAACTCCCCGTTGCCATGCCAACGAGACGTCCTGGGACAGCCCCGTGCATCCCGACATCGAAGCGTACTTAACACGTGTCATCGCACGTAAAAGTACGGCTTTCCCTGAAAAACGCACTTTCCGGCACTTTTCGGGGGCGTTTCGGACATTTTCCGGACTGTTATTTTAAAAAAGGGACAAAACTGGGACCCGGGAACGAACTCCCACACCTTTGGTGACTCACAGGGCACGTGGCACGTGCCCTGTGAGTCACCTCCCTCTAGTCACCTTTCAATCACAAATCAAGGCCAAAAGACCAAAATACCCCTGGATTTCAGTCAAAGTCTGGCCGGATTCCCTGTGCAAATTTTCTGAAATTGCCAGCAAGCCCCTCAAAATTCCAAAATACCAAAAAACCCTAAAAAACAGTCTAAGTCCGTCCGGACTCTTACTGCATTTTTCACCTATAAATAGAAGTTGCTGTCAAAGCCAAAAGGAGGACATTTTTACTCCAAAAATTCACATACCCCACGGCCCAAACTGATTTTCACCCCTTCCGAGCTCCCGTTTTGTCTCGATTCGCGTGAAACTTCCGTATTTCGATCAAATACGCCCCTCACTAATCCGAAACACCGTTTCAAGCTACTCTCTGTGTCCCGTACACACCCCAGAGCCAAAGAAGTCGACCCTAGCCATAGGTATAACTCCCTCTCTCTAAATCTCTCGTTTCGTCTCGGTTTACGCGCCAGTCGCTACAACCGTTTCGAACAACGTTATTGAAATGTAGACGCCTCCGTCTAACGGGGTCCGATACGTTTTAGCCCCTCGATCCTCTTTTCTTCCCGTAAGAGAAGTAATCACGGGTTAAAACGGCGTTCCGACCCCGTTCCGTTTACTTTTTATGTCATTTACCATTCCGGATCGATCGATCCGTCGATCGTCACTTACTTTCTGTCATTTACAATTCCGAGCCGTTTTGGCTTGTTGATCGTCATTTACAATTCCGAGCCGTTTTGGCTCGTCGATCGTCATTTACAATTCCGAGCTGTTTTGGCTCGTTAATCGTCATTTACAATTCCGAGCCGTTTTGGCTCGTTGATCGTCATTTACAATTCCGGATCGTTTGATTCCGTTAATATTGCTTTAAATACTCTCATTTACAAAGTCCGACCTATTTGGATCGTGATAGTATTTACTTTTCAAAGTCCGAGTCGCAACCCGATTCGTTGATTGCATGTCATTTAATACGCGTTTTTCCCGTAAAAATCGTTAACAATGTAATGCCCGGTTCAAAACCGGAGTTCGTCCTTCGAACTCTCTTTCAAAACTTGCGAAATGACATTTGGCCTCCAAACGCTCATCTTCAAACTAAAAGCTGCCATTTGACACATAAAATCATTTAATACGTTTTTTCCCGTAAAAATCGTTAATAATGACTTGCCCGGTTCAAAACCGGAGTTCGTCCTTCGAACTCTCTTTCAAAAGCTCAAAATCGACGTTTGCCACGCAAACGCTCATTTCAAACTCAAAACCGACGTTTGCCACGCAAACGCTCGTCTTTTCGAACAAAGTCTTTTCCTAAGTTTTTGCTACCAATAAAAACGACACCATTTTCAATAGCCGTTTCTCAACATTTGGGCTCAAAATACAAAAACCGTGTGGCGACTCCTCATTTTCCTTCCCATGAAGCGAGGTCTCAGACACCAACACCCCGCGAAAGACAACCGCGTTTCACGTCTGCGCGAAATCCCGGGTAATTTCAGGTAGGATCTGGAGTAGGAGTTGGAGCGAAGTCAGAAGGAGGAGTAGGCATTGAACATGGCAATAATAGCTCGCTGACCGCAGGCCCATTGGGAAATAGGCTAGCAGTAGCGACTTCCAATGTTAGCTGCTCCTCACCCCACCTCAGCGTATCAAGAGCATCCATGAGGCTGGGGACGGTGACCGCGGCAACAAGAGGCAGAGTGGAGGCTGTTGCTGCGTCCAAATTATCAATATCATATTTTGTCAGAGGGATCAATGCGTGCCCGGACATGCATTATAGATCGGTGGCGATCAAAGAGCCAATGATGGCCAATTGTTCCAAAGTAAATTTGCCCGTGGTCGCAAAGTTCCGTAGCTGGGTCTTATTGGTAGCATCAAACTGAGAAGATTACTCCGCTAATATCTCATTCTTATATTATTGGGAGTTTATGAACTCTTCTACAGCCTCCTTGCGGGGAGTGTCAAGCTGGGCGTCTTTCTCGAGCTGGAACTGCTTCAGAGGAAGTAGTTCTTCAGATAATTTGTCCACTTGAGCCTCCAAGTCGAGTACTTGATTCTTGGTGGCCTCCAGCATGCTCTTTATATTCCTCCACTTTTTTCTCCAGCTGCTCTTTCTTCCCGCGGAATTCATCCCGCATGCCCTTGACCCTCTCTAAGGATTTGAGCGCCTCATCATGTTTTTCACAGAAGTGTTTGAGGTCAGACTTTTTCTCTCTCAGAGACGCGGCCAAGGCATCCTTATCCTCCAAAGCCTTCCTCAAGGCCTTGTTCTTATCAGTAATGGAGGCAGCCTGCTCGTATGTTATCTATTTGAGTCTCATGGTGTCATTAGCCATCTGTAAAAAAGGAGAAACGCGGTCAGTGATCAGTGGTCAGGCAAAATAGAAAAAAAAGGGAGGAAAAGAAGTAAAGGATTACCTCAGTAGCCATGAGGCCAATATTTCCAGCAAGGGTAGAGGCATTCAACTTTCCCCCCCACCCCTTGGTAGGCAGTAGACCCTGTTCAAAAGGCCAAGCCCTACCACCAAATTGTGACCCCTATGAGAATAGAGGTCAACTCCTTGCACCAGGGGCACCTCCCCATTTTGGTTACTCAAGCTCCACGCAGCTTAACGGGTGTCTATATTTGAAATGGCGGAGCAGATAGATCCCGATCTGGCCGGTGAGCTTGGGGTGCTAGATGTGATAACTTCGGGCTGCTGGGTTCTCTGTTGTTTGTCCCTGCCAGCATCCTCAGCCTCTGATTGGCTCCTCTTCCTCCCTTTATCAATTGAGCAGTAAGGGCAGCACGGTCAGCAGTCGGACTGTAATCACGACCGGACTGCGGTGTCGGAGGGAGGTCCTTTATTTTGGGCACCCCACGGGCAGCGGCCAGAAGGCCACCAGAAGCCCTATCAGCAACGGGCAGTACCACCCCGGGGGTCGGTGTCTTCTTTAAGGCCTCTTGCCTTTACTTATTCTCCTTGGCTAATTGGTGAGCTATAGCTGCCTTTGATTCCGACTGGGACACCTTGGGGGTCATTGTTGGATCTGTTGGATCTACATCAAAGAAAAAGGAAGAAGTGATTAGACCGCAGTTCAAAAGCAAACTCAAAAAGCAAAAAATCAAGTCCAAAAGATAACATCATAAAAAGGCAAAAGTAAGAGACCGATCCACGCTGGAGGCTCGTAGACCGCGCCCATCATACAAGTGCCACATTTGGATTCAAAATCGAAAGGCTCGTGGACTCTCCAGTCCGGATCACGGAGTAGGGGCTCCATTAAAACCCTAGTGGCATAGTAGCTACCTTCCCTTTGATTTGCCACCCCTGTGTAGATCAGCAAAGGTTCGGTGTCTATGATCGCGCTCACGTCAAAGACCGGGCTAACTCCCTCCTTAATAAAATGGGCTAGATATTTGGCTATGGCAACCTGGAGGCTCTCCGACTTAGATGGGCTTGGATAGAACTGGCAAAAACCCTAATTGGGGCCACACCCTCTGGTCTAGGGAAGCTCCAGCCAAAGCGGCTCTCGATCACGAAGATATTTTTGGTGTTTCGCTGATCAAATTGTTGGTTGGAGGAAAAAAGGTGCGGGCATAATTGTTTTTGGTTTTCAGGCCAAGATTGCCATTGGTTATTTGGTTTGAGTAATAGGCATAAATCCCAGAAAGAGAAGGTTTTATAGCCAAGAACCCTACACACCACTATGAAAGAGACAAGGGCTCGGACAGTATTTGGGGTAAGGTGAATAGAAAGGCATCTATTGAAGTCTAGGATTGGACAGGAAGCCTATGTCCGTTATCAAACTGGGCACCGTAGAAGATGCAGGCTTTATTATCCCCGTGGACATCGGCCAAAGTCTCTGGTCACAGCTTCCCCTTGTGCTCCTCCTCCTGCATACCGCAGACGTAGAAGGAGTTGGGATCTACATTGAAAGTAGTGTATAACTCCTCATCCATCACTCTGCAGGGTCCTCCTTTCTTTTTCTTGTGACCGCGGCCAGAAGTGGAGGCACTAACCTGACTTTTTCCATGAGCAACAACGGTCTCTGCAGGACCCTTAGCAAAAGCATTCACGATCTCAACTGCGCGTTGTGGTGTTTCTACCGCCATGCGGTCTAGGGCTTCGCAGTCATCAACCTCTGTCTGCAAGCTACTGAAGGAGCCAAAGAGATCAGAATTTGACTCCGAGGAAGAAGACTCCCCTCCTCTAACTTCCACCACATCCATATCCACCGCTTCATCATCGTTACTCACCAGATTCACCACCGTTCTAGGTTGGGCCTCTATTTGGGCAGCGGGTTCAACAACGGCCAAGAGGTCCGCGGTCAATGGAAGATTCAGGTCAACCTCGGGCTCGATTGGAGCATCAGGGGCCACAACAACCTCGGTCTCATCCATTAGGTCTACTTTCTCCCAATCAGTTATCACCCTATTCGATAGGTCTATTCGAGCTCTCCTCCCCAGCTATTTAGCATTCAAAGCCTGATAGCGCCCTCGGGGAAACCTGAACAACACCCCGATCACAAAATTTCTAAAGCGGAGGTGGTCACCTAGAACTAACATATCTCCGAACAAGTACATCCTCTTCTTGGCTTCCCACAACGAGGGTGAACCCAATTTCCCCAGCCATATATGACTGAGAAGTACTTGAAGCCCTCAAGGGATGGTTTAACTCAAGAGGTAGAAACCTTCCTGTAAATTCCACCGGATTTCTTGTCAACGACGAAAGTATCAGGGGTTGTGCCATCTTCTAACTCTACGGGACGCTCCATTCTATAAGTCATTTTGACAAAGGGAACAAGAGATAAGAAGAAAGAACGAAAAAGTGAATCACTTACGGAAGAGGATTAACATGAAGGAAAGCTTAAGGAAGCTGTGCAAACTTTCTCTCTCTAGATGCAGTTTCAAACTCTGAGGGTGATAAAAGAATAAAAGGGAAATAAGGTTTGATATTTATAGGCCAAGAAAATACTGGTCAATCCGTATTAACGAGCACACAAATCATATTCTCTTGAATCATGAATCAGCGGAAGCTTTAAATTTTGAATTTATGGCGGTTAGCATTTATGACGACCTTTATAATTCGTGAAACGTCACCTCTGTACCTGACACGCGCAGACGCTTCAACTGTTAATGCAAGGGAGTCAACACAAAATCAGTGAAAAAACCACAACACTTGTGCTCGCGAAGGCAGTCAGACCGCAGACCGAGCTTTATATATATAGCTACCCGCTCGAACCATAAATAATCTAACTCTCGAAGTTAGGGGCCACTGATGAGCCAGGACCTTTCAGACCGGGCCCAAGCTCAATCTGGTACAAATGCCAAGTATGATGTGGCACCTCTAGGCCCTCGATCCCCAAGACTGCGATCATGAAGACCGCATTAGCCGTGATCGAGTCCATCCAAGACCGTGTTGACCATGTTGACCGTGGTCTAATACCAGACTCCCGGTTAAAGTCAAGGCCAATAAGACAAGGGTCCATACCTGCTCTGACACCAAGGACAGATCCATCACTATCACATTAAATGGTGGCTCAGGCGCCTATCTACGCGTAAGGCGCCGCACCAACTGTCGCCTGCTTCCCATATCGTTGTCCAATCAGAGACATCCCCCTACAGTAATTATCACTTTATTGTACGAGCCAACCAGGCGCGAACACGTGTCCTAGTCAAAAGGCATACATCTCCTACAGGGCTGACGTCATCCAACGGCTCCCTCATACAATATATACTCTCACTTGTCCTATTGGGTAAGGTAAGTAACAATTTAAGGGGGCATTTGGTTGGTGGTAAAGTGGGGGAATGGAATGTCCAATTTCATTCCCCCAAAACCTTTGGCCTGTTTGGTTGAAGAATTTTTAAAATTTTCATTCCAACGAAATGGCCAATTCCCTCCCTGGAAGGAATTTGTCATTCCTTTCATATATGGGAGAAATGGCCAATTCTTTCGGGAATGAAAAAAAAAATTTTTTTGACCAAAATACCCCCAAACCCAAACCATCCCTACCCCCTACCCACCCCTACCCCACCCCACCCCCAACCCCCACGAAATTTTTTTCCCTACCTACTCCCTCCCCCCATCCAGCCCTGCCCTACCCCTCCCCCCCCCACCCTCCACCCCCACGAATTTTTTTTCCCCTACCTACCCCCTCCCCCCATCCCGCCCTACCACCCACCCCCACCCCCCCACCCCCACAAAATTTTTTCCCCTACCTATCCCCTCCCCATCCACCCTCGCCCTACCCCCCCCACACCCCCCACCTCCACAAAAAAAAAAATTCCCCTACCTATCCCCTCCCCCATCCACCCGCCCTACCCCTCCCCACCTCCCGCCCCCACGAAATATTTTTTACCTACCTACCCCCTCCCCATCCAAATCCCGCCCCTACCCCCCATGAAAAAAATATTTTTACTCAATTTGCATACCCCCTACCTACCCCCCTCCCACCCACCCACCCCTCCCTCCAAAAAAAAAAAAAAATTAAAAGAAAAAAAAAGGTAAATTGAATATTTTATATGCTTCATTCCATTCCTATAATTTATATTTTCAAATTAAACATAATTTGTCAAAAAATTAAATGACAATTTCATTCCATTTAATGTCAAACTTATTCGAGACCTTAACTTCTAACGTAAATTCAAGAAATTTAGCAATCTCCCGACCAGAATCGCACCGACAAAAAAAAATAAAACGTTGACTGAACTCACTAAATTGCAACAGTCAGAACAGTCCCATGCTCACTGCACGTGTTCTTCTCTCTCTCTCTCTCTCTCTCTCTCTCTCTCTCTCTCTCCCTTTCCCTCTCAAGATTCCAACTTTAAATGAAAAAAACTCACTCATTGGATGATCAACCTACCCATCAATCAGTTCATTCAGAACAGCAGACGAATTAAAGGGTTTTTTTTTTCATGAAATTGTAGGAAAAAAAAAAAAGGGAAAAGAATGCCAAATTGGGGTCTGAGAAAGTGCTGCAATCATGACCAAATTGTGTTCTTAGTAACTCTTGCTGTCTGCTCTGTAATCATCCTCACGGTTTGTGTTTCTCTTTCTATCTTTCTTAATTTTGGGGGGTTTCTATTCTTGCACCTTATGAGACTGATTTTGATTAAAGAAATCCCTAATCTTGTCAAATTGATTCTAAGATATGAAAAAGTCCACTTTTGTTTTGAACATGTTTGTACCCATATATTATTTGTTCTGATTGGAGTTTGGCACCAAATAAACTTTCATGGTATTCTTGAATGGTTTTCAAGTACTCCAGTCACTACTAGTACTCACTAGAGTGAGAAAGTCTATTATTTTCAGCTGAAGCCTATTTACTACCTCCCACTCATAATAAGCGTTTTAGTTGTACAAATATTTAAGCAACCTGATTTACTTGTTTATACCATTGTGAAATTGCACTCTAGAACTATTTTCTTGTGGGGAAAAACACTTATTTGGGGTCAGATTTAAAAAGAAAGTGTGACACTTGTTATAATGTGAACGAGGGAGTATCTTTCTTTGAAGGGTGCAACTCTTTCTTTGAATTGGTCCATTCTTATGGGTCAAAATTATTTAAAAAAATAAAAATTGGAAATGTTGCAGTGCAGAGTATATGTTTGATCCTAAATTTGGATTAAGTAGTACATTTTTCATATTGGGTTTCAATTATCCTAGCAATCTTGTTTTGGTTTATGAGATATTGTTTTCCCCCTTTTGTAGCTATGGAGAACTGTACTTTTGCTGCCATTCAAGCTTGTCACCGTTTTTCTTCATGAAGCAAGCCATGCTGTTGCTTGTAAACTTACATGTGGCCATGTAAGCTTCTCAAAACTTATTATCTTTTTTTTGTGTGTGTGAATATCGCGAGTTTCATAGCGAGAAGTAACAAAATGACTTACCTGAAATTGCGTACATAGCAATTTTATATGCAAAAGGCTAGATTAATTAGTTTGAATCTTGGATATACAGGTGGAGGGAATCCAGATTCATGCAGATGAAGGTGGAATGACCCAAACGCGTGGTGGTGTATATTGGTTTATCTTGCCAGCAGGATGTAATTCCTTTTTCCATACAGATAAATTTCATACGGAGTATTTTTTTTTTTTTTGCCTCAAGCACGGATCAGTGCATAATTCTTCGTTAATATAGTACACGTTTTTTTTTTTTTTAATCCATTTACCTTCGTGATTTATAAATATTGGGATTTTTTTTTAATCCATTTACCTTCGTGATTTATAAATATTGGGATATTACTTAAAATCTTTGAATGTATCTTCTGACGAATGCAAGTATAGTAAACGCTTGGTGGTTGCTTTTCCAGATTTGGGCTCATCATTTTGGGGGATGGCTTTGATACTTGCATCAACAAATCTTCTCGCATCGAGAATTGCTGCTGGATGTTTGGCTGTTGCTCTTGTCGTCGTCCTTTTCATAGCTAAAAATGTGAGTCCCGGTCACTCTTCTTCCGCTTCCTACTAACAAGTTCCATAATAAGAAGTTTTAAATCTTCATTTCTCACACACAAACACACTATCTTTTGCTAATTCATTAAAATGTAACTGCATGTACTCAAAATCGTTGCAAAAGTTGCATTGTTAGACACTCTAATAATTCCGAGTCTTGTGTCATTCAAACAGTGGACACTTCGGGGGCTTTGTATTGGTATGATCTTCTTCACACACGCTCAATGTGTGTTTAGGAACTCAACTCCAAGCCTTTCAGATTGGAATTTGGAAAGAACAGATTGAATTCCATGGAGCTAAAATTACTCTTCTGATTCCAATTCAAAGGCTTGGATTCGAGTAGCCAAAAATAGCCTGAAAATACTTGATTGCGAGTTGTTCATACAGGCTTTAACAAATGGTTTGTGTTCATGCATTTCAATCATCAGGATTCATTATCTTCCTTGCTGTAGTTTGGGTTTTGCAAGAAACAACAAAAGTCAGAGTTCTTCGATACATCATTTTGTTCATTGGTATTATCACATTAATACTTGCGTTATCTTTAGTATTGATTTGTCGTTATATTTTGATGAAAGAATCAAACTTGTGTATGGTTTCAAAATTTGCAGGGGCGATGAACAGCTTATTTTCAGTATATGGTATGATCTCTCAGAAACATTTACTAGATCAAAGAAAAGGGTATATATGGAATATTAAGTAGGCGTTTAAAATACGTCTTTGTTGCAGATATATATGGTGACTTAATCTCAAGAAGGGTTCACACGAGTGATGCAGAGAAGTTTGCAGAAGTTTGTCCTTGTTGTAATGGTGTTGGATGGGGTCTCATTTGGTGAGCACCTTCATAAATTTTTCATTTTAATTATAAAAATTTCTCGGTTTTTAGTTGGTGAAGGCAATCTATCAGCGAGGCGCTCCCTCCACAAGGTTTTATAATTTGATCTTGTCGTTTTGTTCCTAATGAAGAATATACTCTTCTTGCAGGGGACTTATATCACTCATATTTCTTGGTGTTGCTACGTACCTTAGTCTTGTGATCCTGGATTGAGGTATATCCTCTCTCTCTCTCTCTCTCTCTCTCTCTCTCTCTCTCTTCCTCTCCCTCCCCACATGGTGGTGAATTGACCCCATTCACGTTGGGTTTTGCAGCATATTTAACGTTGACTTAGCTGAATCTCCAAGAACAGGCGCGTAGAATGACATAGCTAAGGCTTTGACCGATTAATTTTAAGATAGTCTCGGGAGTTGAACCAGCTAAAAGAACTCAATCGTTACACTGATTACAGATTGTATTCAGAATCTTGAGGCTCCTTCCTATTATCTGGGAAAGTTTCTTGCCACATGAAAAGAGATACAGATATAGATATAGCACGTAGGAGAGTCTTCATAGATTGACGAAGAAAGCCCAAGTCAATGCTTCGTTATTTATTGGGCGTTGACTTGACATTAATTGTACAATAGCTCGATTTGAGAGAAAGTTGACTTGAATATTGATTGGAATGTGATTTTGTCGGATGTATAATGTCCCATTTGTATTAGTATATGCGAGACTTAACTTATTTTTTTTCTATATTCAGTCCGTTCCACGTGAGTATAGGCCAAAAACAGTGTATGCTTGCTCCGGCACATTATTGTATGTCATGTATAGTCAAACAATTTTTTTAGAAAAATGAACATTCATTTAGAGATTGAAACGGATGAAATACTCATTACGGAGTATATTAAATTCAACTTTCTTTATTTCCTTAAAAAGTCAAAATGAACACAATCATTTATGGATGGAGGACATTACGGGGCGGGAAACAGGGTTTTGTTTGATGACTAAATATCCTCGTGAAATTCTAAAATTTGGTAAGTTTACAAATGATGAAACCATTACGAACTTAAAAGGGGCTGTCAAAATCCGTCGCTTGAACTTATGTAGAACTGCTGAAGGAGGAGGCTTGTAGTGATTCTTCAAATAGATCACAAGAAGTAGCCCAAAGCTCCTTTGAAAGTTTGGTGTTGTAAGAAAGTGCTGAAGAGTCTAAGGTTCTACCATTTCCACCAAAAAAGTAAACCCCTGATATTTCCTGAAAATCAACATACTATTTATCAGCTGAGATATGATGGCCAGAAAAAAAATAAGGCACAATGTAACACAACAGAGGTTGCAAAAAATAATTAACTTTTCCACTCAAGATTTTGATGTCAGGACAGAAAATTCTCTCAACCAATGTATTATTATACTCCCTCCGTTCCGGAATGATAGTCTCACTTTGATTTTGTTGCTCAAACTCAATTGAATTTTGACCATAAATTTATGAAAATTTGATAATTCCCATGGAAGTACAAAATTTGTCCTTTGTAGTGCATCAATAACAATTTTTAGAATTTCATAAGAATAATCAATGTTTTATAAAAAAAGTCATCAAATCTCAATTGAGTTGGCCATCAAAATGGAAGTGAGACTGCCTTTCAGAGACGGATGGAGTAGAACTCATCCAACTCATCATGATATCAACAACTAAACTAGAGGTAGAAGACGACCAAACCAACAAGGACGACAATAAGTACAAGTGCATGCGGCTTTTCTCATGATCCCTCATCTTCATTGGACTGAAAGTAAAGGCTAAAAGGTACTGTAATCATGTAATGAACACCAGGTAAATGGGCAAAAGGCTGGAGTGAAGTTGAGAATATCACAACAAAACAGTAAAAATGTCCAAGTTCACTAAGAGGCCATTTTGCACCCTACTCATCATGATTTCATAGATTTTTTCCTTAATAATAATGTATAATAATGATCTACAAACCTCATTGTACTATATGTTGACGTGAGTGGGTTGTTTGATGATCTTGCATATAAATTGGAACGGAATTGTCGAAAGATACCTGTAGCCCCTATCCAAGGACACTACTTTTCTGCGGGTATTAAAAAATATCTTCTTTCTTCATAGTAAACACAAGTGACACTTCATGTTAAGGAACAACAATAAATTTATATGGATACGGGTGGGATTCTAGGATGTTGCATTTGAAGCTGAATGAAAATACTGAAAAGTATTCATGTAACCGTCCCAAAGTAATTAAGGACCAAGGCCTGCACTAAAGTATCCTACTTTCTGTGAGCACTGTAAATACCTTGTTTTTCATAGTAAACATAAGTAACACTTACTATGTTACCGGGACTTTTTTATGGTCGACTGGGTGCCGGTACTTGTCTCGACCCAGATGAACAAGACTTTAAGGATAGTGCGGACTCGGCTCAAGCGGTTTCGAAAAATAGGGTCCAGGTAATTGGTCAAGGCACAAACCTACATATTTAATACTGCATGTCCAATCTTTACTTGTACATTTTCTAATATGATATAAGTAGTGAAATATAGTCATGTTTGGAGTTATATTTACCAATAGTTGAAAGCTAATTATATTGAAAGTTCAAAAAAAATGACTGAAATGTGGTATGACCATATACATCTCGAAGTTCCAAAATCGGCCCCACACCCATATCTGCATACTCACATGCATGCGGACAAATGCTTTGAGAGGAAAGTGAAGACTCATTGTACATGGATCACAGATCTTAACAAAAAAAATAAAAAAAATCCCTAACTCATTTACATGCAAGCATACAAGATAAACAACATTTAAAATGCTGAAAAGAAATCCAGAAACCATATATGCAGGACCCCATACTGCTCTGAAAAACAGGATGAAATAAGCCAAACCCTGACTAGCAGATTTAAAAATTACAGATCAACGCAGCAATACCATACAAACATGTAAGAGACAATTCCGTAATGGAAAAATCTGGAAACATACATATATGTTGGAGTCAGTTGAAATAAGATAAACTCATTAGTATAAATAGCTTACAGGAGGGGCAAGAGCTGCATCAATAACTGAACGGATTCCAGATTCGGGTGACTGCAGAAGGCCCAGAAGTTTAAGCATACAAAAGGCAAACTGAGAAAGATAAAAAGGAACTTCACGCATGATGCTGGTTTTCACAACTCCAGGATCTGCTGCACTTTATTGGTGAATAAACCAGAAGAAAGAAGCAGTTAGTTAAAAGAGTTACTGCTAACAGCATGCTTTTTCTTGGAGAGTTTGCTTGCAAGGCACGGGAGCAAAACACAATGATTAAATTTTATTTAAAAATGGTACTCCCTCCGTCTCAAAATGAATGTCCAAAAATATTTTTAAAAAATGGACATTCATATTGGGAAGGAGGGAGTACAAGATTTCAAACTCAGTTGTATTTCGCTTATGCGCAAATCACTGTACCATGATAAAGGGTGAAACCAAATAGTCACCAAATGAAGGATTGGAATAGTTCATCAGTTCTTCACAAGAGAGAGAGGTAGCTTAGGATCTATCCATTTTGAGTTTGTAACTAGGCCCATAGTATAAAAGGCAATTGCCTCCAACTCAATGAAAGGTCTCTCTCTCTCTCTCTCTGAATCCTTTCATTAATCTTCTTATCGAGTACATAGCTTCCTTGGTAGACTTTCATGGATAAAACCAAGCTCATTCTTTGATAATTCCGTCTACTTCTTAGTGTTTTCAACTTCTCTCTCCAGAGTTTTCAGTAATTAATACCCCTATGATTTGAACTTCTTTAAATGTCACCTTTATGCTTGTATATTGGAACTATAATACTTTTAATCCACTTACGGCATTCTCTTTGCCGTCATGATTATGAAAAAAACATTACCAGCCAAGACACTCTACGTTCTAAATATTTCCATGTCTAAACCGCAATTCCGGCTGGTCCTAAAGCCTTCCCAATTTTCATCTTTCTTAAAAGCAAATTTTACTTAATTAATTCCACAAAAAAAAAAAAAAAGTAACGCCACATCCAGCATCAGTACTACGCTCATCTAATCAAGCGCCTTGCTTGCATTTAATTTAAAAAAAAAAAAAAGTATTTTCCATGTTTCTTCAATATCTTCATCCTTGACTAGGACCCTCGAATTTTCATGGTTACCACATTTTATCACACTCAAATCTCTAGTTATCCTCTCTTAACTTTGTGAGTTTGTATGTATTCTGTTCACCATCTTTTGTATCCACTTTATTAATGGAAATCTTAAATGCCTTAAACTTAGCTTTTCTCACAGCTTTCTTCACTTTTTTTTTTATTTTGCAAAAAAAATAGTCCACTTAATATTTCTGAAGACGTGTGCTGCAAGTCACTGTTAACACATTGAGCATATTTACAACCTACATCTCGACCAGCTTGTCTTAAATCTTAGTAAATGTTAGACAAGGAACAACAATATATACAAGCTTAACACAACCCAACGCTCGACCAGATTAGTGGAAATATGAGGAAATAAGCATGCCAGGTCAATCGACAGAAAATCCAAGTAAAAGTATTATGTTTATAGTTGCAATGAACCATTGAAGCAACCGAGATCGTTAGCAGATAATTTGAAGGCAAAAGGTAATGAAGCACGTACATGACAGAGACCTGCTGAGATTTTTCCGTGCAATACAGCTGCCGATGAAGCTCATATGAGAATAACAATAAGAATACTGTGGAAAGAACATGGGATGAAAGGTTATCAATGAAGACAAAGAATTAAACATGTGTCTATGAATAAAATGTTGCTTACATTTGGAACACTCATAGACATGAGCACAAGGATAGTATTTTAAATATGAAAAGCACTTGCCAGAAACAGTTTCCTTGTCAACCTGAACATCATATACTGAAGGAACAAAAATGCAATAAAAATTAGTATCTAAAACTCTTGACAAGGAAATTCCAAAATAACATAAAGATTTGCAGCTTTGTGTCGGGTGTGCAAGATTTTTCTGGACCGGACCAAACCAATACTTATGGTCTGCTTCTGGTTCCAACTGGTCAGGTACCAGTTCTGAGAAATTCAACCACCGCTTAGAACCAGACCGGTCAAATAATACACACATACTCCCTCCGTCCCAGGAAATGGTTCACCATTTTTGGCCCGGCACGCAAATTAAGGAAATAGGTGGGAAGGAAAAATGTTGTGAGTGTAATTTGAAAATAGGAGAGAGAATTAGTGGAGGAAATAGTAAATTTAAAAAGTGTTGTGAGTGTAATAGTGAATTAGGAGAGAGAATGAGTGGAGGAAATAGTGAGTGGGTATAATAGAATATTAATAAAACTTTTCCATTTTAGGAAAGGTGAAGCTTCAAACGGGACGCCATTTTGGGTAAAAGGTGAAGCATTTTCGGGGACGGAGGGAGTATATATAAACTCTTAGGTGCCTATTTGAACTCCTGACTAATTTTCCTATGAGAATTGATAAGGCATCGTATCAAGTCATGATAGAAGGTAGCTTTGTGTGGTTGGTGCTGTTAAGGTTGCTATGAGGAGTTCTTTAGTGGTATGGATTAAGGGCTTCTTAACAGGAATATGGTCTTCAAGTTGTTAGTCATGTATTGCAAGAGTGAGTCACAACAGAAAATTTTAGCCAGCATTTACAGTGATATTCATTCAGTTCCAATAATAAGGACATCCAGTAAGCAGCTCATGCGCCTTCTGGCAGTTGGTAGATACACCCGTGTAGACTGGAGACAAGGATAATCATGCAGCTTAAAACTTTCGTTGCCGAACCAGACCGGAACCAGACCAATAAAACCAGAACAAGTGTATCGGTTCTCATATGTATTGGTTCGGTTCTGATTCTAAATTTCTCTAGAAGCATAATATTGGTCCATAGTATTGGTTCCATGATTTGAATATAAAAACCGGACTGAACCAGACCATTGAACACCTCCAATTTTGACACAAAAGTACGAGTTACTAATTAACTCAAAGGAGATAACAAGGACCATAATGAGTGGAAACAACTTTTCCTGTGTGGACATATAAAAGTCTATCACTTCAGCATATTTTGTTATATCTAAACGATAAACATTTCTGACATTGACATCTAGTTATAACTTGAAGAGTGGTGTCATACCCTGAAAGCCATCATCTTGGTCATGTTGCACAATGTGGAGACATAGAAGAAAGAATGACAATGTTGGAGTGTAAAAAAAAAGGGAGGATTATATTCCAGTTTTTGGTAGGAATATATATCACCCGAGTCTTTCTAATGGTGCATGCTTCACATAAAGAAGAGTAATAGAAGGACGTCTCACCATTACGATGCGTAAAGGATGTCACATTGACAATCCGGGAAGGACTGGGGCTGTTTTGTAGGAGCGGTAGTAGAGCTTTGGTAAGAAAGAATGCACCAACGTAATTCGTCCCCATCATTCTAGAATACAGGGGACATATATAAGCATGCAACCTTTATATATGGATAAAAACTAGTCATGCGTTATAGAAATAACTGAGGAGCTTGAGACTAAGATAATTTCTATTCTATTCTTTGACATGACGGATTATGACATTTCAGAAAGAAGGGGAGAAGTAAAATGAAGCAGTTAAGATCAAACGACAAGCACAGGTATTATCAGGGGCTTAAAGAAAAGTTTGATGGAACTGGCTTAAGCATTTCACCAATGACCATGGTTATAATTTAGTGCATCTTCTATAAGATGAAACTTATTATTCTGTTGTTTGCCAAAGCTGTGTTTGTCTTTAGCATACAAGGGAGGGAACAAATTTTTTCCCAAAAAATAGTAAAGAAAGCACAATAGATTATTTACTCATCATAGCCTTCAGTGGTGGGTCTAAATGACGTTGCCAGGATGCCAGCATTATTTATCAGGAGCTGGATAGATGAATGCATGTCTGAATCCAATAGCCACTGTTGAAGGGAGTTTTTGAACTGCATTACTGACTGAAAGGATGATAAATTGATCTGAAAACCTTTTAGTTTGGCATCTTTATTTTGCCTCCTGATATCTGATGTAGCCTTGTCATGCAACCAAGAATAATTTCAAGATAAGTATTGTTGGGAGGTCCAGATATCATAAGTTATTGATATGCAGTATACCTTTGACAGTAGATCGGAAGACCTTCCAACTGCAGGCATGCAATGAATTTTAGTTCCATCTCTGATAGTTAAATACACACGCGCACAGACACACAAGTGCAGAGATTAAGACAGTATCCAAGAGATAAAATTAGAGCAAAGGAAACAACTGTAGCTCAGTGTATGTTATTCAGTCAATGAAAATTGTAACCTCTACAACTAGTTCCTTTTAGGTCGAAAAATAAGAATAGACATTAATTTTACTCTCCCTCCATTCCCAAATAAAGGTCCAAAAAAATTTCAAATTTCTCTTGATCAAGAGTAAATTTGGACATTCATTTTGGGACAGAGGTAGTAAAAGAGAAGTATTCCCATGGATGCCTTTTGTTCTTCTCCATTCCTCCGTTCCTACAAGTTTCAAACCTATGCCCACCAGATTAGACACTTGACCAACCCTTACTCTAAGGAGATTAAGTGCTTGGTGAACTCGATGAGACACCTGTCTCTGCAGAGAAGGTGATACAGTCAGTTGGGAAAACCTGGAAGCTTTTCCCAATTAATTGCCAGGAGGCCAAGGGCTGACAAATTCCGGACTTGTTTTTGAGGCATAAAGGTATATACTAGAATGCAGCAGTAAGTCTAAAATGTGACACACAAAAAAACAAGTCACCTCAAGCAAAATTGGGTTCTGTCACAGTCATACACACGCCCTATTTTATAAGACTTCCCTAAAGAAAACCTATATTTTTTCTGACAGTCGTTTTCCTTCTTTTCAATATTAACCTTCTTACTGGTGGTTCATAATTGTCTACTATTCTTCTGCCATATGTTACCTAATTCGGCTAAATATCCAGCTTTTTTTAACATTTACTATATGTTCTTAGAATGATGGATCGGATAGAAAGATTAAAGCATATAACATCTTGGTGGGCATGGCAAATTATTCAATACTTCTGGAGTAGGAGCTATTTAATAGCCACCTTAACAGTATTTTCTAAGTGGAAATAATGAAAGTGATAAATTTCTCTCTTTGTACACACTGTGAACACATAACAGCCTATCGTCGTCTCCTTTTCCAAGGATATAGTTCCTTTGATATTTACATAGTTATTGTCAAAACTCACTCGAGGTGTGTGCACAGGTACTAAGCTAGTCAATGTTTATGTGCTAGCAATCCTTACAACCCAGAGAAGTGTACTCATGCATGCATCCACACTGTGGAGCATGGACAACTAAAAGCTGAGCAACACATAATCTGAACTATTTAGATGTAAAAAGAAGGAAAGATAACTTGTATACCGAGAACAACGTAGAAACCTTCCTTTGAAAGTGCAAGAGCAGCTGCAGCACCCAAACCAGATGTTGCCTGCAAGTATTGACAGAACTGAATAACGATACCCAAGACTTCACATGGCATACACATGCAACCCTTGGTTAGAGGTTAAAGGAACATGATTCAGACAATTTGGAAAGAACATCATCTGATTTGCATTTGTAGATTGGTCGTACTCCCTTCATCAAGATGGTCTCACTTTCCTTTTTGGTTTGACCTAAAAAGATGGTCTCATTTCTAACCAGGGGAATAATCATAGTGCAATTTCAAGAGGGTACAACCAAGTAAGCACCATTCATAAAAAGGTTGACTTGTTAAATGGGACTATCTTTTTGGGACAGTGGATACGACATTGTTTTCATTCTCAGGTGCATTGAATATTAATTCTTTCAAGCAAAAAAAATCACTTGTGTTTTCTTAAAAATCAAAGAGATTTTGATGCAAAAACTGAGAGCCATTAATCCACAGGCCACCCCATCTTCCCAACCTTCTAGACTTTCTAGACAACAACCTTTGCTCAAATTATTTCTTTCTCACTATTTCTGAATTTTTGTTTTATTGTCTGTACTTATTCTTTATGTAAATCTACAAATAAATCTATGGCTCGCCTTTGGTTGTTTTCGGGAAAGTAAAGTTAGTCCATTGTGAGATAGAGCACCTTAGTAACAAATGATGCAAAGTTCGAAACTTGCAGGTTAAGGCTATTTACCATAAAGGGTAGCACCCTTTGTATTGTAGTATCATGTACTTGGGTCATCTACATATAAAGCAGCCTACTTTATTTTACAAGAAAGTGAAATATGTCATTGTCAAGTTTACCATTGATCCAAAAGCTTAAGTTGATGGATAGGGGCTCAACTATGTATATCAAGCCTTAATACTCTCCCTCGCGTGTGACCCGACCACACCGAGGAGAGTTAACACGTGCAATTTTGCACAATTTAATTGGGTAAATATTTGCAAGTGGAACTATTCGAACCCTTGACCTTGCCCAATCAAAGCTCTGATACCATGTCAAGTTACCACTGATCCAAAAGCTCAAGTCGATGGATAGGGGCTCAACTATGTAAATCAAGCCTTAATAAACTAAACAAACTTTTTCATGGTACGTTGTTAAATTCCTGAATGAATTTAAAGTGAAAATTATAAGGAAAAATATATTCGAAAAAAATCCCAAATGGGGCCTTACACCGGTGACTATACAAACGGGCATTCTGGTAGCTGCTGTAGAGGGAGGAGCAGTAAATGTTGTCCCAAGTCTTTGTGAAAGATTGAAACGAGCGCAGGATTTGGATTTTGGTGAGTAGAAGCTTTGAATAAGCAACTGGAAATAAGATATAACAAGAGAGAGTGTCCACAAGACTGACATCCGCCAAAAATCAATTGTGCAGACAAAGTTTAAACTTTCTCGGAACTCCTTTACTTCCATGTTTATAATCCTCTGAAAATTTAAATAAAGTTTAAAAGAGAGGTAAGAGTTTTGCCAAATTGTAGAAGGGAAAGAAGGAACATAATACAACTATTAATATATTCAGATTGACTTACAAACCATCAGGACTTGACCTGATGGCCAGAGCACTGGGACACCAACACGGAGGTCCTGGGTTCGACTCTCTCCAGTGGTTAGAGTGGATGATTATCCCTCACTAGTTAATATTAGGCGCCTCAGCCTCTGGGGGGATTTTAAGGAAATTTCAAGTGAATTGAGGGACTTATTAGTAAATTGACTTAAAAAAGGCTTGGTTGTGAATTGACTTAAAAAGGCTTGCCTAAAGGTGGGCAAGCCTCAAAAAAAAAAAAAAAAGATTGACTTACAGAACAATGCAGAATCAAAAGCCAATCAATAAACTAACAAGACAATGCTCATGTTCATAAATAAAAGCAGGATGAACAGTATATTTCAACTTCAACAAGATGATATGCGAGTTAAGCATATACACTAAGATTCAAAACACATAAATAAATAAGGTAATCGATCATATATGTTAATAATTTATGAAATTCTTTGTTTATTTTGTTTTTTAGAGAAGGTAAATCTGCAAAGCCCAAGAAATGTCGTTCGTGGGAACAATTAAAACATAATTTGACAGTGGCATAACTATACAAGTTTGGGTACACACGGAGTGGCCATAGAATTCTGTCTTATTGAATTTGGACCAGGATCGCTAATCCTCGTGAAGAATCAAGGCCTCCTACAAGTGGCCATGAGTAGCAATAAGAGACAATGCTAGTAGCTCTCTAGACATAAAGGAAGTTGGCATGTTTGAGGTCTTCAAGTCAGCCTAACTCTATCCCCCTCCCACCGAGAGATAGAAGAGTGTATTTGCAGTCATATTATGTAGACTCTAGGGAACATCTAAAACTGATTATAAGATGACTTTCTCACTTATGTGAATAACTGAATCGGGAAGGGCTGGAGGTAAAACTACTTGTGATTTGTAGTGGGAACAAATAGTGTGAATATTTGAGGTGACTGGACAAAAGTGGGTGTGTCCTAGCTCGATTATCACATTTTTGCACATTCATTTTCTAGGCTTTGGGAGAGACAAGGATGTAGCCTAATTATGGGGTTGGGGTTCAGCTATTTTTTGGTGTTTAGTGATGGAGAGAAACAACAGGATTTTTCGTAATCAACGAAGATTTTGTTGTGGGGAGCGAGTAGTTTCTGTAGCTTATCTCAGGGCATCAGCTAACAGTGCTTTCGGATTTGAAGCGGAACTGGGCTGTTGCGATTGTGTAGTGATGCTACCAGAAAACAAGATTGGCTGAATGCACCACACGTCGACTCTACGTAAGGAAATCTTGCATGATTGTCCAGCTCAGGCCTGCACAGTGAACACCATAAGCCAAGCCGGGGGCTTCTCCGGCTAAAGCCCCTCCGGTGTAAGAATAAGTGTCTGTAATGAAGAAAGCTCAAAATTGAAAAGAATGGAGTTTGAGGGTAGGAAAAATGACTTACTTGACTTGGAAGGGGAAGGTTGTATATATACCTTGATAAGGTCATAAGGTGATAGGGTGATAGAGTGATATGTTGTTATCACAGCTATCCTGGATCACACGACACGTGTTTCCTTCTGATTAGCTCCCACATACTTTAGCCGGCTTTTCCACCTTTTATGGGATTTTGGGGGCGCCAACAGTTGGAGCTCTCTTATCTCATTTAATGCCAACCTTTATGTGTCAGAGATGGTCGGTCCTTTGCCTGTAACCGTTAGGGGAGATCCAGATACTTCTTAGTCGGGATGGCCATCTCGCCTGAATTGGTGATTTCGCCTGAATTGTCTCATGCAGGAATGGAGATTTAGGATAGTGGACGAGATCATCATTTCGCCAGAGTCAATGATCTCGCTCAACCTCCCCTTTGTCCCTTTTGATCAACTTGACCGGAGCGAGACCACCATCTCGCCAAGTTAGTGATCTCGCTCATCTTCTCTTAAACTTGTCCACGTGATCTCGTTCCAACAAGGCGGTCTGACTATCGAAGTTGACTTTTCCACGTGTGCCATTACTTTATGGCTGAGTCACCCATGGTTTTCATACTTTGCTTGACACTTGGATTACATTTTATTTGTGATAACTTTCTCACTTATGTGAATAACTGAATCAGGAAGGGATGGAGGTAAAACTACTTGTGATTGTAGTGGGAACAAATAGTGTGAATATTTGAGGTGACTGGACAAAAGTGGGTGTGTCCTAGCTCGATTATCATATTTTTGCACATTCATTTTCTAGGCTTTGGGAGAGACAAGGATGTAGCCTAATTATGGGGTTGGGGTTCAGCTATTTTTTGGTGTTCATGGATGGAGAGAAACAACAGGATTTTTCGTAATCAACAAAGATTTTGTTGTGGGGAGCGAGGTGCCTTCGGATTTGAAGCGGAACTGGGCTGCTGTGATTGTGTAGTTGTTGTTGTTGTTTGTTAATGCTGGTTTTTCACTCTCTTTGTGAATTCTGATGAACAACTTGTCCGTCGCTTGTATATTCTTCCTTTTAATCCATCAACCTTATTTTCTTATAAAAAATGTGTGAATATAAATATGATTTTGAAGCCAGCATGAAGGTCTATCAGAGCTTTCGATCGTTTCACAGAAGACAAATACATGTTTAGAAACGTTTAGCAATTAGGACACTTTCCCCACATGAATTAATGGTCATTCTGAATGCAAAAACTCAATCTTTACCAGCAGACAAAGGCACTTGCTAACATGAGTGCAAAACCTATGTCATAAATCAGTTTTGAATGAACATATTCAACCAAAAATAACATAAAGATGGAGAAAAGGCAGGCAGCAATAGCCGGTACACATTCGAATGGAGTATGATTCATTGGGGCATTTTGACAAACACCTTATACTCTACATTTGAATGAGAGATTTTTTGTGTTCTCTTCGTCAATTTCGATTCACATAGAACTAATTTGGTAACCCAAAAAAGAAAATCAAAATTATTGTGGGTATAATGAATCTGAAGAGAGTAAGACGAGAACCTGATCGGCTGTTAGGGCCAAAGAAGAGAGTGTTTGTTCAAAGTAAAGCTGGTGTCGTTGAATCAAGTTTACTTCAACTACCTTTTGAGTTAAGACATCTAAGTTATAACGCCCCCTTTATTTAAGAAAAATAGAGACCAAGTAGGGTTGTTATTTGTACGTTTTGTCAATTTGTGTATTTCATCCTAAATAAAAAGTCAAAAACTTGTAAAAAACGCAAACGTGTTTTACCGTCTTCTCTCTCACATAATCCACGCACAGTCACACACACAACGCAACGCAGACCCTCTCTCTCTATCCTCTCTCTCTCTAAACGCAATTGCGTCGTCTTCTTCCTCAATCCGCCCCTGTCATCTTCTTCATCTAATTCTCCCTCACCGGCGACCTCTCCACCGTCTTCTCCGGTTACAACCACAACAGCCACCACCGTGCCTCTCCTCAACAACACCAATTATCAAATCCATCGTAATTTGGAGCAATCGGTTCGAAAATTAACAATTATCAAGCAATGGAACCATCAACAAATACAGAATTAAATTAGGAAAATACCTCTCTGCCGGAATGATGAGAAGAAGAAGAAGCCGGTGGAGTGGCGGAGAGAGACGACGATTTAGAGTGATCTCCTCCATTAATATCAGTAGCGATTTCTAATCCTCCCAGTGGTATCAAACGTTCTAGATCCCTATCTTTTTCTCTCGTCCCCATGATCTGTTGTTTATAACGATTAATCAAGTGCCAGTTGGTGACTAATCAAGTGTTCGTTAATGTATTATAGAGTGCCCGTTAGTGTATAATTAAGTGCCCGTTGGTGTATAATTGAGTGCCCGTTAGTGTATAATCAAGTGCCCGTTAGTGTATAATCAAGTGCCCGTTGGTGTATAATAGAGTGCCAGTTAGTGTATAATAGAGTGCCAGTAAGTGTGTAACTGAGTGTCAATGTATTTTTGAATGCCAGTTCTTGTAATTTTGAATGCCAGTCAATGTTTTTTTGAATGCCAGTTCATTTTTTTTTGAATATCAGCAAAAATAATTATCAGTGTTTTTGAGTGCCAGTATATGCATTTTTGAGTGCCAGTAAATGTGTTTTCAAATGCCAGTCCATGTATTTTTGAATGCCAATGCTTGTATTTTTGAGAGCCAGCAAAAATATTAGTGTAACAAAGTGCCAGTGTTAGTGTAACAGAGTGCCAGTTCATGTATTTAAAAGTGCCCGTGTAAAAAGTGTCAGTTTCAGTTTAACAAAGTGCCAGTACCAGTTTACACTGGCACTTTGTTAAACTGGTACTTACACTTTTTTCGCTGGCACTTTGTTACATATCTACTGGCACTTTATCACACTGGCAGATTGTTAAACAGACACTGGCATAAATGGGGGAACCATTAATTACGAAAATGCCACCGTTTATTTTGAACATGGTTGCCAGTAATTACAAAATTGTCACCGTTTATTTTGAAAACACGTTTTTTCTTATCTTAAGAAAAAACTAATTTTTTATAAGACCAACTCAAATAAAAATAACTCAAAATAAAAATATTTTATTACTGGAACTCACTTGTTATTTACAACAACTATTTATTTATTATCATTTACTTCATTTTCTCTCTCATATCTCATTTTTCATACTCAAAACACCACTTCACTAACATTTTATCTTAATACTCATATTTTCAGTGAGACGGAAAGAGTATATCAAAGGGGTGAATAACTACCCCTTTTACCAATATATATCAAAATTTGCAGGGTTGATTTTATGAAAAACATGTTTTTTCGAGTGATTAAGAAAAACATGTTTTTGAATTCAGCTCAATAATCACTTACAATAATAATTAAAAAAAAACATATAAACTGGTACAACCAAATACTTGCACTGGCACAATCAGTTTGAGATAAATATTGTTGTGCATTTTAAGAATGTCAGTGCATGTGTTTTTAAAAAATCAGTGCATATGAGCTGACACAACAAAATAATTGGACTACCACTACAGCCCGTTTGAGTGACAAAGATCGCGAGTGCATTTTAAGAATGCGTTTTAAGAATGTCATTTTATCTGTTTTGTTGGTACAAGTTCATGGGGTTTTTAGTGTCATTCTATGTTTGAAGAGTGTCCGTCCATGTATTACAAGTGCTAGTCTGTTTCTTCAGAATGTCGGTTGAAGATTTGAAGAATGTCAGGAGGTTTGAGAATTTTCGATTATTTATAAAAATGTCACCGCACGATTTCAAAAAAGGTTTAATTATTTACAAAAATATCATTGTGCAATAATTATTTACAAAAATGTCACCGTGAGATTCGGGCACGGAAACAAACACGTTTTTCCAAAATCTTATGAAAACACATTTTTCACAAAGATTTTGGCAAATTTGTATTTTTATTTTATTTATATTTTTTTTGTATAAATCAAACCGATCTAGCTTAATCGATATTCAATTTTTGAACTATTCATTAATAAACATTCAATTAATTTTTTTTTTATAAACACAAACATTTATTCATGAACGGTATAAACCGAGTATGAACATGGTGAAATTACCTGATCTGATGCTCGAACGCATAGCAAGTTTGAAAATGTTTAAAAAATTTGGACGGATAAATTTCTATGAAAAGAGAGTCGTCACGCCATTTTGTGAGCCAAAAACATTGACAAAAGGTTTTTTGATATAAGATTTTGAGTTCGTAGGTCACGTTACGACTCGTGAAGAAAATTTAGTGCTCACCCGAAATGCCTCATATCTATGAGACTTTCTAACCTTTTTCGAAAATTATGTGTGTGTGTGTGTGTGTATTTAAGATCAAATGATTTTATAACCTAAAGAAAGAAAAGAAAATTGTGCATTTTTAGAAAATAGTTTGTTTTGATAAAAAAGGGGTATAAAATAAATTTGAAACTGGAAAAACTGGAAAAAAAACTGAACAAATGTCACAATTTATAAACTGATCTGTACGGATCAATGCTCCTTTACAAGGAGGTTCGTACGTATCTCTATGTGTATTATGCTGTTTTTGTGTTTTATTAGTTAATTTCTGTTGTTCCTATGATTAGAGCTGAAAACACCAAAGTCGACAGCTCCTGAAACTGTTCAGAAATTTAACATGAAATATGGAAAAGTCAAACATTCAATCCCAATGTTGTCATCTCCAAGCCCTAGAATAGTACAACAATGGTGGATTTTTTTCAGCTTTAATTGAAAGACAATAATGGAGATTGTTTGTTTGAATTAGAGAAATGAGAGATTTTTTAGTCACATTTAAGAGAGAAAATGGAAAAAGTGAGGTTACATCAACATTGTAACATTAATCCCTAGAACCACATCTTTAATACGAGTGATGAATTCATCCTTTTAGATTAGGGTTACTTGTATCATAATAACTTTAAAGAGAGTAGATCAAAAGATGATTTAGTAGATGAAGACATTTGAAAGTAAATAAGAAAAATAATATACTTAAAATGATTATAAACAAACCACTATCTACATTAGACTTTCATTTTAAGCACATTGTGCATGGAAAGCATTTAAGTATCATTTAGTTGATTTGAGTCTACAATGTACAAGAACAAGTAAATGACTACATTTTAGATGATATATTTAACAACAATGATTTTTAAACAGATTAAAGACTTTAAAATGAAAGATTAGAGTATTATTAGGGTTTGGAAGGAGATCTCACCAATGTTGGTTCTTTCTATCTTCCTAACGCTTGATTTGTTGGAAAAGTGTTTAGTTTTGAAGGTGATAAGAATGAGAGAAAATTATGCTCTCACTCCAGCAGAACCTCCCCTAATACTCTCAAATATTACCCTCAACTTCTATCCCAAATGAAGGAACAAGGGGGCTGTATTTATAGGATTCCTGTGTATCCCGAGTGGGAATTAAGCCAATCGTTGTTCGGGTATGAGGACAATTCAGAGGGGCCTCAACCTGTTAGGAATGATTCAGAGGTATTCGGGGTGAGACTGTTTGAAGGTGTCTGTACCTAAGTTGAGAACGATTTGTAGGGGTCTCGACCTGAGTTGAGAACGATTTGTTTCATAGACGTTAAAAACCTAACGAGATTTGATGGCCTTGAGGGCATTTCGTGATTCCTTGGTTGGAAATACTTTTCCACTCAACTGTGGAGAGATTCAGGCTTACGATGATGATCGAAGAGAGGTTCATACTTACGATGATAGCCAAAGAATGGTTCAGGATTACGATGATGGCGGAAGAGAGGTTCGGGCTTATGATGACGGCCGAAGAGAGGTTCGGGCTTAGAATTACGGCCGAAGAAAGTTTCGAGCTTACGATGATGGCCGAAGAGACGGGCTTACGATGACGACCGAAGAGAGGTTCGGGATTACGATGACAGGCGAAGAGAGGTTCGGTCTTACGATGACGACCGAAGAGAGGTTCGGTCTTACGATGATGGCCGAAGAAAGGTTTGGGCTTACGATGACGGCCGAAGTTATTTTGGGGATCAAAATGCATAAATTTGCAGGGGATGGCTTTTGGACAGCCAAGGGCAAAAATCATATGGGTAGGAAGGTCAATTTCCTATAGTGTGCGATGTGGTCCGTACGGATTCACCATAATTTTACAAGGTGATCCGTACGGATCTGAGAGGAAAACAGGCGAGTTTAAACAAATTTAGACTGAAAAAAGTTGAGATTCAACCTATATTTTCCAAGTTTTTTTCGGGAAAGAAGAGAGAGAGGAGGAGAAATTGCCATTGTTGAGCCAAGCTTAACCAAAACCTCATTTCTTTTTGCTAAATTTTCACCATAGCGGAGGAAATCAGGCAAGTTTGTCACCAACGAAGCCAGGAAGTTCTTAAAAGGAGGTTGGATTTGCAAAGGAATTTTTCTACCTACAAGCCTTCTATGATCAATCCGGACGAGTTGTATTCAGGTGTACACAAGCATAACTCGAAGGGGAAGGCAAAATTGGTGGTAAGAAGCTAAATTTTGTCTTGATTTTGATTTTAAAGGATGGCATGCTAGAACTAGGGCTTAGTTTTGCCATTTGGGGGGTTTTGTTATTGCTATGATATTTTGTTAAATTGATGATATATTATTGAAATCGAATGTTTGTGGTTATGGGTATGTGATTTTTATTGAAAAATATGAAGTTTATTTACGATTTGTGAAAATAAAGTGTGCCTCTTTTGAAATGGGGTATTGCATGCTTGTTTTGCTTGTACCTTAGTATGATTTTATGAATATGGCATGTTTTTGTATGCAATATGAAGCATTAGTTCATGGAATTTTGTTTGAGAAAGATTGAATGTGATCGTCAAAGTGTGTCAAAAGTTTGTTGAAAATGGAATGGAATTTTTGAAAGAAAACATGTCATTCTTGAGACGGCCCTTTTGAATATGATGTGTCGTGCCGGGACGAGCTTTTGGGGTAAGTTGTGTCGTGCTGGAACGGGCTTTTGAGATAAAATGTGCCGTGTGAGAATGGTCTTTTTGAGATAAGATGCGTCATGTTGGAATGGGCTTTTGAGATAAAATGTGCCGTGTGGGAACAGGCTTTTTGAGATAAAATGTGAATGATATGTGCCATTATTCTTTCATGTAGCATTTATTATTTCTAGTCTTGCATCATACGATGGTACGGAGTTTATTGACATACCTTTGATGTATTTACATGCATGATGACGCGCCTTTGTCGAGGAAGGCTAAAAATATGAAGACGTGGGGGCTATTGACCGGTCTGTCCTTTAAGGGGGAGTCAGTGAAGTGAAGAGATCGTATGTTAGATGATGGGACGGATTTATTATATCTGTTTCCTATGTTTTTTGTCCCTATTATTCTTTATTTTCATGTATTTAGTATATGTTTGATGAATTTTGAGTGAATTATGTTTTGTGAGAAATTATTGAGAAACAATGTAATCCGAGGGTATTTTAGTGTTTTATTTTATATTCGGATGTAATACTCTCAAGGATCCAAAGTCAAGCTGAAAAAGTCAAGATTAATAAGCTGAGGATTGAATTGCAAATTTGGAAAGCTTGATGACTAAAGTGAAAAAAAAAAGAAAGAGAAATTGAAGGATGATAGTGACGTGCTAAAGGGGTGGGTTTGCGTGTGGACCGAGGAGGCGTGTTGACCAGGAGGAAAAGCATTTTAGTTTTATTTTATTTCTTTTTCCTTTTTCTTTAAATATATTAGGTTAGTATTATTGGATGGAGGAGTATATATACTCCTTTTTAACATTATTTTTAGGGTTCATCTTTTTAGTTTATTTTTCCTAGAGAGTTGAGTTCCTCCATGGAAGCTTAAACTTCATTGCTTTGGATTTGAGATCTTGATCTGGATTTTGATTTCTATTGAGGTATTTCTTTTTTTTAATTAATTCTTGTTCATAATCTTGCTTGTATTGATTTAGATTGATTTCTAGGGTTTGTGGATTTGGCCAATTCACTTGTCCTCTTTATTGATCTTTGCTAGATTACTCGTTCTGTGCCAGAATTAGGGTTTTCATTGTAGCATCTTCACGAATTGTGTATGTGCCATAACAATTCGGGAAGTAGGCAAGATTAGACGATTATCTAATTAATCTTAGAAAGCGTTCTTGATTTTAGTCTCTAAAACATCATCAATTAATCTCTAGACCTTTTCTGTGCCAGTTTAGGTTTAATTTTAATTAGGGTTTATAGTGAGTGTGCCACTGCTATAAACTAAACTGAAAGAAGAGACAGAGATTGAAATACATCTCGTAATCAAGTGAATAAAAATTACGGAAAAAAGATTTATCAGTGATATTAGAATTAAAATCTGGTGACAGTATCAAATCTGAAGTTTCTTTAAATTATTATTTTAAACACTTAGTTTATTTTTCCCGTCTTATGAATTAATTAAAAAGCTCAATTAAACCCCCAATCTGGTCAAGTGACTGTTCGCAAATAATTACTGTTCTTCGTGGATCGACCCTCACTTACCCTAACTACATTATTAGTGGCCGAGTTTAGGTCTAATTTAGTAAGCGTGCGACTAAGCCTACCAAATTTTGACGCCGTTGACGGGGAATAGTGTAATTGTTTACGGACTTATTCTATTTCTTAATCTATTTCTTTTTCTTGTTTCCTTTTTGTTAAGTTTTTTTATGTCTTCTTTATCTTAACCTTGTTTGACTATGGAGGGTGATGGACAACGAATGAATTTTAATGTTTTTGATGACATGAAATCTGTGTTGGAGAATGTTTTAGGATTTGTAGAGTTAGAATTTGATCTTTCTGATGAGATGAAGGAGGCGGTGATGGGTCTTGCTGATGTGCTTGATGTTGGTAAGACCAAGGAACCGAATGAGTTTGGGGAAGAGGTCCCCAAGGAAAAGAAAAAGAAGAAAAAGTTCAAGAAAAAGGTCACAAGAATTTCTTGGGAGGTACCCAACAAAAAGAAGAAAAAGATAAAGGCCAAGAAAAAGGCCACAAATATTTCTTGGGATCCACCCGATTTAATCAAGAAAGGTACATATGTGTGGAAAATTATGGGTATTTGTGGTCGAGAAGGTGCGAGGTGGGCCAAGGGAAGAAAAGTTAAGACCAAAAACAAGGTGGCCACCTCGAATCCCCATTGAAGTGGGAATTCGGTCGGGCTAACGACCTTAACCATATGCGCTTACCGGGAGGCAACCCGGAAATTTATTTGTTTTTATGTCTTTTTATATTTTATATTTATTTATTTTTATGTGCAGAATTGGTGCTACTGAGGTTTTTGGGTTGTGGTGTTGTGCAGTTAAAAGCAGTGAAGACGGTGACGGAGCAAAACAGTGCCTAGTTTAAAAAAAATGATTTTTAGACGAAAGGCTGGACCTGAGGCGCCAGCCTCAAAAATCCCATGCGGCCGCCCCAAGCCAAGGAGCCACGGCCGATGTTACTGCCTCTGATGCGGGCGCCCATTTCCATCTCAGGCGTACACCTCCTTTGAAAAAAAAAAAGTTGTGGAAAAAAAAGGGGGGCCTAAAAAAAAGGCCTTAAAAAAGGGTCTGTTAAAAAAAAAAGTAATTTTGAGACGAACGAATGGACCAGAACTCTCGGGCCCCAAAGCCTCGGCCAGTTCTGCATTTTCTCCTCCTTCTTCCATTTAACTACATTTCAACCCTTGAACTTCCATTTAACTACATTTCAAATCCCTTTTCCAGCCACCGCCCTCCTTCTTCCATTTAACTACATTTCAACCCTTGAACTTCCATATTTTGCATAGTGGCCCCTCTTTTTTCCAAATTTTCAATTTAGCCCCTAAACTTTCTAAAACCAATTTTTCTCCTTATTTTTCCAGTTTTCCACTTTGGCCCCTGAACTTTTGATCCAAGCTGAACTCCCCCATTTTCTACCTAATTTCTTTTTGGCCCTTGTACTTTCAAAATACTAGAAAATGGGTCATTATTCGCCCATAATCAACAGCAATATGGGAGTAGCTCTAGCCAAGGACCATCATGGGGGCCAGATTGGTTTCCACCGCCTCAGTAGTCCCGAAAGGTATCCCTATCCCTTTCTTATTTGTTTTGTAGTAATGCATTTGGGACTATGCATTGTTTAGTGAGGGGGTGGGGTACCTACATTTGTTGTGTATAATTGTTTTCTTATTTCAAAAAAAAAAAAGAGAGAGAAAAAAAATGAAAAAAAAAATTAATTAAAAAAAAATTAAAAAAAATTGAGAGGCTAAGTGAAAATCGGAAACAGCACTTAGGCAAAAGGTGAGATTGTGAGTAGATAACATCTTTTTATTCACCGGAGTGGAGACATAAGGGATGTTTGGAGTGTTGGGTAGGACACCACTTTGGAGTAGAAGGTTCGAATAGTGGTGCCTAGGATTTAGAAACCCTCGTTCACTGTTGGAGTTATAAGGGGTGCTGGTGCCTTTCACGAGGTAAATTGTTGCTTAAGGATCGCAACCCTGACAATAATTTCTTTGTATCAGGGTGTATGTAGTGTGAGCCAAGCGTGGGGGAAACATAGGGCATTTTTAGTTCCCCTTGGCTTTTGTGTGTGAATTTAGCTTGGATACCGTTTTATATTGGGAGTTGGTATCAAGTTAAAGTTTTTTTTATTATTCATTGTTTATATTTTGGTGTTATAAGGAGACGGAGTTTCTATTACTCCGATGATTTTTATTTCTCATTGACTTGTGTTGGCGGATTAGAGGAGACTAGGAATCATTTACCCTCCATGCATCTGTTTTAGACCTGTGTTAGATTGGAGTTTAGGATATTACTCAGGGACGAGTAATGGTCTAAGCGTGGGGGTATTTGATGGGACGAATTTATACTATCTATTTCCTATGTTTTTCGTCCCTATTATTCTTTATTTTCATGTATTCAGTATATGTTTGATGAATTTTGAGTGAATTATGTTTTGTGAGAAATTATTGAGAAACAATGTAATTCGAGGGTATTTTAGTGTTTATTTTATATTCGGATGTAATACTCTCAAGGATCCAAAGTCAAGCTGAAAAAGTCAAGATTAATAAGCTGAGGATTGAATTGCAAATTTGGAAAGCTTGATGACTAAAGTGAAAAAAAAAAGAAAGAGAAATTGAAGGATGATAGTGACGTGCTACAGGGGTGGGTTTGCATGTGGACCGAGGAGGCGTGTTGACCATGAGGAAAATCATTTTAGTTTTATTTTATTTCTTTTTCCTTTTTCTTTAAATATATTAGGTTAGTATTATTGGAGGGAGGAGTATATATACTCCTTTTTAACATTATTTTTAGGGTTCATCTTTTTAGTTTATTTTTTCTAGAGAGTTGAGTTCCTCCATGAAAGCTTAAACTTCATTGCTTTGGATTTGAGATCTTGATCTGAATTTTGATTTCTATTGAGGTATTTCTTTTTTTTTGTTCTGACCACTTAGTACTTGGACTGGTACGAGCGACATTTTGGACAGACTTGGGTGATCCTGGGATGCAGGCGTAAGGCTATTTTGGAGCAGAGTTGCCATTTTAGTTACAGCCTTAGAAGTGCCAAAGCTTGGGTTAGCCCTTAGGATATCCGAGGAGATGCTCTGTTTGACTATGAGGTCCAAGCAGATAGATTGACAGAGAGAGGCCCTATTTTACATACTCGTAGGGAGGAGATCCGAGCAGGGGCGAGAGCGAACGAAGTTTTGCGAGCGGCTGGTCTGCTAGAAACAATAGGGAGACTCCCAAGCTTGGAAGGAGGGAGACAGGGATAGTTCTTGTAGAGCGAAAGAAGACTAGCCGAGGACGAGGGAAAAAAGGAATGAATGGTGAGGGGACGAGCACGAGTGGCATGAAGTGGCCTTTAAAATTCTGAGTATCCATCCATCGTCATTGCAGGCACATTAGTTATTAGATGTTTTATAACATTTTAGCATGTTCTGAGTCGAGAGTAGACCGTGTTTGAACTCATCAAGAAGTGTTTTAACTGTAATGATTTGTGAGTTAATTTAGAGTTTCTTTCGAGACACGAACTCCTTACTTGAATTATATTCTGAACATTGTTGGTACCAAATTTGGGATTTTATATATTTTTTAGATCGAACCAATGATGGTTGCCTACATTCCCCTCTTACAAGGGGACTAAGGGGTTCAGGTCTCCGTAGTTCAACTCTATTTTTTGTAAGAAAGGGGAAGATAAAAGGGGGGAGAATGGTGCGAGTTTGGTTTTTACCTAGACTGCCATTTTAAGGTGTTCAATCTAGTCGGGTATATTCTTCAACACCTATATATACATTTTTTTTAGTATAGAGGGGGGAATATAGAATAAGAGAGGACTCGATATCCTTTAGGCGAAATATCGGCGGAGTTTGCTTCCATTTACCGGATTCACAAAAAGGATTTACCGGATTCACAAAAAGGGTTTCCATCCAAATCTATTAATTTCATTGCACCTCCCGATGTGATTTTCTGAACCACGAACGGGTCAATCCATGTAGGTTCCCATTTTTCGAGCGGGTTTATTCGGGTGGGAGCCTTTTCCTTAAGCGCCAGATCGCCTTCTCTGATATCTCGGGACTTTACTTTCTTGTCGAAAGCTCTAGCCATCCGACTCTGATAGGCTCGAATGTGTTCCATGGCCTTCATCGACGTTCGTCTAGTAGGGCCAATTCGTCATGCCGACTTCGGAGCCATTCAACCTCGTTGACTTCATTTTCTAAAAGTACTCGTAGCGATGGGATTTCCAATTCTACAGGCAACACTGCTTCTGTTGGTCCCAAAGGTGGCAACAAGGGTGAAAATACAGCTAGAGGGGGGGTGAATAGCTGTTACAAATTTTTCGCCCTCTTTTAAAAACTAAACCTCTTAGCTTACAAAACCGCTTGCAGTTGATAATAGACTGCAAGTAGAGATGTAAAAAGCAGAATACTAGAGATACAAAGCGGTTTTGGGAGAGGCGGTTTGTAAAGCGGTTTGATGATGCGGTTTTGATAAGTGCAGTTTTACAAACACGTGTGGTTTTGACAATGTTAACTCCAAACACAATTCTTAATAATGGATAACTACAAATAAGATCAAACAGAGATAGAGATAAACAATTAATAATCACAAGAAATATAAATGCAGAAATATACGAACACGTGATTTGGAGTGGTTCAATCGATAAACGATCTACGTCCACTACCAAGATGGTTAGTCTTGGATTTTCAAGAGTGATTTTACTATTGAGTATGAGAGATTACAAGTTACAAAGATTGATACTCAAATCTAAAATCTATTCTATGAAGATCAAATCCTAGACTATGACCAGTGTATTTCAAATGAATAATCTATGTGATTAAACAAGTGAGGTGTGTGTGTGAGAACAAGATCAAGGCTCTTTAAATCTGTGAGATGTAGAGCACAATAATTCTTGATGGTGTTAAGGCTTGATTTCTGGGCTGGGAAATATTTCTTGAAGGTTGAAGATAAAGATTCAAAGGGTTGAATAATTTCTGGGCAGAGCTTCAGCTTCTATGAACACAGCACTTTCAATTTTCTCAAGCAATCTTCAAATGATGAAGATTAGGGGTATTTATATCCAAGCATCCAAGATATAGCCATTAGACACAACTGTTGCAAGGACAGTAGTTGATGCTTTCTCATTGGTCCACAATATCCACTTTTGTCCTTTGGTACAGCAGCTGCAGCTAAAGCTGATCAAGCTTCAGCTGCAAGCAATGAGGTTAGGACACCTGTCACCTTTTCAAGATCCTTACAGATCTTCTCTGACATTGAATCACATGACAAGATTTAGTGGTTGACTTTTGATATTGCTGATGTGGATTTTAACGGTAAAAAGTGGTTCACTTCAAGTCTTCAATCATTGGATGCGGTCTTGGAGTGGAGCGGTTGGATAGATGCGGTTTCACCAGGAGGTTGCAAAGTGCACTTGAAATATTGGAATTGCACAAGTGCGGTTCACCAAGCGGTTGCACTGCAGTTGTTCAAAGGCATATTCAAAGAAGAATTCCATATGCGGTTGCATGTGCGGTTTTGAGGTGCGGTTTTGAAACTGCTTGGAACTGCAACCTTATATCCAATGAGTCTTGTGCTAGTCTTCAAGCCTAAATTTAACCTATTCTATAAAATGAACTTAGCTAAAAAATTGAAATCTAAGCTTCATTACATAGGGTCCTAAAGTCCTTAAAATAGACAGGAGGTTATGGTATCAATCAAATCTAATCTAAAATAGGAGGGTTAAAATATGCATACCCAACAATCTCCCCCTATTTGATTGATGCCATTACCTACTATAGCAAAAGCAAACATTGTACTTGGTAAAAACATGTCCATAAGAATTAACATGGTAATTCATGTCACAAGTCAATGCACACACTTAGCTTAAGCTATAGATTTCTATACTAATGAAAGTTTTAAAATTACAACTTGAAAAGTATAGAAATGCATTCAGTGCACTTGAAAAGATATGAGTTTAAGTTTAAAGTGCGGTTTAAACTGAATGTTTAACCTTCATTTCAAAAATATGATTTTAAGTTGGAAAATATTTGAATGAGGTTATAAACCATAAGTGGTTTCATTGTTCTACAAACAAGCAGTTTGATATGAACAAGGTTTTGGAACCAATGATGCATTTTTCATTACTACCTTAACAGTTACATGTTACAAGGTAGGAAAGCAAAATACAAGGTTACAAAAAATTAAAAGAAGTTGGACAAGGAAAATACATGAAGTGCGGTCCAACAAAAATAAAAGGAGTTCAGCAAAGGAAAAGAAATTACAAGTAAAGAGCGGTCCTATTGCTGATGCGGTTGATGCTGATGCTGATGCAGTCACTGAGAAGATTGATGGTGCGGTTGATCACGGCGTTGAGTAACTTCTTGCTCAGGTACACGCGGTCCAGAGGGTCTGAATGCTGAGCTTTCTCCATGAAGAGTTCTCCTTAAAGTTCTAACTTCTTCAGCATTTCTTCCAAGGGTGGTTTCAACTGCTCTGAGTGCGGTCACTGATTGAGCAGCGATTGAGTTCACAGCATTAATAGATCTGGTGTTGGCAGCAACACTCTCCTTGGAGGAGTTGAGAGTGTTGTAAAAAGTGTGAATCTCCCCCTGAATATATGTGGTTTAGTTGGAGAGAGCTTCTCTCAAGGGCTCCAGATCAACAGATACATTCATGGAGGTTCTCAACTCCTTGATTGAATTATCTAGCTTCAAGTTGAATCCAGCCTTAAGGTTCTCAAATCTAAAACTGATGTCATCATCAAAGGTTTTGATTTTGTCCTTGAGACTGTCTCCCACAATGTTAAGGTCAATATTGATTCTATCTTTGAGGGAGTCCATCTCAGTTAGGATCTTGAGTTCCAAGGCATCCAGGGCGGCTTGGGATGGGGAGGTTGAGGTTGAAGCTTGATGTTGCGGTTGAGAGTCAGAAATGGTTTTCATGAAAGTTTCAAGGGAAGTGTTGGTGGAGGAGACAAATTCATCTGAAAGCTTGGTGAGCATCTCATGAAGTTGAGTTTTTGATACTGCATCACCCATAGCTCTGAGAACTCCACTAGCTAGATCTTGCTTAAAACCTTGAAAACATGCTTCAGCTGCGGTTTTAACAGCTTCAGTGGTTTGATTTGTGGAACCTCTCTCCCTCTTAATGGAATCAATCAATTGGGCTTTAAGGATGGCCATTTCAGTGGTTTGAGAGTCCACTTTGGAATGCAAGGTGCGGTTGGAGGCTTTAAGGGAGGAGTTGGAGGTAGCTAAGGCAATGTTGGATTCTGTAAGTTTAAGCATGTGGCCTTGGTTGACTATGAGTTGTGATTGGATGAGTTATAGGGTAGAAAGAATTTGGAAATAGTCAGAAGGAGGAGCGGTTGAAGTGGAAGGAATTTGGGTAAAGGAAGGAGGCGGTTGAGATTCTGTGGTAGGAGCGGTTTGAGGCAATGGGGTCAGAAGAGTTTGGAATATGCGGCTGGCTGGGACAGTGTATGGTGAAGCGGTTGAGGGAGGAATAGGAAGAGTTTAGGGTAAGGTAGTAGGTGCAGTTGAAATAGGGGAGGTTGAAGGAGGAGGTGGAATATTGGTGGTTTAGATGTTTGAGGTAATTGGATGTGAGTTAGAGGAAGAACTGGTGTGAGAAGTATGAATTTCAACAGAAGGGGATTTCTGTGGAACTGGGGAATTAGCAGGGATAGGATAATTGAGAGGAGGAGGAGTATCGGTGCGGTTAAGAGAAGGAGTGGGGGTGCAGTTGCGGTTGGAAACGGATACAGCAGGGGTGCGGTTAGAAGGGGGTGGAGTTTGGGCGTGGTTGGAATGGGGAGGTGATTGATTGCGGTTAGAGTGTTGAGGAGAGTTGGAGCGGTTTGAATTTTGAGGTGAGGGAGTTGGGGTTCTGTTTTGGTTAGAAATGGAAGTTTCTAGGCCAACTGACGGTCTGGATGTCCATTGGGAGAAGGAATGAATGGGAATGGAGTCATTTATGGAGGGAGAATGGGAGTGGGAATTTGAAGGTGAATGTGAAGTGGAATGTGATGAAGGTGGAGAAGGAGAAGGTTGTTGGGCCACACGTTGTAGAAAATGCTTGGGTCCTCTGGTTGGGGTCTTTTTCTTGGCTATATGTTTGACCCTTTTTGGCTTCTCCCCCTGAGCGGTTGCAGCTCGGAGCGGTTGAGGAGGAGAAGGCGGTTGAGAATTGTCTGGTGAGGAGTGGTGAGATTGGGTGGGGGATTGAGGTGGTATTTGGATATGGGTTTGGGTTTGAGGCGGTTGTGAGGGAGGCGGTTGGGGAGTTGGTTCCTTGGTTTTACCTTTAGTAGACCCTTTCTCAGCTCTTTCTTTCTCAATCTGGTAATTTCAGCCTTGTAGTAAGCGGTTAGATCCTCATCAGAAAGCTTAGCCAAATCAGCCTGAGTTTGCTTGGCCTTCTTTGCTCTTGCAACCAAGGGAGGAATGATTGCATCTTCCTCTTCTTCATCAGCCTCACCCAGAAGTGAAAATTTCTCCTTGCCCTTTTTGCTAGTTCCAGCACCAGCTGCACCACACGGTTGAGCTGGTGCAGTTCTAGTCTTCTTCTTAGGAAGCGGTTCTTCAACAGTTTTCCTCTTCCTAGAAGCCCTCTTCAAAGCCTTTCCCAGACCCTGAACTGCGGTTGCAGGGGTCATTTCCACATAGTGGTCTTTGGGCTAAAAGGTATCTGCATCATAGAGTTGCCTGTAGTCATCATTGCCAAATGAAAATCTGAAGTTGTGACAGGCCTTGAGTCCAAGGGATTCCTCATTTCCCCAATGCACAGAAATCTCTGGAGTAGAAATCCTCAGATCCTCCAAGTGCTGGTAATTTGTGAAGATGGCGGTTAGCAATCTGCAAAAAGGTCTCCACCTGATATGCTCATCCTTGATCCTTGCTTGATAAGTATCTATGCTGATTGGCCAGTTCTCTCATCAGAATCCTTGGCCAAGGGAGCTTGATTCCATTGTAGATTGCACAACAATACATCCACTACTGGGAAGTGAAGTTGTTGTGGTTCCCAATTTTCCCACACACAGATTTTTCCACAAGATAGCAGAGATGGCTCATCAATTCTCCAAAAGCTCTCCTGGGTTTCTTCTTGTAATACCCAGATAGTGAATCAAGATCTCCAGTAAGAGTGGAGCAGGTGGCATCCATGACCTCTTGGGATACATCAATAGGAGCACCAGATACGTGGAACTCATATGTGCTTCTGATGTCCAGGTAATCTATAGAGACTTTAAAGCCTTCAACCACTCCAGATAAGCAGGGGATTTTCTTGCCATCAGATAGCTCTCTTTCTCCACGCTCTGCGGTTGCATAAAACTGATCCACAAAGAGAGGAATGGTGTATGAAATTGTCTATGGCTTAGAACAAGTGAGACGAAACTCACAAGGTGAGACGAAACTCACAAGTGTTGTCCTTAGTGTTGGTAACACTAACAACAAGACACACCAATTCTAGAAAAACACAAATAAATAGAAATAAATCTAATTTGCAGCGGAAGAATTAAAACAATACACAAGAATATAATTTTTATCAAGTTATATAAATATATAACTTGATGGGTGCCAGGAGGGCAAGACCTTTCTATTAATAATATGAATTCAATACAAGGTCGAAGAAGTTCCTTAATGATAAACAATCATTAACATAAGGAACAACATATAAAAGAACTCTCTCTGAAAATGAACACTCAAAACCTCACAAAAATATAAAAATCTTTATGAAATTCTCGAGTGTCGGACTGAGTGTTGCCAACACTGAAATGGCAACACTTGAGAGCAAAATTCTATTTATTGTGCAGATTTGCGTTTTCTGAATTGGATGATCTTAAATGAAGATCCACTGCACTATTTATACGCCACAAAGTCTTGGAGCCTACTCAAAATGATCAGCAACAGCCTTGAAGTTTGTTTCCTCCATTTTAGCCAACTCGCCTCATTTGTAGGAGACTTGGTCTTCTTTTGCTTCTCTTGCTTGTACCTCTCAGCTATAGATGCCTTGTACTCTGACTTGTTCTCCCCCTGAATAGATGAATAATATCTCTTTTTTCTTGGTCATTAATTAAACAAATAAACACAAGTTTATTTGTTAATTTTCTCCTCTTCTTCGTGAATCACGCCTGGGCAGTTTCTGTTGATCTTTTCAAGCTCATTTTAAGCTGACTAACTACTGTTATTTAAACATTAATTTCCACATTTTTATTTGTGAAAAATACAGTAACTATTTCAGTGTTGCCAAATCCAAATGGCAACACTTGTGGCAACACCAGTGGCAACACTGGTTTGCAACACTTGGGACAACATTCATAGCAACACATGATCTAACATTAACAGTGTAGGTCTGCTTCTTATTGAATAGGGGCAGAATTCCAAAAGCTTACATATTTCTGATCATCTCTCTTTCTAGAGCATCTGACTTCAGCTCTGGCTCATTGATTTCCCAACCTGGTAGAAAGTATTGAGAGTTCTACAAAGTAAAACACTCAAGTTAGATTCAAGTATGAGATTCACAGTTTACAAGCGGTTTGGGCACACATGCAGTTGGCATAAGTGCGGTTTTGAAAAATGAAGATTTTCAAACCTCAAGGAAACTGTGAATACAAGGTAGGAAAACAAAGAAGAAAATACAAAAGTGTAGTTACTTAGTACGTGGCATTGTAATCCAAAGTTATCCCACACATGCAAGTAGTGTTTTGGAGGGGAAGGTTATGGTTTCCAGCCTATATACTTGGTAATACTTAAGTAAATTCTAGCATGCGATTTCAAATGATAACCATACGATTTTAACATGTGGTTACAATTATTAAGAGCATGCGGTTGAAACACATAGGTATAAGCGGTTGATAACAAGCGGTTTCAAAAGCATGGCATGCGGTTGAGAGTGAAGCGGTTCAAACATGCAAATCAAAATCCAAAATTTACTAAGTATGAAAAACAAGATTGAAAATCAAGGCAATCCAAAACATAAGAAATTTCTGAAAATGAAGATGAACAGTCACATGAATGCATGAAGAACATGAAGAACACCAAGAACAGAGATTCAATGAAAGTTAACCAAAATGGACAAATAATATGTCAAAATGATCACATTGAGCAGTAGATCAATAATATAACAATAAAAATCTTACTTTGCTCAGAATCATCCAGAAAAAGTAAAAATCAGAAAGTGGGTTTCGAAACTCAAGAACTGAAAATTCTAAAATCAGTGCCCAAAATAAGTGTTGATCATGAAATAAAGTATATAATCAGAATCATAAGCACAATCCGAACATAACTTAACAAATTTTATGCGAAATGATCAACAAACGAAGTAGATATGAGCAAAAATCAGATTAGGAGTTCGAAACTTTGAATGTTCATCAATGGCAGATTGAACAAGTATGATTTGCAGAATATGAAGAAGATAAAGGTTCAGAAAGCATGCCATGTCAAAGATGGGTCTCTTTGGAGCCATTGAAGAAATGAAACTTAAAGCTTTAACAAAGTTTTGAAGAGAGAGAAGAAGGAGTTTGGTAGAAACGGACACTTATGGTACGGACGCCAGAGAGAACAGTTGGAAAAGGTTGAAAAGTAGGGGATGTCTTCTATTTATAAGCAAATGACTGGGCTTTGGTAGCTGAAGGGACAGACACCATTTCCCACAGGGTGAATCATTACAAATATTACACCCTTTTAGCTTCTTCATATCAACCAATGACGGCTGACATGAAGGCCATTTAATGCTAATATTCCCTATGCATTAATTGCTTTTAAAGTTTGAAATTTTGAGGGAAAACATTTGCAAAAATACCCTTATGCCAAAAATAAGGACTGAAAAGTAAATAAAAAGAAGTTGAACAGTTTTTTTTTGATAAACAGATAAATATAGATAATAAATGGATAGAATATACTCTAAGTTGAAACGCGGTTGAGATCCAAGCGGTCAAGCTGCAGCAAGCGGTTGGAAGTATGCGGTAGGCTGCAAAGGCGGTTGACTACTTGCGGTTTGATACACGCGGTTTCAACAGGGTGAGGTTTGAATCCTCAATAAGAATTTCAACCTATACTCAGCACACAAGTTAGCAAATAAAAAGTATGGAATCATTTAAGTTCAAGCATACCCATTTCTCCTCTGAGGAAGGAAAACCTCTTGGAGTAAAGAGCTTTGGTGAGGATATCAGCAATCTGGTTGTCTGTCCACACATACTCTAAATGGATATTCCTCTTCTCCATATGGTCTTTGAGGAAATGATACTTGATATCTATATTCTTGGTCTTGGAATGCATGACAGGGTTGTTGGAGACTGAAATTGTTGAAGTGTTGTCACACATGATAGGGCAATTTCCTTCTTCAATTCCATAGTCCACCAACTGCTGCTTCATCCAAAGAATTTGACAGCGACAACTTTCAGTAGCAATGTACTCAACCTCTGTGGTTGACATTGAAACTGATGCTTGCTTCTTGCTGGCCCAAGCAACTAGTCTATTCCCGAGGAAATGACAAGTTCCACTAGTGTTTTTCCTGTCAATAGTACAAGCTGCATAATCTGCATCTGAATAACCTACAAGATCGAAGTTCGAATCTTTGGAATACCAAAGTCCAAGGTTAGTGGTTCCAGATAAATAGCGGATTATACGCTTGACTGCAATTAGATGTGCTTCTTTAGGATCTGCTTGATAGCGTGCACATACACAGACACTAAACATGATATCGGGCCTGCTAGCAGTTAAATAAAGTAATGAGCCGATCATACCTCGATATAAGGTTTGATCAACCTTTTTACCTTTTAGATCTTTATCTAGCTTATTGCCGGTGTCTATTGGAGTATCATAAGCTTTAGCATTTTCTAATCCAAACTTCTTTATTAACTCCTTGGTGTATTTGGCTTGGCTGAGGAAAATACCTTCTTCGCATTGCTTGATTTGAAGCTCGAGGAAGAATGTTAATTTTCCCATCATTCTCATCTCAAACTTGCTCTTCATTAGCTTTTCGAAACGCTTACAAAGTAACTCATTAGTAGAACCAAAAATAATATCATCGACATATATTTGAACAAGTAAGGTATGCTCATTATATTTGGCAATAAAAAGAGTTGTATCGATTTTACCGCGTTTAAATCCCTTTTCTAGTAAAAATTTAGAAAGAGTCTCATACCATGCCTTTGGAGCTTGCTTAAGTCCATACAAAGCCTTCTGGAGTTTGTAGACATGATTGTGAAATTTGGAGTCTTTAAATCCAGGCGGTTGGGCAACATACACGGTCTCTTGCAGTTCACCGTTGAGGAAAGCACTCTTCACGTCCATTTGATATAACTTGAAACGCTTGAAAGAGGCGTAGGCTAAGAAGATCCTAATAGCTTCCAATCTTGCAACTGGAGCGAATGTTTCATCATAATCGATTCCTTCTTCTTGCCTATATCCTTATGCAACCAACCTTGCTTTATTCCTAGTGATGCTTCCATTCTCGTCCATCTTATTCCTAAACACCCACTTAGTTCCTATCACTCCTTGATCCTGATGTCTAGGCACCAATGTCCAAACCTTGCATCTTTCAAAGTGGTTGAGTTCTTCTTGCATAGCAACAACCCAACTAAAATCTTGGAGTGCTTCATCAATCTTCTTGGGTTCAACTTGAGATAATAAGGAAGTATGCTCATCATAGTTCGATCTCCTTGTTTGAACCGGAAAACAGATCACCAATTACATTAAAGAGAGGGTGACTGCTGACTTCACGAACCTCCAGGGGTAAGTCTGGTTGGACTGAGGTTTGCTGAAGATCATTAATTGGAACATCGTTAGATCCTTCAGCGAAGTCATGGAAGGTAAGTTTATGAAGAGGTTTAATAAGCTTGATGGGGGAATTCTCAACTTCTTCTTCCCTTGGAGTTGCATCTGGAATGGGAATTTCAGGTGCAGTTTCAAATGTGCGGTTTGAGGGAATGTCAGTTGAGGGTGCTGAATTTTGCGGTTGAGGTTCAGGTGCGGTTCTAGAGGATTCATCTGTTTCATTATGCTCAGCAAAATCATCAGCAACATTTGGAGCCAAATGTGGCTCAAGGAGAGAATGCTCATCGAATGTAACATGGACAGACTTAACTATTTTTAAACTAGTTTTATTGAAAACATGAAAAGCTTTTGAATATTTAGCATACCCAACAAAAATACCTTCATCGGCCTTGGCTCTGAATTTACCTCTATTTTCTCTTCCGTTGTAGAGGATAAAGCATTTGCAGCCAAAGATCTTGAAGAAAGCAATGTTGGGGGTTCTTCCTCTACAAAGCTCATATGGAGTCTTGTTATAGGTCTTGTTGATGAGGGAGCGATTCTGAGTGAAGCATGCTGTGTTGATTGCTTCAGCCCAGAAATACTGAGGCAGCTTCGCTTCAGATATCATTGTCTTTCCAGCCTCAATCAACGTCCTGTTCTTCCTTTCCACAACCCCATTTTGTTGTGGAACACCAGCTGTGGAGAAATTGTGATCAATCCCATGGTCATCACAATACTGAGCAACACCGTTGTTCTTGAATTCTGTTCCATTATCTGATCGAACACTAACAATGTCGTCTTCTTTTTGAGTTTGGAGCCGTCTAAAAAGTGTGGTGAGAATCTCATAGCAATCATCCTTGGAGATCATCATCTCAAACCACGTATATCTTGAATAATCATCCACCACCACTAAAGTATATCTATTTCCTCCAATGCTGGCAGTGGTTACGGGTCCAAACAAATCTATGTGAAGCAGTTGTAAACATCTTGAAGTTGATGGAGCGGTCTTGCTGGTGAAAGACGACGCGGACTGCTTACCAAGTTGACATGCACTGCATTTTTCAGGATGGTGGTCAGCCACTTTGGGTAAACCACAAACGAGGTTTTCCCTTCCAATCTTTGCTAGATACTTGAAGTTCAAGTGGCTCAACCTCTTGTGCCATAGCCAACTATTTTCGCTCACATCTTTAGCTACAAAACAGAGATTAGTAATACTACATGCAGAATCTAGATCAATAATGTAAATATTACTCTTACGAATCCCTGTGAGTAGGGTGACTCTGGAAATGCTATCTTTGATAAAGAAGTTTGGTGACGTGAAGTTGCAAAGCATTCCTTTGTCGCAGAATTGAGAAATTGAAAGGAGGTTGTGCTTGAGTCCTTCAACAAGAGAAACCTTCTCAATGGTTAGGTTTCCTCTCCTTATAACACCATATCCAATGGTCTTGCCTTTGTTGTTGTCACCAAAGGTTACAGACGGACCACTTGCTTCAATGACATCTTCAAGTAATGATCTATCTCCAGTCATATGTCTTGAGCAGCCACTGTCAAGATACCATTCATTATCCTTGGAGTGACCAGCCATTAAGCAGAGGACCTGAAATGTAAACATTAAGAACGAGGTCCCCCTTTATTCCTTGGGTCCTGAAGTTAGCAATCCTTCACGACCCACACCTGTTTGACAGAAGGAGGTTTACTCTTCCTGGTATTGGATGTGAACCTTAAAAGGTATTCTGCAGCCTTGTGACCTAAACCATCACACACAGAGCATTTATAAAAGCTACAAGCATCATGAGGTTTTACTAACTCCTTACTCTTCTTAGGAGTTGCATGCGGTTTGGGAGGCGCGGTTTTAGCCTTAACAAAGGGAACTAGCTTGAGTTTGACCACGTATTTTCTAGGAACACTCTTCTTGCTTTTGAAGGCAGGAGGAGCGGTCGAAGAAGAGGCGCGGTCAGCCTTGCAGTTGACAGCACCACCTATTCCACCAGAAGCGGTTGGAGCATGGATGCGGCCAACTCCATAAGCCATTTCCTCTGAAGCTACACTCTCAGCAACCTTTGCCTTCATCTGAGAGTTCTTTCCATATTGCTTCTTTGGGTAGACATAATTAAAATTTTGTTGTCCTTTACCCTTAGCATTTGCACGCTTCCCCTTAGGAATTTCTTTAGTTAGTTTCAAAATTTCCTCATCCTTTTCATTGCAGGATGCACACTTCTCCTCTTCATCAGATCCAAAACCTAGACCCTCCTTAATTCCAGTGGGAACTTGGGAATCTATGATTTGATTCGCGGTGGCTTTTGACTTGAGCCACCCATCAATAATCTTTTGGCGATCGTTGATTTGGGTGACCAGGTCATCATTCCGGAGTTGAAGTGCAGCAACCTTAGTTTCAAGGATGTGGTTTTGATCAGCAAGAGGAGTCATTCTATTGATTTGGTCCTTAAGATTTGAAATTTCAGACCTTATCACAGTTTTCTCCGTCTTGTACTGATTAAGTTCATCATGAGCTAAGTTTAAGGCTTTCTTAACATTAGAGAATTTATGGATCATCATTTCTGCTTCCTTGAACATCTTTTCATGTTCCACGGGAGAAACCTCTTCCACCACCTTTTTCAAAATTTTCTTTGGAATTGCTTTTGAAGGTGGAGCATTTTTAGAGGGAAAATAGGACGTGAATACGAGTAATTTCCTATCTTAATGCTAGGAGTAAGTTTGATATTATCATCCAACTTAAAATTCGGAAGTCTTGTTGAAACCTCTTCTTCCTCCATATCTTGCAACTCGATTGACTCAGTATCTGAATCATCGAAAGCATCTGCAATTAAGCAGAGATTAACCTCTTCGGTTTCATCGTCACTTCCATCATCAGAATCTATTTCAATCCAAGTTGCTAATTTCTTGGAATTCTCTTCCTCCTCAGCAACCATTCCCTTGCGACGAGAAAATTTCGCAGGAGAGGTTTTCTTTTTCATGTATTCGTATTTAGGCTGTGGACACTCAGATGCAAAGTGACCAGGTTTTCTACAGTTGTAGCAAACTAGATCACTCTTTTTCTTTGTATCTGCAGCCTTAGAAAATGTTGCAGGAGGTTTGCCTTTTGAAAATATTTTTGTGAAAGGTTTTGAGGATTTTCTAAATTTTTGAAATCTTTTCACAAACATGGCAAAATCATCATCATCCATCTCGATGAGTGATGAGGTTGATATGGAAGGATCTGCCGTTTGATTGGATGTGGATGGTTTCTCCTCATGTTCCACTACGGACATGGAAAGCGATTTGGTTTTCCCTTCAATCTCTTCAATATGATTTAATTTAAGCTCATAGACTCTAAGATTTGCATACAAGTTACTTAACGACCAAGTATTCAAAACTTTGGAGTCTTCTAGAGAGGTAGCCTTATTAACCCATCTAGAACCTAAAGCAGCTAGGAAAGTCATATTGATTTCCTTATCGGTTAAAGTTTTACCAAGAGATCTACAAGCATTAACTACCTCAACATAGCGGTCGTAGGTTTGACGCATGGTTTCGTTGGATTTTCTGTTGAAGTTGTTGTAGGATCTTTCAACAGCATATAGTTTGTTTTCCTTGCATTCGTCATCACCCTCGAGGTAGCTCTCTATGGCATCCCACATCTGCTTTGCAGTTTTGAGGTACATCACCTTTTGAAGAGTTGAAACGGGGAGGGTTCCAGAAATGATGTGCCTTGCCTTGCTGTCCAAGGCAACTAATCTCTTCTATTCATCCGATCACTCATCTTTTGGCTTTTTGACCTCTGGAGTTTCTGTATTGGTGGTTGCATCAGTGTTGGCCTTCATTGGAATTAACGGGCTATTGATTACGCACTCCACCAGCATCTCATCAATTGTTTCCAAATGAATGAGCATTCGGCACTTCCAGATGTCGAAGTGGTCTTCGTCCAAGATTGGAATGTGTGAGTAGTTAACAGTTGTCATTGTGTGAGTTTGCCATATCGAATCGGCACACAAGCTGTTAATCTTGAAAAACAGTGGTTTTATAAATGTGTTTGCTCTGATACCACTTGCTGGTCCCAAAGGTGGCAACAAGGGTGAAAATACAGCTAGAGGGGGGGTGAATAGCTGTTACAAATTTTTTGCCTTCTTTTAAAAACTAAACCTCTTAGCTTACAAAACCGCTTGCAGTTGATAATAGACTGCAAGTAGAGATGAAAATGCACTGCGGAATACTAGAGATACAAAGCGGTTTTGGGAGAGGCGGTTTATAAAGCGGTTTGATGATGCGGTTTTGATAAGTGCAGTTTTACAAACACGTGTGGTTTTGAAAATGTTAACTTCAAACACAATTCTTAATAATGGATAACTACAAATAAGATCAAACAGAGATAGAGATAAACAATTAGTAATCACAAGAAATATAAACGCAGAAATATACGAACACGTGATTTGGAGTGGTTCAATCGATAAACGATCTACATCCACTACCAAGATGGTTAGTCTTAGATTTTCAAGAGTGATTTTACTATTGAGTATGAGAGATTACAAGTTACAAAGATTGATACTCAAATCTAAAATATATTCTACGAAGATCAAATCCTAGACTATGACCAGTGTATCTCAAATGAATAATCTATGTGATTAAACAAGTGAGGTGTGTGTGTGAGAACAAGATCAAGGCTCTTTAAATCTGTGAGATGTAGAGCACAATGATTCTTGATGGTGTTAAGGCTTGATTTCTGGGCTGGGAAATATTTCTTGAAGGTTGAAGATGAAGATTCAAAGGGTTGAATAATTTCTGGGTAGAGCTTCAGCTTCTATGAACACATCACTTTCAATTTTCTCAAGCAATCTTCAAATGGTGAAGATTAGGGGTATTTATACTCAAGCATCCAAGATGTAGCCGTTGGACACAGCTGTTGCAAGGACAGTACTTGATGCTTTCTTATTGGTCCACAATATCCATTTTTGTCCTTTGGTACAGCAGCTGCAGATAAAGCTGATCAGGCTTCAGCTGCAAGCAATGAGGTTAGGACACATGTCACCTTTTCAAGATCCTTGCAGATCTTCTCTAAAATTGAATCAGGTGACAAGATTTAGTGGTTGACTTTTGATATTGCTGTGAATGTGTGCCCAAATTTTTTTTGTTTGTTGGATTCACGCGAGTTTGAAGACATCCGGTTTAATTTGAAAAACGGAGTCGCCACGCCATTTTGATTACCTCAAAACTTTGAAAAAAAGGTTTTATGGGTTCGGAAGTTAAGTTACCCCTTGGGAAGAACGGATCGTCGTTCACCCAAGGTGCCTTGCCGGAGCAAGTCTCCCAAGATCCCATTAATCGTGCTTGCTTGCGTGCTTTCTTGTGTGCATGTGTTTGAAAATAAGGAGGGAATGTCCCAAGTCGTCTTCCGGACGTACAAACCATTTGTTGGTTGTCGCTCGGGATTTCTTGGATTTTATGTATTCGGGATTATGATCCCGTCCTCATCTTGGACTTGTGATCATCGCATTTTTGGACCTTGGGACTTGCGTGATCGAGAGAATGACTCTCTTTATAGTCAAGGATGAGGTTCTTTAGAAAAGGAGGGTCCTTAGCCCATCAATCCTACACTTTAAGATGGTCGAGCTCGTATAGATGCTTCATACTCGTCTTAAGTGATAATCGGAGATATAGGGTTCAAAGGTGTCCCTTTCTAAAGAGATTATGAAACCTTTATGAAAGGAACGATGTAAAGATAGGATCTTTTACACCGGTCCGTTCCGAGGTTACTAATGGGGAATGGGGGAATGCATGTAAAAATGACATTTTTAATGAAAAGATGACATTTTTGGGTTGCAAAGGATGCATTTGATTTAAAGAAATGATCTTTATTGCAAAGGATGCATAAAGACACAATTTTTATGCAAATGATGCATTTTTATGAAGAAATTGGAATTCAATATGCAAAGGATGCATAAAGATTGCATTTTGAAAAGCATAGGATGCTAGTTTATGATAAAGACATGATCTTTAAAGCAAATGATGCTTGGAAAAGGTATTTTGAATGCAAAGGATGCATTTTTATGGAAAAGATTTGATTTTTATATGCAAAGGATGCATAAAGATGACATTTTTATTTGGAAAATAGGGGTTTTAGGTGCAAAGGATGCACCTTTATGGATAAAGACTACATTTTTAATGGCAAATGATGCCTAATGCATGCAAAGGGGAAGGGGGAATACAAAGATATGATCTTTAATCTACCAAGTCCCAAGCAAGATAAAAGCAATGCAATGAGCAATTATAGAGCAATTAAGATGCAAGGTTAGGGCGTGCGAGGTTACCAATGGCTTCCTTTTCTTCTTTGGATGAAGCTAGGAGGAGAGGATTGATCTTGAGCCTTCAAGGAGGAGGGAGGTGACTTCTTGGCCTTCTTCTTCACCTTCTTGGACTTCCAGCAGCTCTTTGGGGGATCTTCTTCGTATTATGAGAGTATTATGCTTTTTGTTGATGATCAAAATGGGTAGAGGAGGGCTCTATTTATAGGCAGTCTGGAAATCGCCAATGAAGCCGTGCGGCTAGGGACCGCGAGCTAATGCAGCCGTGCGGCATTATCCTCGTGACTCAAAGCATTTCTAGAACCATGCAAAGGTGGCAATATCTAGAAGCTTCCTCCCAATTAAGAAAAACGTGTTTCTTAATTGGGAAGGCTCCCTTTCAGCCTTTTATTCAATTTGGAACAGTTCCGGAATATTTCCGGAACACTAGGAAGGTTCGGGGAATTATCGGGAAACTTACCGAAATTGCCGGGAAATTTAACCGGAAGGCATGAGCCAGATTTGGGTACTTACAGAAGCCCCTCGGCAACGTCACTTGCAAGGCGAGTGGGGTTATCGATAGAAAAGGATCCGATCTGGCGAATGCCGAGACGGATTGAGAGACCGAAGTGGTCGAGTGGCTGAACCTCTGGAAGGCTACCTAAGTATCTCGGAGGAATCAAGCCAGGCCGTAGTTCGGAATAGATCCGCTGAGGAATGGAGAAGAGAAACTGGTCTCTTGCTGGGGAAGTAAAAGAAAATGACCTAGGAGGTCAAGCAATTGATCTTACTAGGGATATGCTAAGAGTGACCAATGTGGTCAGATATCTGAACCTCTATGAGGGATTACTTCATCGCTGATGAGTGACGAAGGAACAGGGTGACCAAAGTGGTCGGATGGTTGGACCTTTTATAAAAGGCTACCTACGTATCCCGGAGGAATCAAGCCTTGATCGTAGTTCAAGCATCACTAGATAGTTAAGAACGATGTCTAGGATCCTTGAAGGTTTTGACAATTAATGGAGGCTGTCACCTGAGGAAACTAGAGCTTACGTCACTATCGAGGAGATAGAGGTAGCTAAAGTTGAGAGAAACTTGAGCGTACGTCACTATCTGGGATAGAGGTAGCTTAAGTTTAGAGAACTTAGCATACGTCACTATCCGGGATAGAGGTAGCTTAAGTTTAGAGAACTCGAGCATACGCCACTATCCGGGATAGAGGTAGCTTAAGTTAAGAGGAACTCGAGCATACGTCACTATTCGGGATAGAGGTAGCTTGAGTTTAGAGAAACTCGAGCATACGTCACTATTCGGGATAGAGGTAGCTTGAGTTTAGAGAACTTAGCATACGTCACTATTCGGGATAGAGGTAGCTTAAGTTAAGAGGAACTCGAGCATACGTCACTATTCGGGATAGAGGTAGCTTGAGTTTAGAGAACTTAGCATACGTCGCTATCCGGGATAGAGGTAAGCTAAGTTTAGAGTTTTGACAATTCGGAGGTTGTCACCTAGCATTATCCCGTTATAACGGAATTAACGGAGGCGACTGGGAAGAAAGCTTAATTGCTTAGGAGATAAGGGATATCTTCTGAAAAAGATGTTATCTTAGTTAAAAGATAACGGGAATTGCATGCCCAAGTGGAAGGTCCAGGGGCAAAATTGTAATTTCTGCTCAGAGCGAATGAGGCCGCCCGGTATGAGATGGAGAAAAAGAAGCCGTACGGCTAGAAGCTTGATTTTTCCAGATTATTTAAAACAGATTTGAACGGGCATTGGGCATTATTGCCGCCCAAGAGCTGCCGAGGAAGAGAGAGAAGAGGGAGAGAATTTCTTCAAAATTCTTCAATTCCCTTTGCTTCTATCGATTGGAATGGATCCGAAGGGCAATCCTATACCGAGGCAAGCAAGAAGAAACATCTCCGCGGCTGCGAGAAGGAGGAGGAAAGAGCTCGTTCGGACGGAGAGAAAGTATGACTTTCTTACGCCTCCGTCGGAGCTTTACCCGGGGAGAAGAGAGCATAAATCGACGAACCCGCGTCCGGTTGGGGTAAGCGTTCTTATTCGGCTCGATTCCATCGATTTTGATTGAATTTTCATTGATTTAGGGCTTGACCCGAATTTTAGGAATTTTCTAGGATTTTCCTAGGATTTTTGAATGATTTTGAGACATTGACGATGAACCTATGAGGCTAAGAATATGCAATGTGCAATTTGTTTGACAAAAATAATGGGAATGACCCACTTTTTTCTCGAAAATAAAATAAGAATGATAATTGTCTAAAGTGAGACGGAGTTCTTGCATGTGCTAGAACTATGTCAAAATTTTGATTATCAAGATTTTTGGAAGATGAAAAGGATTCATGCATGCCATTTTTGAAAGAATAATGCTTATGTGCAAAGAATTGTGAAAATTGTGATTTTGTGCTTTAGGAAAGCAATGGGACTTGACATGACGTGTTTCAAGTGATGAAAGACGCTTTTTTGATGCAAATGATGCTAGAAAAACTTTTGTGAATGCTTTTCTTTTGAAAACATGTGCACTTTTTTGAATATATGCATGCTTTTGAAAATGATGAATGATTGACACACTTCTTTGTTGTTCTTGTCTACAGGAGAACAAGTCCAGAGGACCATCTGAGATAGCGGTCAGGCTTTGGCAGAGGATGCCAGATTTCGAGAAGAATGGGGTGAATCCCAAGCAGCTGGTGCGGGCTACCGGCCTAGATTTATTCATCGAGGCTATCGGCAGGGGGATCCACATCACCTCGAAGAGCAAGGGCTTGGTCCAGGCCCTATCTGAGTTTTGGTGGGATAGCACCCATAGCTTCCATCTGAGCTGGGGAGAGCTGACAGTGACTCCCGCTGATTTCACGGCTATTACTGGTTTACAGTTCACTGGGAGGCCCGTGACTTGGAGAGACCACATTACAGCGGAGGAGTTCAGAGATTTGGTCGGGTTTGAGCTGATTCCCAAGGGACTGGGTATGGAGACACGGAATGTCGAGGTGGCAGTCCAGAACTGCATACGGGACTTTGCCGTTAGCGATGTGATCGCCCCAGCCACTGGCTAGAGCCTTCGTGTGGTTGATGCTATCAGTCACCATTTTTGCTAATTCTGGGACACTGGCCATGACTTGCCTCCTCGACTCTCTGGAGAATGTGGATGGGATAGGGACGGTCTCTTGGGGAGAGGCCGGATTGGCGGAGCTCTACTTCTCCTTGGATCTGTACAGCCGGAACAAGGCTGCTTCCATAGATTGTTTCTCCTTTACCCTCGAGGTAGTCCCTCTTTCTTTTCTTGTCTTGAGACTTTTATGCAAGAAAAATGACCCTTTTGATGTTTTGAACATGCAGGTCTGGTTCTGCGAGGTGATCGGGTTCTTTCCGTGGAACCAACAGAGCGATATCACCATTTTCCCTGCTATGGTTCGCTGGAGGGGAGATGCTAGGGATAAGTTCACGGGAAAGACCCGGATCACTTTTGATTATAAGATGGTGAGGCCGGTCATCAACAGGGATGGGCACGACGGAGTGGACTTCTACCCTTGGGGCCGATATCCGGAGATCTTGCTGGGAGAGGCCGTTGAGGCGACGAGGCAGCAGAGATGGCTGACGGGGCTGACATGTGATGTCATATATTTGGGGGACCATTTCTCGAGGCAGCATGGCCATGTCCCTCCACTGGGCGCCATTACTCCTCAGGATCCTCCAAAGACGGATGCCGCAGCCTGTGGATTGGCCAGAGGATGAGATTGCTAGGTACTCAGTGTGCGTGGCCGCCGAGGAGTACTTTGACATGGATACCCCTACGCCGTGTTTGTGGAGCGGCCCGAGGACGCCACAGAAGCTAGTGAAGCCGGCGGTCACTCGTGGATATGGGGAGGATGAGCCTACCGACCCGCCGATCCCTCCCGCGCATCCGTCCTATGTGGTCCACGGAGTCCCGAGGAGGATGAGGATTCCCGTCCCTCGAGACTAGGGAGCCCCAAGATACCCCGCCGCCCGACAAAGACTGTAAGTATACTTTTAGGGTCTTTCCCTTTTTCAGCCTTTCTTTGCTTTTGCAATTCCGAGATTTTCCGAGATTTTTCCGAGATTTTTCTCTTCTTTTCTCAGTTCCAGCTCGCACTTATGATAGGCCGGTCGTGCAATAGGGCCGGAAGGACATGTGCCGGTCTCTTCGAGGAAGCCGGCTGCGCTTCAAAGGCGGCGGCGGATGCACAGGAGCCCGGGCGCAAGAGACGGCATGTCTGGGGCACGGCCTACCTCATCGGCCTCGAGTACTCTTCCAAAGGCCATGCCTCGGGGCGGGGACCCAATGCCGACATTCTGGAGCACTGGCCGAGTACGGGCACGATAATGTCCATTTGTCTGATGTGAGCGACCAGGAGGACTTGATGAGGGAGGCTAGCGTCTACGAGCTGAGCAGTGATGAGGAAGAGGAAGAATCGGAGGCCTAGGAGGTCTCTAGAGTGGAATTAGGAACAAAACAAACAATTAACACATTTGATGCACACTTTCTTTATTTTTTCTTTATTTGGGCACCGATGGGGCGAAGACATTGTATTAATTCTTTATTTACTTTCCTAATTTATGCTTTTTTAATTTGCATATTACTTGAGCCTCGGGGCAGTTTTTTGCTTGGAATTGGAGCTGAAACTGGGCCAAAATGATTTATAATGGTATATAAATGCTTGAATGGCTTCTGGATATGTTTTTGTACAGGTTTTGGTTGAAAAAGTGGGGTGAAAACTACCTTGGGCAGCAACTTGGTTGTTGCAGAATTTTTTTCTGCAAATGGCTAATGTAGCCGTGCGGTTTTGTCCAGAGGGCAAATGAAGCCGTGCGGCTTACAGATCTGTCTGAACTGGTTATTTTCTGAATAAAAGCAAGGCTTGGTCATTTCATTTCATTTTCACTCTAGACTTGTCCCAATTGTTCCCAGAGCACATTTTGGACTTAAAGACACCATCTTTGGTCATCTTGCAATGGAGAAGCCCGTCAGATTGCAAAGGGGGAAGCGAGACTGTTTTCTGTCCGATCTTCAATCTTGGGTGAAGCACAACTTCCAATCTCACAAGGGGCTGATTGATTCTTCCTTCAAGATCAGGTCTTTATGGTATTTGAGGGATCTCCCGCCCGATTGGGACCTTTTGAGGGCAGCAGCAAGGTTTTGGGACGTCCGGAGACATGTTTACTGCTTTTCTTACAACGAGATTGTCCCAACGCATGAAGACTTCCGAGCCTTGATTGGGGGTCCAGAGATTGAGGCTATATCTATTCCGTTGATCGGAGACGTTCCGGTGGCGGTAAAGCTTGCATCTTTTCTGCAGATTTCTCTGGAAGAGGCTGAGGGGATGATGATAGCCCCGGACAAGATTGACCTTTCTGATATCCCGGTGTGCCTGGGTCTCCGGCTATGGCCGCGACCACGGTGGCTATGGATGCTTTCATTCTCTCGCATATTTTCTGCTTTGTTCACCGCCGAGTCCGTGGGGACTGTCATGATGGTCTCTTGGACATGGTCGAGATCGCAGGCTCGGGAAGGACATTGTCCCATTGGTTTTGGGAGAGACACTTCATGGCATCGATAGGATGGCTAGGAGAGACCATTTCATGAGGTCTCGGGAGTCCAGCCGTGCCGACTTTGTGGCTGCAGGAGAGGCTCGGGCTTTGCCGTGGGCTTTGCCGACTCAGGCCCTCGGGTGATTTCTGAGAGGTGCACCGAGGCAACAGGACTGTGGTAGCCGGGAGCCGACGATGGCTAGGCTATCCACTTCGGACATTCGCTGGTGGATACCTCATTGGAGGTTGCGCATCAGAGGATATTTCAGAGTCTTATGCCGTGAGGGTTCCGTGGTTCTCGCCGGGTCATCCTTCTACATTCCCCGCTTGGTATCCAGCAGCTTGGGGCTTTACAGGAGCCATTGAGTGATTGGGAGGACATCCGGACCACGGAGGTGATGCCATTGGACATGAGAGATCCAGCCAGCCTTTCTCATTCTTCTCGAGGGCTTGGACATATGCCGCTTTCCCACCTGTGGCTATCTTCAGAGCAGGAAGAGCACCATCTTGACCACCGTCTACTGACCGGTACGAGAGGGAAATGGGAGCGACCAGTCATTTTGGGGGAGAGACGTCGGCTTTATTGGGAGCCGACTGCGACTCGAGTAGGACTCGAGGGAGACCGAGGCTAAGGCGAGTCGCCATAACCGCCTGGGTGACTCCGATCAGGGATATGGAGGCTCGATACAAGAGATTGTCCGAGGTCGCTCCTTTCGACCGAGGCTCAGCAGGGAGGATGTGCGGACTCGTGCTCGTGTAGAGAGGGCACTTATTGACACGGGTTTGATAGAGGCTCCAGTGAGGATACCGGAGATCGGGATGAGGGATACCGACCTTATAGAAAAGAAGAGAAAGAAAACTCGACGGGGTCGAGGTAAAGGGAAGAAGACCAAAGAAGACTCAACGAATGACGACTGACAGACCTTTTCTTAGGATTCCCTTATTGCCATTTTGCAAACACATTAGTTTATTTAGGCTTTTTTTTTTTTTGTATTTTAGATCTTTGTAGCAGGTTAACAAAGTCAAGAGTAGACCGTGCTTGAACTCATCAAGAAGTTTTTAACTTGTAATGAACAAGAAATATTATCTTAGAAATTAATCAAGACACATTTCATGGAAATTCAAATGTCTTATTGATTGGGACCCGTTTTATGAAAACTGAAATACCCTTTATTATTTAGGACGCACTTCATGGAAGCTTGATTGTCCTTTTTATTGTTTAAACCGAACCATATATGGCTGCCTACGTTCCCCTTTTACAAGAAAGACTAAGGGGCTCAGGTCTTCGTAGTTCATTCTGGTGAACCTTTTTTTTTATGTGCAACCCCGTTTTTGCCTAGATCGCCCTTTTGGGGTTTTCGGCCAGCTGGGCATTACTCTTTTTGCACTAAGATTTTTCTTCTTTTTTTTTTTATGTGCAACCCCGTCTTTTGCCTAGACCGCCCTTTTTGGGGTTTTCACTAGCCGGGTATTACTCTTTTGCACTTTTTTTATTTTTTTTATTTTTTGTTTATTTTTTTTTAGACATAGTATCTTCTGAGCTTATCACCGTTGACTGGGTGGACAAAGGGATTGCCGTCCAGTGTCCGCAAGCTTCATGGCTCCTCCCGATAGTATTTTCTCGCACCACATAAGGGCCGATCCAAACGGGTTCCCATTTTCCTGTGGGGTTGTCTCGGTAGGGGCTTCACTTTCAACACTAAGTCACCCTCTTTGATGTCTCTCGGCCTTGACCTTTATCAAACGCTTCGCCATCCGCCTCGGTAGGCTCGGGTGTGTTCCATGGCTTTTAGCCTTCTTTCATCAAGCAGTGGCTAACTCATCATGCCGGGCCGCGCAACCATTCTACTTCATTGACACTATTTTCCAGAGAACCCTTAATGACGGGATTTCCAACTCCACCGGTAACACCGCTTCCATCCCGTAGGTTAGGGCAAAAGGAGTTTCTCCCGTAGCTGTTCTCGACAGACGTTCGTAGCCCCAGAGTGCCAAGTGCAGCTTTTCGGGCCAATCACGACCACGGGTGGCCATTTTTCTGATGATCCGTTCGAGCGTCTTATTAGCAAACTTTCCACGGCTCCATTAGTCCGAGGTCTCGTACGGAGACGACTTGTGGCGAGTGATTCTGAATTCTCGACAAAGAACCTATCGCAGCCCCTTCAAAGTGCGACCCATTATCGGAAATGATCTCATTGGGCATCCCATATATGCACATTATGTTTTCTTTGATGAACTGGGCAACCTTCTTGGAAGTGAGGACTTTGTAGGACTTGGCCTCTACCCACTTGGTGAAGTAGTCGATGGCTACTAGCACAAATTCATGCCCATTGCTTCTCCGCCGGGCTATTTTCCCTATCACGTCAATACCCCAAGTTGCAAACGGCCAAGGAGTCGTCATGCACACATGTGTCATGAGGCGGGAGATGGTTGAGGTTGGCAAACCGCCGGCACTTGTCGCATGCTCTGACGTGCTGGACACGCCTATTTCCATGGAAATCCAAGTAGTAACCCATTCGAGGATCACTTGCATCGTGGCTCGGCATTCATATGAGGACCGCAGGGACCATTTGTGGACTTCACCATCAACTCTTTGGCCTTTTCTCGAGTGACGCACAAGAGGAGTGGTCCTTGGTACCGCTTCTTGTACAAAGGTTGCCTCCTAGAATGACATAATGGGAGGCCAACCTTTTCGTGGCTTGTAAGCTCTTGGCTCTGACTCCTTCTTTTGGTCTACCTTCTTTGTCTCTCGAAAGCCGACTCTCCATCTTTGAGGAACTGGTAAATTTGATTGTACCGTGGTTCCTTTATAGGCTCGGGTCCTGTGTCTACTTCACAACAGAAGGTCGGGGCTTCTCTTCTACCCACTCGGAAGGGTTTTATGGCTTTTCCTCGGGGATCTCTACCAATGAGGCTAGAGTAGCTAGGACATCTCGCGAGAACTGTTCTTTTCCCTTGGCAAGTAGTGGAAGGTCACTTCTCCGAACCGTCCACCAACTCCTCCATACGGGCATGATATCGCCGCAGACAGTTAGGTCCACGCCTTCCATTTGTTGGAAACCTAGTTGATGATCAGTACGAGTCTCCGTAAACTTCTAGCTCCTTGACATTCCTTTCTAAGGCAGCCTTCCAAACCAAAGAATGCAGCTTCGTACTGCAACATTTTTCGTGGCGTGGAAGTTCAACTTGAGGGCTATGGGTGTATGCTCATCTTTCGGATCGACCAAGAGCATCCCGATACCGTTTCCTCTTTTGTTAGCGGCTCCGTCAAAGAACAATTTCCATCGGTTTTCGTGCTCGACCGCAAAGATCCCTTCATCTCGGGAATTGGGGTTCAGTGCCCTCTCGCCTTCATTATCGGGAAGTTCGCCAGGTGGTCCGACAACGCTTGACCCGATGGCCTTTCTCGGTCACATAGTTGATGTCGTACTCGCTAAGAAGAAGGACCACTTTGCTAGACGCATCGAGAGGGAAGGCTTATCAAAGATGTACTTGATGGGTCCATTTTTGAGACCAAATTCACAAGCGGGCTTCGTATATAATGCTTCAACTTGCCGACTACCCTGCACTCCGCCTCCCGCACAGTGTCTTTTCACATGCCGAGTAATTGAGCTCACTTCCCGTAGCTTCCGGCCGACAAAGTAAATGGCATTCTCTACCCGAGAGTCTTTCTTCTCCCGAGCAAGCATAGCCCCAACTCCGCCGTATCGGTGATGTGAGATAGAGCGTAAGAGGTTTCTGTCTATGTGGGGGCATAAGACCGGAGGATGTACCAAGTATGCCTTGATCTCGGTCAAAAGCATCCCGACATTCTTCGGTCCATTCTCGTGTCTGCGTTCTTCTTCATGAGCTTGAAGATGGGCTCGCACATAGTGGTCAATCGATTGACGAAACGGCCGATGTACCGCAGCTTTTCCCATAAAGCTCTTGACTCTCGTCCGGGTCCGAGGTGGCCTCATATCCATAATGGCTTTGATCTTTTGGGGGTCAACTTCGATACCTCGCTCCGTGACCATATACCCAAGCACTTTTCCCTTGTCACTCCGAAGGTGCATTTAGCAGGTTTAGTCTCATGGAATGTTGTCTCGCCTCTCAAAGAACTTCCGCAGTCAACAAAGTGCTGCCCGTCCTCGCCTTTGGAATGGATTATCATGTCGTCTACATAGACCTCAATCTCCTTGTGGATCATGTCATGAAAAGCGTGGTCGCGCCTCTTTGGTAAGTAGCCCCTGCGTTCTTAAGCCCAAATGGCATCACCGTATAACATTAAGTCCCCACGGTGTGGTGAAGGCCGATCTTTTCTTGGTCTTCCTCGGCCATCTTGATCTCGGTTGTAGCTCGCAAAGCCATCAACGAAGGATTTGACTTCGTAGTTGGCGTGTTGAGTCCACCAGATGTCTATGTTTGGCAAAGGGTAATCGTCCTTGGGCCGGCCTTGTTCAGATCTCTAAATCCACACAAGAAATAAGACCTTCCCATCGGCCTTGGTGACGGTCACAATATTGGATAACCATGTCGGATATTCGATGACTCGATGAATCCTACCCGCAGTAGCTTCTCAATTTCTTCTTTGACCCGTAGAGACCATTCGGCTTGATCTTCCTCAGCTCGTTTTACCGGCTTAGCATCCGGTGCTAGAGGGATTCTCGTGCTCTACTATCGAACCTGTCCTAGCCCCTAGATATCCCCGTATGACCATGCAAACACGTCGACGTATTCTCCGGAAGCGCGTATCGATCACCCGTCCCGTTCAAACCCCCCGGAAGAAGTTTCCGATCTCGCTGTCTCTTTAGGTTCCTCAACAGCACCCAAGTTCACACTTGTCAAAACCTCCTCAGGATTGGGCCCGGTTTTCCTCTTTTCCGAAACCCGCTTAAAGATTTCTTTAATGTATTGTTCATTTAGTGTGTTTGCATCTTGTTCAAATGATTCATTATTAACTGTTGTTAAGTTTTGAGTTAATTTATCATTTGTTAAGTTGGCAATAAGAGGATACTCGTAAAGATCTCTGTCATTTCATTCAAAATAAGGGGAAAGATGACATCGATTACATTTTGATAGTCCTCAGGCGTGAGGCCTTCGGATGACTCTCGAGGACCGGAATTCAAAGATTCCCGACTCAACCGAATTGACGCTACCGACTCGGACCCTACACTACTTATTGACTCGAGGGTGGCTTGACAAGGGTTGGACCGGGATCTCACTCTTCTTGCTTTGTTGCCCTCAGGGGAATAGCGGTCTTGTCTGGCGTTCTCTTTTGGTCAGGCATGCAACTGTGGATCATAATTGCCTTTGTTGACACCATTTCCATGGGGAATACCGACCGATCCGGCGGAATCTCCTTTCGAACTTAACTTTATCCGTCCGTACCTCCGGGGGCAAAGAGACCCGGGCCATTGGAAAGCTTCGGCATCTCGAGATACGCCTTTCTTCATCCCAAAAGTCTTCTCCGTCGGTTCACTCTTCTTTCCACCTTTTCCCAAACAGGGGGGACTCGATCCTGGAGTGGTAAGAGCCATTACAAATACATTATGCTCATCATGGGTGATGAAGGGTTCTCAAGAAACTTTCATTAACATGGCTTGTTTCACTTCAAACTCGCAGCCTTCATAAGTGAGCCTTTCTTCGTAATCTTGACCATGGTTACCGGTTCGATATCATAGAAAAGAGGCCGAGCTCGACAACATTAACAAAATCAGCCCGACTATGGGCCCAAACTGCCCTTCCATGGCGGCGGCATTAATCAAATCTTTCCATTTTCCTTGCAACTCAAAGATAAGGAACATTGAACTTCGTAATGTCTATGATCTCTGGATTTCCAAAGTTGATCGCATTTGTCTCCCGAACTCGACCATGTTGACCCGATTGTTAGCCGGAAGAGGGTTCTTGACCACATTAGGACCCCGAGGTGGTTCCAACTTTGCCTTCTTCAATTAGGCGAGAGATCGGAGTTTCTGTGTAGGTGCAATCATTGGTGTTATGCCCATGATATTTGTGGAAGCGGCAATGTTTGGTTTCGTCCATTCTCGACACTAGGTTTTTGGGTTTCCAGCTTTTCCAAAGGTCTCGATGAGTCCTTCGGCTACCAAACCGTCAAAGACCTTTTCTAGTGGCATTCCGAAATCTTCTGCGGTATAGAAGCGAGGTCTCGGCTTCGCAACTACTTGGCTTGAATTCTGTCCCACTTTCTCATTCTCGATGTAATTGACCGCCGACCGTTTCTTTTCCCTTTATAGTGACAAATGGGCGTTTGACACCGGTGCTTTGTAGCGATAAGAGCCGGCCGATCCCGTGGCCGGGGCCATGTCAAGGCATTTTCAAACTTGGTACCAAAGATTTACCATCGCTCGAAGGTCAGATAATAGTAATTGCCAATTTGGACCCTTAGTCGAGGCTTTAAGCAGGATTGGAAGATCTCCATCTGTTCCTCTTCATTTAGCGGGGTCATCATTTCACCGAGCTTCCAGCCCATCTCCCGTAAAATTCACTCACCGGCTCTGCCGGGGCGCCTCGTAGAGTGCCTTGTAGGTCATTCCCGCCGGTTTCCCAATTCAAATTGGCCTTATACTTCTCCGTAAAGGCTTCCTTAATTTGGTCCTGTGTGGCTCGGAAGCTTCGGTTTTACGTGCAGAACCATCTAAGAGCCGAACCCTTTAATGACAACCGAAAATGGTCGGCCATTTGTTGATGTGTACAGCCCTTGGCTCTCATGGCAAGAAGGTAGCTTTCAATATGAGTCCGGGACAATCGGTGCCGTTGAACTTTTCAATCTCTCGGCATCCGGAATTTTGGAGGAAGAGGGACAATTTTGCCGGGATCGCAATCCGATATGCCGCCTTTTTGGTGTTCAGCTCCGAACTTCTCCGCATGGACTTAACTTGTTCCATCAACCAAGTCATGTTGGGGTCGGGGACGGTTTCGATTCTGAAGCTGTGCTTGTCGATTTGAGTGGCAGACTGGGTGGCACAGCCGGTAGCCGGTACCATGGCTCGGGAGTCTTTAGAAGGGAAATAGGTGTAAACTTGGCCTGGTCCTGTTTCCCGAGGCCGACCAGAGGCATAGGAATTAGGCTCGTAGTTGCGTAAGTAGGAAAAAGGAGCCTCGTGGGATCCTATTGGCAAGGTTGGGGGTGGAAGATCTCGTGGCGTGGCGGTGAGTTAAAAAGGTCACTTGATTGATTCCGAGGCCCGGAAGTTGTCTCTGGGACGGCCCATACCGGGAGAGGGAGTGAATCCCATAGGGTAGTGCAGAGGCCGCGTGGATCGGGATAGCCGTGGCGTTTGTTCTCTCGTTGGTAGGGAACAAAGCCGGGTCTTATCTCGAGGAGGAGAGGGTGTCGGGACCCTAATGGCTCGGGATACCGGAAAAGGCCGAAAAGGGACAGCCTTTTGGCAAAGGCTCATATGTGGATGGAGGAGGGCACCGGTTATAGGCTAGGGGGCCGAGATGGTTACTTACGGAGTTTCATCTTCTACCATAACCAAGGAACCATTGGGCTCTACCACTATCCGGACCCCATGACGGCGTAGCGCATCAATGAGCATGGCCTCGCCGTTCCTCATGGGCCTTACGACCGTTTTCCAAGGCTAAGGCTAGCTCTTCTTCCCCGGTCATCTCGGTTACCCAAACCAAAGGCCGTTCTCTCGTCGAATCGGACATTCTCGACTCTCTCGGATCGACCAAACCGAGGATTCTCGCGAACTGTCCGAGAATTCCCGCGCTAACAAGTCGCCGACCCGGTGTTCTCACCCACTTCTTTCTCACAAGGGAAAGGGATAGGAAAGGTTTAGACTCTGGGTAGGTGTTTAGGTCAAGGCTCGTGCAATATGCAAATTAGAATCTTCCAGCTTACTTAAAACAATGTTGTCTTTTATTAATATCTATTTGGTTGGAAAAGTGGGTTTCGCCCTTCTTTTTCGTAACTACTCTAGATCCCGGATCTGGGTTCCGTCACTACGTCTATAAGCCCCTCGTATTCCACCCGTATTTCGACCTCCCAGTGGTGGACAGCCCGGCGAGGGTCCTATAGGGCACGCGGATCCCACCGACCGAGAGTAAAGAACGCTCCTAACGGGTCTAGCGGGTCATAGGAACTTTCAACGCACGAGCGATGCGGATTATAGTCAAGGCAATACCGGAAAGTCTCGTCTTTCTTCGCCTTGATAGAATTTTTTTGCGTAATTTCGCTCGAGCGAATGACGTTTTGACTTTCGGTAATGTCCGAGAAGATAATAGGCATGGGTCGGGCGGCAAAAGCCGGATGACACAAAGGTCACATTGAACTTCGTTGCATACGCCGCGCGTGAGTTAGAATCGAAGTCAATGCCGGGTCAAGATCTTGCCAATTTTTCCTTGTCGGAATTTTAGCAGAGCTTCGCTTGAGCGAAAGATCTTTTGATTTGTTGGCAAAGACTCGGTCTTGACTCTTACGCATTCCGGTGCAAGGTGTCAAGGTCAATAGTCAATGTCGGAGTCGAGATCTCGCCAATTTTTCCTTGTCGGAATTTTGGCGTAGTTCCTCTTCCGTTATGAACTAAGGCTTCGACCTTTACGAGGGTATGCAACCGGGCTATATGACACGGACTAGACCAAAAACCAACCAAAAGTCACGGTTTTTTGAAACGTGTGACACCTGACCGTGCATTGGGTCGACACCGGCCGCCATGGGAGGTTGGGATGATTCCGTGCGCGCCCGGGAGCATCGTAAGGCCGTCCGTGATCGCACTGAACCACCCTCGGGTTTGAAGGACGTGCGTGCAAAGTGTACAGATATATCAAAGTGCGCGTAGTGTGCGGTCTCCTAAAAATGTTCCTTTGAGTTAAAACAGAGATTTTCATAATGTGTTTTAAAGGAATGATTTTCGGGACGGGAAAATGCAAAGCACATAAGCACGTAAATTTTCTCGGGAGCCCCACTACCATGGAGCCGAGTAGCCCCAAGCCGCTAGGACTCGCCAGATTAACCATGATTTTTCCCGGTGGAATTGCCACCGAGGTCGCCTGGCCGTAATCCAAGGAGGATTGAGCCGTACGACTGCATGGATCAATTTTCCAGGTTCCACTCCTTTTGCTATTTTTCGGGTTGTTTCCCGCTCAAAGTATGCACAGATTCCAAGATGCAAACGATGCAATGCAAGGTAAAGAAAGTAAGCACGATTAATGAAATCAGCGACGGGAGTCTAACCCACTCAAAGGGAAAAGCTTTCTTTTATTTTTTATTCAAATTTTTTTCGAAAAGGGATACTGGTACGTGGGATTGTTAAACCACCGGTTATCCCATCTCCCAAATCAGGGAGTGTACAGGAAGGGCAAGTGGTTTCCACCTATATACCGAGTATCGATTTTTGTTTTGAAAATAAAGCTTTTCTCCTTTGGGATATCCCCAAATGAGTCGCCAAACTCGTGAATGTGTGCCCAAATTTTTTGTTTGTTGGATTCACGCGAGTTTGAAGACATCCGGTTTAATTTGAAAACGGAGTCGCCACGCCATTTTGATTACCTCAAAACTTTGAAAAAAAGGTTTTATGGGTTCGGAGGTTAAGCTACCCTCGGGAAGAACGGATCGTCGTTCACCCAAAGTGCCTTGCCGGAGCAAGTCTCCCAAGATCCCATTAATCGTGCTTGCTTGCGTGCTTTCTTGTGTGCATGTGTTTGAAAATAAGGAGGGAATGTCCCAAGTCGTCTTCCTGACGTACAAACCATTTGTTGGTTGTCGCCGATTTCTTGGATTTTATGTATTTGGGATTATGATCCCGTCCTCATCTTAGACTTGTGATCATCGCATTTTTGGACCTCGGGGCTTGCGTGATCGAGAGAATGACTCTCTTTATAGTCAAAGATGAGGTTCTTTAGAAAAGGAGGGTCCTTAGCCCATCAATCCTACACTTTAAGATGGTCGAGCTCATATAGATACTTCATACTCATCTTAAGTGATAATCGGAGATATGTGGTTCAAAGGTGTCCCTTTCTAAAGAGATTATGAAACCTTTATGGAAGGAACGGTGTAAAGATAGGATCTTTTACACCGGTCCGTTCCGAGGTTATTAATGGGGGAATGGGGAAATGCATGTAAAAATGACATTTTTAATGAAAAGATGACATTTTTGGGTTGCAAAGGATGCATTTGATTTAAAGAAATGATCTTTATTGCAAATGATGCATAAAGACACAATTTTTATGCAAATGATGCATTTTTATGAAGAAATTGGAATTCAATATGCAAAGGATGCATAAAGATTGCATTTTGAAAAGCATAGGATGCTAGTTTATGGTAAAGACATGATCTTTAAAGCAAATGATGCTTGAAAAGGGATTTTGAATGCAAAGGATGCATTTTTATTGAAAAGATTTGATTTTTATATGCAAAGGATGCATAAAGATGACATTTTTATTGGAAAATAGGGGTTTTAGGTGCAAAGGATGCACCTTTTATGGATAAAGACTACATTTTTAATGGCAAATGATGCCTAATGCATGCAAAGGGGAAGGGGGAATATAAAGATATGATCTTTAATCTACCAAGTCCCAAGCAAGATAAAAGCAATGCAATGCAATGAGCAATTATAGAGCAATTAAGATGCAAGGTTAGGCGTGCGAGGTTACCAATGGCTTCCTTTTTCTTCTTTGGATGAAGCTAGGAGGAGAGGATTGATCTTGAGCCTTCAAGGAGGAGGGAGGTGACTTCTCTGAGCCTTCTTCTTCACCTTCTTGGACTTCCAAAGGCTCTTTGGGAGGATCTTCTTCGTATTATGAGAGTATTATGCTTTTTGTTGATGATCAAAAATGGGTAGAGGAGGGCTCTATTTATAGGCAAAGATGAAATCGCCAATGAAGCCGTGCGGCTAGTGGACCTCGAGCTAATGCAGCCGTGCAAGGCATTATCCTCGTGACTCAAAGATTTCTAGAACCATGCAAGGTGGCAATATCTAGAAGCTTCCTCCCAATTAAGAAAAACGTGTTTTTAATTGGGAAGGCTCCTTTTCAGCCTTTTATTCAATTTGGAACAGCTCCTAATATTTCCGAACACTAGGAAGGTCCGGGGAATTACCGGAAACTTACCGAAATTGCCGGAAATTTAACCTAAGGCATGAGCCGATTTGGGTACTTACAATTCGTCGACGTGGGATTCCAATGGTAAAAAGTGGGTTCACTTCTGTAAGTCTTCAATCATTGGGATGCGGTCCCGGGAGTGGAGCTGAGTTGTCAGATAGATGCGCGTTTCACCGTGAGGTTGCAAAAAGTGCAGCTGAAATATTGGAATTGCGACAAGTCGTGGTTCACTCAAGCTTATTACAGACCGTTAGCTTGTTCTAAAAGGCGTGATTCAAAGAAGAATTCACTATTACAAAGGTTTGCATGTGCGGTGTTTTGAGGTGTGGTTTTGAAACAGCCTTGGAACTCGCAACCTTATATCCAATGAGTCTTGTGCCGCTCTTCAAGCCTAAACTTAACCTATTCTCTATAAAATGGACTTAGCTAAAAAATTGAAGCTCTAAGCTTCATTACATAGGGTCCTAAAGTCCTTAAAATAGACAAGAGGTTATGGTATCAATCAAATCTAATCTAAAATAGAGGGTTAAAATATGCATACCCAACAACTTCCATTCCTGGGATTGCTCCAAACGTGCATTTACGGCAAAGAACCTCTATCGAGTGCTTTCGAAGGCAATCGAAGAATTTCCTCAAGTCAACAAAATGCTTTTTGCCCGACCCCTTCTCGAGCTTAATGATCATGTTTTCGACATACAACCTCGATTTCCTTATGGATCATATCATGGCAAAAAGTGTTGTCGCAACATTGGCTGATAGTAGCTCCCGGCATTCTTCAAC